>CM014273.1:11226225-11253087 GCA_004135705.1 Alloteropsis semialata | reverse complement strand
ATAAATACACGGATGGACGGGAAATCGCGAGACGAAACTAGTAAGCCTAATTAATCCGTCATTAGAGATTGTTTACTGTAGCACGACGTTGTCTAATCATGGCCAAATTAGGCTCATTAGATTCGTCTTGCGAAGTTACCCGGGGGTTATGGAGTAGATTTTGTCATCAATCCACGTTTAATACTCTTAATTAGTGTCCTAACATTTGATGTGACAAGTTTGCAAACTTAGTTTGCAAACTAAACAGGGCCTATATTTGCCCCTCACCTCTCTGGTCGGAGACATGGGCCTTGTTTGGTTTCCTAGCATCTAGCAATGCTAGAAGAGAATCTTTCTTGCATGGAGTACTAAATGAAGTCTATTTGCAAAACCTCTTCACGGATGAGCGTAACTTTTCGAGACGAATCTAATGAGCCTAATTAATCGATGATTGGCTACAGTGATGCTACAGTAACCATCCTCTAATCATGCTCTAATCATACGGTCAAAGGCCTCATTAGATTCTTCAGGGTTCCTAGTGCAGGGGTTCTAGAGTTAGTTTTGTAAAATACTTTTATTTAATACCTTTAATTAGTGGTCAAAATTGTGCTACAGTTCTAGCACCGGAAAACCAAACGGGCCACGGGGGATTTGGCCTGGCTTGGATTCATCCCAAACCGGCCGTACACCGAGATAACCTTTTGCCCTGCCGCCGACTGTCACCCGGACAAACACACACACAGAGGAGAGCACGTTCCCCGAGGCGCCAGCTGCAGGGATCCCACAGGCCCAGATCATCGACGCCTGCCGCAGCTGCCACCAAAGCTCGCTCCCCTCCCCTAGTCGGCGCAAAGGGCGCGGCGGCGAGGACTAAACTACACTAGGATTAGCCTCCCCGGCGACGATAAGATTAGCGCCGCTTTCTTTATTAAGGGCCACGCGCCTGGCTGCTTTCGCCCTGTCGGCTACTAATGATCCCCGGCCGATCCCGCGGCGGTGCCCCGCACATGGGCTCCCACCCCGGGCCACGGCCCGGCGCCGCTCCCGGCCACTATAATAACGCCGGCGAGCCGGGACACGTAGGCGCTCGCGGGCGGGGGAGGATCGGATTAGCGCTGATGACGCGCGGGTTTGTCGGCTTCTAATGGCGATCGGCATGTTACTGCTGACTTGCCAGGCGCGAGCTCGAGGGTTTTTAAAATTGCTGGATCGGGGGGAAAGGGTTTCGGACAGGGCTTAGCTGGCTGGTCACTGGTGGCGTGTGGGAAAAGGGCGGGCTTGGCGTGGACTGGGGATGGACTGGACTGGAGGTGGGAGACGATGGCACCTGGATGGATGCTGGATCGATCGGCTCCAAAGTGCTTTGCTTTAGTTCACAGAAAAAACACTTGGTGAGCCGGAGGGGGGAAGGCATTGGCTGGAGGAGCAATACTCAAACCTGCAGAATATAGCGCCTAGATCACGCACGGACGCTTTGATTGGGCGGAACGAACCATGGGTACCTTGGAGTGTACTTGGTATGCTTTGTTGAGTTATGTTCCAAATTCAGTTGCATATGAAGAGGCCGACTTCTGATGGAGCGAAGCGGAGGCCCGTCGCCGGAGCATATATACCCGATTAGGGTTTCCCCTTGATTATTATTATCTTCTTATAAGCCGCCGCCGACGGCGTTGTAACCCGAACTCTTGAGATAGTGAAGTTTTGCTGGCTGGCGCCCGTGGTTTTTCCCTTCCACCTTGGGAGGGTTTTCCACGTTAAATCTCGTATCCCCTGCGGTTTGATTCTTTCTTGTTCATCGTTTATTCGTCCTCATTTGTAACATGCTTATCTATGAGATATGGTCCTAGGAGTATCATTCTAAAATGCTTGTCCATTCACCTTGCGACTTGTGACGATGATGATGATGATTGTTCTTTTGTTTCCAAGAGACTTTAATGCAAATCCTGGTTTTTTAGGGATGAAAAAGAAAATGTCTGTAGAATATAGAGAGAACTCACTCCGTCATCTCACTGGGTCCACATGTTATTGACACGTCCGAGCCCATCTGACATAAACACTGGATGGCATACAAGGGGTAGAATTTTTTCCAGTGACATACAGGGAATTATATATTCATCGAAAAGCATCAGACTTATTGTAGTGCCTGAGGTCATGATCCCTTCTCTAGTTCTCTTTGACTCCTTGCTCTCCATCCAGTGTTTATCTCCCCTTCATGACTTCCTTTCATAATCCACTGTGCAATTGGCAAGTAAGTTGCTTGAGGGTCTTTGGCGATCAATGAAATGTGTCTTTTACTCTTTTTGCCTTTTCAATAGCAAGGGAGTGGTGCTTCTTGTAGTGTGTGTGTGGCCTTGTGTTACATATACTACCCACATAGAAGAATATTTTTGACGCCAGTGCCATCGTGACAATGTTTACGGCCTTGTTTAGTTTCTGCAAGTTTATGCAATTCAACCAAAAGTAACACATTGGAAAATGTGCCCCCTCTCTGCGACACACTTCCCAATGCACTTTTTCTATAGGAAATTCAATCAACTAAACAAGGCCTACATTGGAAAGTCCATGACACGAGGAACTCCAGGGGCAGAAGTGAGCAGAACTAGCTAGGGAACGGTGTGTGGTGAGACAAATACACAGATTTGATTCATTCCTAATATTCTTTGTTTTGGTGAAATAATCAAGCATGTGGGCAGCAAGTTTACACTATTCACAGTGTAAAACCATGCCCCCAATATGATGAACTCCAAACAATTGAGGATTGATTGTGCTACACTCATTCTATCATCACCAATCAGTAGAACAGCGTGCTGCCTAATAGCAAGTTGCCGCTGGCGGCTTAGAAAATTGTGTCTGGATCAATGAGTTGACTAAGGGGCACTTGCTCTCAAGTATACAATATTGAACAAGATAATCCTATTCTACGACCCCCGGACTATTATAGAACCATGGGTAACAATCGAAATGCAAGGTCAGGTGCAGTGATATATATCGTCATTTTGCAGTGAAGCTTTTGTTTAGCTCCAGCTGGAATAGGACAACCTTGTCAATCAAGCCATTTGTAGCTATCCAAATGGCCGTGAGTATTTTATAGCAAAGTTGATACCCCCATGGCATGCAGGTAAATCTCATCCGATCTTCATTCCTCGATAAAAACAAACTAACAAAGGCTCGGTAATAGTGCTAAGACTGATCCTGGTAATGTGTATAATCTTTTCTGACATGGCATGAGATTTGAAAAAAAAAGATAAATAAACCAGTACTCCCGTCATAAAAGAAGCGCATTCATATAGTTATCCAAACAAATTAGTAGTAGTTATCAGACATGACCTAGGTATCACTAATTAAAATTATTAATTACCAAATCCGTTGCATGCACCTTGACGAATCAAAACTTGGAAAGGGGAAAAAATCAGGCAAGTAAATGTGCATACATCTTCGAAAGAAAAAAAATCTAGGCAACAAAATACGCTTACACCATGTAAAGTATGAACCTTTTGAAGAAAAATAATTAATCAATTAAATGCTAATGCGAATAAATCTAGGCAGTCCAAAAATTACAGACACGTTCTTTAATTTGTGGGATAACTTTGTGAACACAAGAAATTCATTTATTTTGGGATAAATAGAGTATCATCCTGGAAGATACGGTTTGGACTCAATATCTAAGAGTAGAAGCCGTGCAGATACGTTGGGGTTGGGCCGCCCATTGCTATAGACAACACGTCCATGTTTGGATCCGGTAGGGCTAACTGTCACATCGGATGTTTCGATGCTAATTAAGAGTATTAAATGTAGACTAATTATAAAACTAATTGCACAAATGGAGGCTAATTCGTGAGATGAATCTATTAAACATAATTAGTCTATGATTTTACAATGTGGTGCTACAGCAACCATTTGCTAATGATGAATTAATTAGGCTTAATAGATTTATCTAGCGAATTAGCCTAGGACTTCTGCAATTAGTTTTGTAATTAACTCATATTTAGTCCTCATAATCACTATGCGAATATCTGATGTGACAAAGGCTAAACTTTAGCCCAAGGATCCAATTGACCTGGATTTCAAAGAAACAATGTGTCGGTGCAAGAAATCACCAATTAGTGAATTTAGTGGATTGCACGTTTAGGCTCAGATGGTTCGCGAGAGGACACAAGGGATTATACTGGTTCAGGCATGAACGCCCTACGTCCAGTGTCGGTCAGCTCGTGTTACTCGCGTTGCTCGTAGTAGGGGTTACAAGCGGTCGAGAGAGAGGAGAAGCCTCAAGTCTCTGTGAACGTCTAAGTCTCTCCCTCCCCGAAGCCTTGCTTTTTTCTCTTTATACCTCCGGGGCGAGCCCCCTTTACAAAGAGTGTCCGACGAAATAATAAATAACTAACAACTGGAAGCTTGCCGGAGAAGCCCTGCCGCCTGCGGAGCACTGTGGGCAAGGCCAGAGTACTGTACGGAGCAGTCCTGCGCCTGCTATGATCCTGTTCGCCCCGTTCCGGCGCCCGCGGGGCGGCCCGAACAGTGCACGTCACGTCCTTCTGCCACTTCGAGCAGTGCGCGGTAAGGCCAATTAATGTTACTAGGTCGTGCGGTAGATATGCGGCGATGCGCCCTCCTTGTTCCCTTCTGCGCCGGGCCCCCCTGATGTCCCACGCTATCCTGGCCCGACGCCGACCCGGACGAGGCGGAGAAGGGTCGGCCATGGCGACGCGGGGCCGGCCAAGGCGACGCGGGGTCGGCCGAGGCGGAGAAGGTCGGCCGAGGCGGAGAGGGGTCGGCCGAGGCGGAGAAGGGTCGGCCGAGGCGACGCGGGGTCGGCCGAGGCGGAGAAGGGTCGGCCGAGGCGACGCGGGGTCGGCCGAGGCGGAGAAGGGTCGGCCGAGGCGGAGAAGGGTCGGCCGAGGCGGAGAAGGGTCGGCCGAGGTGACGCGGGGTTGGCCGAGGCGGAGAAGGGTCGGCCGAGGCGGAGAAGGGTCGGCCGAGACGTTATGGGGTCGGCCGGCCCCCTTATCGCTCGGCTTCCCTCGCCAGCCCGGTTTATGGATTTGCTTACGCCTATCTCCTTCTCAAAATAGCGAGGTCCCACCTGTCGGTGAGTGGGTCGGATATTGATATCCGACAGTAGCCCCCGAGCCTGCTCGGAGGATAGGGGATCCTCCGTGTGGGCTCCCTTTCTGCGTTCGTCCGGATATTGCCCGGGGGTGCGCGCGAGCGCACCCACCGGGTGTAGCCCCCGAGCCTGTGGGTGAACGGATCGTTCATCCGCAGGCTGCGGCGAGTTTTCGTCTCTTCCCTCACCGGGGCGCGCGAGCGCACCCGGTGGGTGTAGCCCCCGAGCCTGCGGGCGAGTTGTCAAATCGCCCGAAGGCTTTTTGTCACTTCCGTTTGACTTTCGCAGGATGGCGCCGCGCCTGCCCAAGGTACTGGGGTACGGCCCGTCTTTTCAGAGGCACTGTTTCCCCAGTTCAGGGGCGCAGGCCCCTGCTGCGCCGGACAGGGCTCTCGTCACACCTGCTCCGCCTCCCTCTCGAGCCATCACCTCATCCCTCCTTTTTTAAGGCGAGTTTACTGTTCGCTCGTGAGGCCCTACCGCTTCTCAGGGAAGGCCACGCGGCGTGTTCCCGTGTTCTATCGAGGGGTCGGCTTAGGCATTTCCGGGCTATAAATAGGGTCCTCCGTTCCCTTTCTTTGGGCATCCGACCAGCTCCCCTCTCCTTCCTCCCGTTAGCATGAGATTTCTTGCACGAGAACCATCTTGGGGGCGTCCCCCTGGCCCCAGGGGTGGGTAGCCCGCTGATGTGCCACAAGAATGACTGCGATCGTAGGGAGTTTCGGCGTGGAGGGACGCCCCTCGGTGTCGCACGCGAAGGACGACTCCTCCCCCGGCAGCTCCCCTCCGTCCGACCGCCCCGCCTCGGCGGCGGTGGAATGGGCTTGAGGGGGAGTGAGCCGGCGGAGCTGTCGCCGTCTCCTCAGCTTGGCCCAGTGCTTGGCCTCGGTCGGGCCTCGCCAGGGCAGTTGCAGGGGTCGTGTATAGCCACCACCGCGCTTCTCCTCCTTTTCCCGGATGCTGACGTGACGCCGTGTTCGGGGTGGTTCGGCGTCGGGATGAGGGAAGCAGCCGGCGGGGGCGCGACGTTGTCGTGCCGCCGCGGGCGGACCTCCGCCTAGCTCCCTTTAGGGTGCCAGCGGGCGGGGAGATGCTACAAGAAGGACTGTGACGCTCGCAGTTCAGCCCTTCTCGTGGCACCGAAACTCCCGCGCTATTTGTCGCCCGATTTCGCCACCGAGGATGGCGAGACCTGTTTGTATTATTCCACGGCCCTCGGCCGTATGTACTTTTTGCCCTTATTCATGGAATAAAGGAGTTTGGTTGACTCGGGGCGTTTTCCTGCGACCGCGTGGTCGGTCTCTTTTTCACGATTCCATCCTCCCGGTGTTCCCCAAGGCGGCCATTTTGGGGTGGGGAGGTTGTTTCGTCTTTTTATCGTCTTCCCCTCACGCAATCCCTCCGCGGGACGGAAGGTTAGGGCACGCCTCGCGTTTTGCCACTTAGGCCGAAACACGGCTCCCGGTGAGCTACTAACGGGCTGGATCGAGCGAGGCCTCGGTCCTCCTCCGAGGGAGGACCGTCGGATCAGCTTGTGACCGACCTCAGAAAATCCCCAGCGTTCCCGACCCCCTTAGTTCCCATGATCGTCCGACCGACCACGCGGGGCTCGTTGCCTCTCTTTCGATGAGATACATGGGGTCAGGAGCCTTGGGCTCGAACGCAGGTCAGGGTGTCCTCGGCACTCGTGTGCCGAGGCTATGGCCTCTAGCGGGCCGCCCGTCACTGCCCCTTTGCTCGGGCGCCCCAGAGCGGCCGTCGGACCCTTGGGCCGGCCTTAGAACTCCTGGGCTGTTTTTCGGTTCGTGTTTTTCGTCGGGCGCGCCCCCTGTGGGCTTTTGCCATAGCCTTCCGGCCCGAGAACGGCCCAGCGCCATCTTCCTTTTCCTGAAAAATAAAATCGCAAGGAAAGACAAAGGAAATAGCGTATTCGACGGAAAAGGGCGGGGCGAGAAAACGGAATGCGAAGGGTTCGGAGAGAGAGAGAACCGGGGCACGAGTCCCGGGGCGTGGGAGACGTGGGCGAGCGGGGCGCGCGTCGTGGGGCCGCGTGGGCCCTTCGGCCTGCGGCACAGGCGAGAGACCCGAGGCTCCCCGCCGTCCCGCCCCTTACCTGTCTATTTAAGAGGGGGGGCCGGAGGTCTCTTCTTCTTCCTTCGCTCGCCTGCTCCCGAATCGCCACCGCCTACGCCATTACCTGATCGAATCTGTACCTTTTTCCCTTCGCCCATCGCTTTCCCCGCTCGCCGGTCATGGCCTGGCCTTGTTCCCGCGTCACCGAAGCCGAGCTCGAGCGTCTGGTGGAGCGCGGGCTCCTGTGTCCGCGGACCGATCTGCGGAGTGGATGGCTCCGGGCGACGAGGCCGTCCCCTCCCCTGCCGATGGGTATGTCGTGTCCTTCATCCCCTTTCATGAACGGGGTTTGGGCTTCCCCCATCCTTTCCTCCGCGGACTCCTTCACTACTACGGGATTGAGCTCCAGCATCTCAACCCTAACGGGCTGCTGCACGTCGCCGTGTTCGTGGCCCTGTGCGAAGGATTCCTCGGAATCGACCCCCACTTCGACCTCTGGAGGTCCTACTTCCATGTCGAGGAGGTGAAGAAAGACGGGCGGCTGACGCCGCTCGGCTGCGCGGGGATCCGGCTGCGCCCGCGTCAGGGCGAAAACTACCTCAAGCTTCCCCTGTTGACCACCAACAAGGGGTGGCATCCCCGGTGGTTCTACCTGCGGAGCGACCCGGCCGCTCCTCTCCCGGCCTTTACGGGGAGGACCATCGAGAATCGGCCGGACACCTAGCATTGGGGTCCCTCTAGGGCGGAGCGGCCGCACCTGTCTGGTCTCCATGCGGCGGTCCTCCGCCTTCGCGAGCAGGGGGTCACCGGCCCCGGGGTCATCGCGGCGTACCACACGCGCCGCGTTCTTCCGCTGATGGCTCGCCGGCTGAGGCTGGACCAGATGACCCTGGCGGAGGACTGGACGGGGTCGGTCATGTCCGTCGGGGTCCTCTCGGATGAGGAGGTGCGTGCCCGCCTTCGCGAAGCTGTGGCGCGCGACTCCTCGGCATATCCGATACGGGGTCATCCCGTCATACGTCCCACGGGCGAATCCCTGATCCCTGTGCGTTTTCGGGGTTTTTCCGTTTGTCCTCGTTGTGTGTTTTTTAATCTGAGGAGTTATTCGCGTCGCTTTTTTCCAGCAGCCCCTAGTCTACAAACCCTCTCGGCCCCCGCTCCCTGAAGACGTGGCCGCTCGGGCTCTGAACCGTGAGCGAGCGGAGGCCGCTCGCTTGAAGAAAGCGGCTGCCGATAGGAAGAAAGAGAAGAAACGGCTGGCCCGTGAGAAGGCCGAGGAGGAGTACCGCCAGCGGCGCTTGCACGCCCGACAGGAAGGGTTGTGGAGCGAGGATCAGGGCCCCTTCGAGGGGGGCTTTGATTTCGCCTCGGATTCTTCCGATGAGTCCGTGTCGGGAGTTCCGACCTCCCAGCGCGAGTCCGCGGTGGACTGGGGAGCGCTGGACGCCGAGGAGCCGTCGGGTGGCGGCGAGTCCACGTCGATGCAGACGCCAACTCGGCCGCCGCGCCAAGTCTCGCGGCGCCAGCTCCCCGACCCGAGAGCGGACTCCGCCGAGGGGCGACCCGAGCAAGCGGCCGCGAGAGGAAGGGTCGGAGTCGGGCGGCTCCCCCAGCCAAGCGACCGTCCCGGGGTTTTCCCTTGTCGTCTCGGTAAGCCATTTCTTCCTTCTTCGTCTGCCTTCCTTACCTTTGTCAAGATGCGCATGTGAGGCCTTCTTTTTCTGCAGGAGGGGAAGCCAGGTTACCCCTTTAGGGCTGGCGCCGGTCAAGCGACTCGCACGGCGGGTCCCCGGGGCGGCGACAAGCCAAGGGGTCGACCTAGGCAGCCCTCCGGTGGGAGGGGTGCTTGACCCGCTCCTTCCCCAACAGCAGCTCGCCGCGGCGTCGGACGCCGAGGCCGTGCCCACAGCTGGGGCCATTCCGGAGGCCCTCGTCGGGCTATGCTTTCCGCCCGCAGGCGAGCCGGCCGGAACGGGAGACGTCGCGCCGCCCGAGACGATCGCACCGACCGGGGACGTGGTCGGGGAGGAGGTGCCAGTACCTTCCGCACCTGACCCTGACCAAGAAGATCCCGTCCTCCCGGCCCAAGCGGTCGGACATTCTGCTGAGGATGGGTCGGAGAGGGCCGATGAGGTCCCGAGTCGCTTGGCGCCGGCGGACGGTCGGGATGAGGAGGAGGAGACGGGGCCAATTTCTGTCCCGCCCGAGCGCCCGGGCGGTTCGGCAGATGGCACCCCGCGGGAGGGGCCTGCTCCGGAGCCAGCCAGGGCTCCGAGCGGCGCCGATCGTGAGGAGGAGGTTCTCCCTGCTCCGGCCACCGTCGCTGCCTCGACCGACCCGCCGCTCGGCCCGGGCGAACACACGGTGCTCCCTTCTCCCGCGCCTTCGACCCCTGCAGCGGCGATGTCGGCCGCTATCGCAGGAGGAGGGACGGCGGGATCGAAGCTCGGGTCAGGGGATCCATCCCGGAGCCGCCACCCCATCGGGCCGCGAGGTCGTTCGGGCCGGGGCGGACCCCTTTGCGTTCGGGGGTCCGCGCCTTTCTTGGACCGACCGTGCCTCGGGCGAGGTCGTCTTCTCCCTGGACGACGCCGAGGAGAACGACGAGGCTTCCCGGGTTCGCGCCGGGATCAGGCTAGCGGTCCGGTCGCTAAACTCTGCCTTGGACGCCATTCGTGATGTCGCCATTCCTTGCGGGGAGCTAACATTTCTTTCACTCCATTTTTCCTTTTTCTTCTTTTCCCAGTTGATTCTGACTTTGGCTTGGTTTTCGCAGTCCTTGATGGCCCGCAGCCGGGACAAGTCCCTCTTCCTGCGCCGGGAGAGGGGCTCGTGGGACCGTCTGTCCTCGATCACCGCCGAGCGCGATGCCCTGAGGGAGCAGCTGGCGGCCGCCCGCCGAGAGATCACGCCCGTGAAGATGCGCGAGGCGAGCTTGAAGGGCGGGTGGCCGCTGCCCACCAGGAGATCGAGTCCTTGAAGGGGCGGCTCCAAGAGGCGTGTGAGCATGCCGAGGATGTCGAGAAGCTCAAGTACGACGTCATGGTCTCCTGGGAGAGGGACTCGGCGGCTCGGGAGCAGGTCAGGCTGGGCCTGGTCCGTGAGGTGGAGCGCCTGAAGGCCGACCGGGACCGCATCACCGCCGTCCTCGACGGGACTCGCACTCAGCTGGCTCAGGTGGCGGCGGAGCGCGACGAGGCCAGGCGCCTCAGCGAGGCGCAGGCCTGTGACCTCGAGGCTGCGCAACAGGCTCTTGCGGCTGAGCGGGGTTCCCGTGTGGCCGCCGAGGCGATGTGCGCCTCCTTGGGCGAGGCGGCGGTGAGGGACCGCGCGACTATCGAGGGCCTCGAGGCCGAGGCGCGCAACCTCGAAGGGCTGCTGCAGCAGGAGGGGGACGAGTACGACGCCCTCCGCACGGAGGTCGGCGTCGTTCTTGACGACCTTGGGATGAGGTCGCAGCGAGGGCGAGCTCGCTGCTCCTCGACACCGGCCGCATCCCAGCTCGGGCTCAGGCCATGGCGAGCGATGGGCTCATCCTCGGGGTGCGCCGCGCCTTCGCCGTCGCCCGCTTCCACTACGCCGAGATCGCCCTGGAGTGCCTCGCCGACGGGTTTGCTCCTGGCACGACGCCGGAGGGGGTGGTCGCGCTTGAAGAGGAGGTGTCGTCGTTGGCCTCTGTCCTCGCCACCAAGACTGCGGAAGAAGAAGGGCCGTGGGCGCCCTGATCAGTTTTCTTTTCTTTTCTTTTGGTTTTCAGACAATCGTATTCACTTGTGTAATGAACTTAATCGTCTGTGTCGTTAATGCTTGGCCTTTCGCGTTTCCTTGGCTAAGAGTCAGGGCGCGCCTGAAATGAAGCGAGCCGTGCGGTTTACTAGTGAGCTTTCGAGCCGTTGCCACTGGGGCCTTTGCTCTTTTAGCGTTCCGACTAGTGAGCGCATGTCGCTTCATTAGCAAGTACCCTTTTTCCTTAGTCTTGGGTACGAGAATTTGCCGAGAGTCAAGGACCCGGGGGACACATGTTAGCCCCCGAGTGACGTCCGACCCTCGGTCAGGAGACTAGGGTCGGGCGTCACTTTTTAAAACGAAAGGAACACGTTCGAATAATGACATGTAGCCTAGAATAATCAGGGATAGAAGCGACGTAGCTGCTCAATGTTCCAGGCGTTGGCGTACTCTTCTCCCTCCGCGTTCTTTAGCTTGTAGGAGCCGGGTCGGAGGACCTGGGAGATGATGAACGGGCCTTCCCAGGGTGACGAGAGCTTGTGCTTGCCTTTGTTGCTTTGAACGAGGCGTAGCACCAAATCGTCGACCTGGAATGCTCGACCCCTGACGCGCCGGTCGTGGTAGCGTCGCAGGGATTGTTGGTATTTCGCTGAGTGAGCCAATGCGACCTCCCTGGCCTCTTCTAGCCGATTGACCGCGTCCTCGAGAGAGGTTTGATTGCCTTCGTCGTCGTAGGCACGGATACGCGGGGACCCGTAGTCGAGGTCGGTCGGGAGTACGGCTTCCGACCCGTACACCATGAAGAATGGGGTGAAACCTGTCACTCGACTCGCCGTCGTGCGCAGGCTCCATATCACCGCCGGGAGCTCTTCGACCCAACGCCCTCCGAACGTTTTCAAACGCTCGAATATTCGGGGTTTGAGCACTTGCAGGATCATCCCATTCGCGTGTTTTACATGCCCGTTCGTGCGAGGGTGTGCGACGGCGGCCCAGTCGACCCGTATGTGGTACTCATCGCAGAATCGGAGGAATTTCTTCCCGGTGAACTGGGTTCCGTTGTCCGTGATGATCGAATTGGGCACACCGAAGCGATGGACGATGTCGAGGAAGAACTTGACGGCTTCTTCCGATCGAATGGTCGCGATTGGTCGGACCTCTATCCACTTGGTGAATTTGTCGACGGCGACGAGCAAGTGGTCGAAGCCCCCGGGCGCTTCTTGAGGGGCCCGACCATGTCCAACCCACAGACTGCGAACGGCCAGGTGATGGGGATCGTTTGGAGGGCTTGCGCAGGAAGGTGTGTTTGCCTCGCAAAGAACTGACACCCTTCACAGGCGCGCACGATCTCAACGGCATCCTTTACGGCCGTCGGCCAATAGAACCCCTGTCGGAACGCGTTTCCGACAAGGCTGCGGGGTGCGGCGTGGTGGCCGCATGTGCCCCCATGGATATCCCTCAACAGCTCCTTGCCCTGGTCAAAGGGGATGCACCGTTTGAAGGATTCCCGTGGGGCTACGTCTGTACAGCTCGCCCTCTACGATCGCGTAGGATTTGGCGCGCCGAGCAACACGGCGGGCCTCTGTTTTATCCGTCGGGAGTTTCTCCCGCAGCAAGTAGTCGAGGAAGGGCTGTCGCCAATCCGAAGCGCCGGAGTCTGGCGCCTGGTCCTCGGTCAGCGTCGCGACGGCAAGGGCGAGTAGGTCGGACAGGGTCTGATCGGTCGGCTCGGCGCCGACCTCCGACCCTTCCGTGGCCTTGGCCTCGTCCTCGCCAGCCNCTCAACAGCTCCTTGCCCTGGTCAAAGGGGATGCACCGTTGTAGGATTCCCGTGGGGCTACGTCTGTACAGCTCGCCCTCTACAATCGCGTAGGATTTGGCGCGCCGAGCAACACGGCGGGCCTCTGTTTTATCCGTCGGGAGTTTCTCCCGCAGCAAGTAGTCGAGGAAGGGCTGTCGCCAATCCGAAGCGCCGGAGTCTGGCGCCTGGTCCTCGGTCAGCGTCGCGACGGCAAGGGCGAGTAGGTCGGACAGGGCCTGATCGGTCGGCTCGGCGCCGACCTCCGACCCTTCCGTGGCCTTGGCCTCGTCCTCGCCAGCCCCCGAGCCTGGAGCGGTCCGCTCCGGGAGACCTTGACCGTGGGGCCCGGCCTGTGCCGGGCGGGGGAGCTTTATCGAAGGGCTCCGTTGGTCACTGGCGAAGATCCCGGTCGGGACGGGTTCTCGGCCGGACGCTTTCTTGGCCAGTGCGTCGGCGGCCTCGTTGAACCGCCTTTTGATGTGCCGTAGCTCAAGGCCGTCGAATTTGTCCTCGAGCTTCCGTACCTCTTGGCAGTACGCGGCCATGGTCTCGCTTTCGCAGCTCGACTCTTTCATGACCTGATTGACCACGAGTTGGGAATCGCCTCGAATCTCGAGGCGCCGAATTCCCAACTCGATAGCTATCTTCAGGCCATTGATCAGTGCCTCGTACTCGGCCGCGTTGTTGGAAGCTGGGAAGTGCAGTCGGATCACGTATTTCATTCGCACCCCGAGGGGTGAGACGAAAACTAAACCGACCCCCGCTCCTATGCGAGTCAACGAGCCGTCAAAGTACATCACCCAGTACTCCTGATCAACAGGGGCTGCGGGTAGCTGCACCTCGGTCCACTCCGCGACGAAGTCGGCGAGGGTCTGGGACTTAATGGCCGTCCGGGGGGCGTAAGTAATGCCCTGGCCCATCAGTTCCATGGCCTACTTCGAGATCCGACCCGTCGAGTCGGGGCTGTTTATAATCTCGCCAAGGGGAAAGGAGCTCACCACTGTGACTGGGTGCGAGTCGAAGTAGTGGCGGAGCTTCCTTTTGGAGATGAGGACAGCATACAGCAGCTTCTGAATCTGCGGGTACCTCATTTTGGTGTCTCCGAGCACCTCGCTTACGAAGTAAACCGGGCGCTGTACCTTGAGAACGTGCCCCTCTTCTTCGCGCTCCACTACCAACGCTGCGCTCACCACTTGTGTAGTCGCCGCAATGTAGAGGAGAAGGGGCTCGCCCGTATTCGGCGGGACCAAGATCGGCGGCTTCGTCAAGACCGCCTTGATGTGATTTAGCGCCGTTTCGGCCTCCTCCGTCCAAACGAACCGCTCGGACTTCTTCAAGAGCCGGTACAGAGGGAGGACCTTTTCGCCGAGACGCGAGATGAACCGACTCAACGCGGCCAGGCACCCAGTGATCCGCTGCACTGCTTTCAGGTCCCGAATCGGGCCATCTTGGCGATAGCGTCGATCTTCTCTGAGTTGGCTTCTATCCCTCGGCGAGACACGATGAAGCCCAGGAGCATCCCTCTGGGTACCCCAAAGACGCATTTTTCGGGGTTGAGCTTAACATCATTCGCCCTGAGTTTGGCGAACGTCTTTTCCAGGTCGGCTACGAGCTGGTCGGCCTGTTTGGACTTGACAACGATGTCGTCCACGTATGCCTCAACGGTTGGTCCGATGAGTTCATCGAAACACCTAAGCATACACCGTTGGTAGGTGGCGCCGGCGTTTTTAAGCCCGAACGGCATCATCACGTAGCAAAATGACCCGAACGGGGTTATGAAGGAAGTCGCGAGTTGATCGGACTCCTTCATGGCTATCTGGTGGTATCCGGAGTACGCATCGAGAAAGCATAAGGTTTCGCACCCCGAGGTAGAATCGACTATCTGGTCTATGCGTGGCAAAGGAAAAGAGTCCTTTAGGCACGCCTTGTTAAGAGCAGTATAATCAACACACATTCTCCATTTCCCATTCTTTTTTTGTACAAGGACGGGATTGGCTAACCACTCGGGATGATACACTTCCTTGATGAAGCCGGCCGTCAGAAGCTTCGCGATCTCCTCGCCGATTGCCCTGCGCTTCTCGTCGTCGAAGCGCCGGAGGCGTTGCTTCACGGGTCGGGACCCGGACCGGATGTCCAAGGAATGCTCGGCGACCTCCCTCGGAATGCCCGGCATGTCCGAGGGCTTCCACGCGAACACGTCGACGTTCGCGCGGAGGAAGTCGACGAGCGCGCTTTCCTATTTGGGGACAGCTTGGTCCCGATCCGCGCCACCTTCTCACTTGGGTGGTCAGGTGTAGGATCTAGGATACCGACTAGAGGGGGGGTGAATAGGCGGTTTTAAACTTCAATCACAAAACTCAACAAGTTTTATTAGTAACACAAGGTGAAACCTATTTCTACCAAGTCTATACCTATGTCAAGGTTTGCAACCTAGGGTGACAAGATACAAATTAATCTCTAGGAAAGTAAATTGCTCAAATTAAATGAGTTAAACAAGTAGAGCAAAGAAATAACCGAACAAGAGAGACGAATTTTATCCCGTGGTATCGATGACTTGCTGGTCACCCCTAATCCACGTTGAGGTGGATCCAAAGCCGTCATCCATAATTTCCCAAATTCTCTTGTCCATTGCCTTGAGATGAACCCTCATTCTTGTCTTCCAATAGTCATAATTATTGCCCTCAAAGAATGGTGGTTTCCCCACATTGTTGAGGTTGATTGGCTTTTCTTCACCCATTTTATCCTACTCCGGGATGGTTAAATCCTTCAAATATGGAGTCCTCGGCTCTGATACCACTTGTAGGATCTAGGATACCGACTAGAAGGGGTGAATAGGCGGTTTTAAACTTCAATCACAAAACTCAACAAGTTTTATTAGTAACACAAGGTGAAACCTATTTCTACCAAGTCTATGCCTATGTCAAGGTTTGCAACCTAGGGTGACAAGATACAAATTAATCTCTAGGAAAGTAAATTGCTCAAATTAAATGTGGTAAACAAGTAGAGCAAAGAAATAACCGAACAAGAGAGACGAATTTTATCCCGTGGTATCGATGACTTGCCGGTCACCCCTAATCCACGTTGAGGTGGATCCAAAGCTTCAACCGCTCCTCTATCAAGACCTTTCTTGATGTATGAGCCGGCTTGAATCAATGAACCTCTCCAAACCTCGATTCCACTAGTGTTGCTCTTCCCACTCCGGTGAGGTGAGCACAAACCTCTCACAATCAAGGCGGGAGCAACTTCACAATCTTCTTCGAAGTGCTTCAACCGGCCACAACCACAAGCCGTCTAGGAGGCGGCAACCACCAAGAGTAACAAGTCGATGATGCTTGCTTGATGAACTTCTAGTGCCCCAAAGCTCAAACTCTTGATGCAATGCACTAGAACTCTCTCACACTCACAAGGATGCTACTTTAAGCAATAGGAGTGAAAGAGAGGTGGAAGAAGGCTCAAGTATTGCAAATATGCTTCAGAAGTGCCAAGAGAGCTTCTCTCAACCCGTGGGTGGAGTATTTATACTCCCCCACCTCCAAACTAGCCGTTACCTTCAAATCCCGTGAAAACAGGGGCCTGGCGGACCGTCCGCTACCCACTTGGCGGACCGTCCGCCTAAGCCCAACGGCTACTGTCCCAAAAGTCAAACGTGTCAGAGTTTACCGTTACGCGATAGGCGGACCGTCCGCCCCCCCAGGCCGGACCGTCCGCATCAGAGTTAGATGCACAGCTCTCCACGCGACTAAGGACCCACAAACCATAACTGCGGACCGTCCGCTATATAAAAGAGGCCTGGAACCCCTAGAACACGCTCCTGCGTAAACGGTCCGCCTCACAAAAAAGACAGGCGGACCGTCCGCCATTTCCAGCGGACCGTCCGCCTCCAAAGACTCGGCAGACCCTTCCAACACTTAGTCAATTTCACATCAGGATAGATGACATGCGGACCGTCCGCTTGCCACTGGCCGGACTGTCCACCACCCGCGGACTGTCCGCCGGTAGCCTGCGGACCGTCCGCAGTACCACATTCAGCACACGTCCTTTCTCTTTTCTATTTCCACTTTCTCAACGAAGTTAGCTCTCATGCATGCAATGCAACCTTTTGAGCAAAGTGGCACTAGTAATTCGTCATGCAAATGAAATTGACCCCTCTTGATAGTACGGCTATCTAGCCTATCAATCCGGTCAAAAATCTTCTCTAAACACCTCATGACCGGTAAAAGAAAATATCCTATCTTTTACCTTTGCCTTGAGCTTCCTTGGTTCCAACATACATATCCAATGTTAATTCACCGTTGAAGCTCAACCATCTCACCGGACTAACCTATTCTCATATCCTCAATGAAATAGTTAGTCCAATATGGTTATCATTAATTACCAAAACACACTTAGAGGGCCTAGATGATTTCATCGGGGTCTAGTTGGACCTCCTTGGTGCCTTCAAGCGGCTCGAATGACGCTGAGCCGTGAATGAAGTCAGGCGCCTCCTCGACGAGTCGCGCCCTTATAGGGGTGAGCTCTTCGGTTGACGCGATGATGGCTGATGCCAACTCGCAGCTTTCCACCTTGCATTGGTGAGCTCGTTGGAATGACGCTCCCACCGTGATCACCCCCTTCGGCCCCGGCATTTTGAGCTTGAGGTACGTGTAGTTGGGGACGGCCATGAACTTCGCGTAACATGGGCGGCCCAAGATGGCGTGGTAGGATCCATGGAATCCCACCACCTCGAACGTGAGGGTCTCCGTCCGGAAGTTGGTCGGAGTTTCGAACGTGACGGGCAGGTCGATTTGCCCGAGAGGGACGGCCTGCTTACCAGGGACCACTCCGTGGAATGGTGCCCCTGTCGGACGGATACGTCCTCGGTCAATCCCCATGGCGTCTAGCGTGTCAGCGTAGAGGATGTTGAGCCCGCTCCCGCCGTCCATCAGCACCTTGGTGAGGCGCTTGCGTCCTATGACCGGGTCGACCACTAAGGGGTACTTGCCCGGCCTCGGGACAAATTGCGGGTGGTCTGCCCGATCGAAGGTGATGGACGCCTCCGACCACTTGAGGAAGGTCGGGGTCGCCGGTTCGGCGGCGTACACCTCTCGGCGCTCCACCTTGGCTCGCCCTTTGCTCACCGACGCCTCTGTCCCGCCAAAAATCATCAGACAGCCGTCTGGCTCCGGGTAGGGGTCGGTGTCCATGTTCTCTCCCGCCCCCAAGCTCCCTCGGGGCCAGGTCGGACTTCCTCGGTCGTGGCCGGTTTCCGGGGTCCCCCAGTCATGAATTTCTTCATGAGAGAGCAGTCCTTGTACAGGTGCTTGATAGGATACTCATGGTTCGGGCACGGCCCGTTCCATTTCTTCTCGAAGTGGTCGGGGACCTCTCCTGTCGGCGTTTTGGAGGTCGGCTTGGGGTCGGCCGCGGCCACCAGGGCGGCCTCACCGTCGTGGCGCCTGCCCTTGCCCTTTTTCTTCTTCTTGGCGGGGGACCCCGACGGGCCCTCCTCGGCAGCCTCCGTCTGCTTGCCCTTCGGCTCGGCAGACTGGTGGAAGATGGCCCCCACTGCCTCCTCGCCGGCCGCGTGACTCGTGGCGATGTCGAGCAGCTCCTTGGCTGTACGAGGGCTCTTCCGTCCGAGCTTGTGGACGAGGGACTTGCACGTCGTTCCTGTGAGGAACGCCCCGATGACGTCGGCGTCAGCGAGGTTGGGGAGTTCGTTACACTGCCGGGAGAAACGTCTGATGTACTCCCGGAGCGTCTCCCCCTGCTTCTGCCTGCAGTTCTTGAGGTCCCATGGGTTCCCCGGGCGATTGTAGGTCGCCTGGAAGTTCCCCACGAAGACTTCCCTCAAATCGGACCAGCTCCCGATTTGTCCCGCGGGGACATGTTGGAGCCAAGCCCGTGCCGAATCGGCCAGATGAAGTGGCAGGTTGTGGATGATGAAATCATCGTCGTCGGCTCCTCCGGCCCTGCAGGCGAGTCGGTAGTCCTCAAGCCAGAGCTCGGGATCGGTTTCCCCGTCGTACCTTGGGAAGTTCGACGGGGCTCTAAAGTTGGCGGGGCGAGGAGCCGCTCGGATCCGTGAGCTAAAGGCCCGCGGTCCCGGCACGTCCGGGCTCGGCGTCCTCTCGCCCTCGTCGTCGTCGTATCGGCCGCCACGGCGAGGAGCGCGCCCTCGCTGCCGTTCGGGCTCGGCCTCGGGGAGCCGTCGTCGGCGGGCGTTCAGGATGCTCCGGGCGTCCTGGATCGGAGCCTGATGGGCCGCGCGTTCGGCGGGACGGGGCTGATGCACCGATACTCCCTGCTGTCGCGTCCGCTGTGCCCACCAGACGGCTGCCTCGAGGCCTCGCGGTGGCTCACCTGCGACGCTCGTCGTCGCGATTGCGAACTCTCGGCCTGCTGAGCTGCAGCTCGCTCCAGGAGCTCACCGAGCTCCCGCTGGGCCTTGCGAGCTTCAGGAGTCGCCGGTGGGGGAGTCCTCGCACGAGCATGGCCGCGGCGGCTATGTTCTGCCCGGCGCGGGCGAAATGCGGGGCGGGACACCGTCATCGTTGACGATTTGGCGCTGCACGTCCCGCGCACGGCCCCGTGCCGGAGCCGCATCTCCAATCAGCAGAAGCTCGCGCTCAATGCGCTCTCGCTCCCGCTCGACCCGCGCGCGCTCCTGCTCCAGAAGGAGACGGGCCTCTTGGAGTTCCTCCCGGCGCTGTCGAGCGTTGCCGGCGTGAGAGTGTCGCGGTGAGGTGGCTGCTCTTCTCGGGGCTGGCTGCCTTGCTGGCGCCGGGGCCTGGACTGCGGCCGCAGCAGCCGCGGGCGCGTCGTGCGCCAAGTGATCTCCTTCCGGGCCCGCCGGCCCCGAGCTGCTCTCGCTCGCATCTCCCACCGCCCCTTCGGGGGTGTCCGCCATGAAGCACTCCCGGGAGGGGTGGTGGCTGTCCCCGATGAGCTCGGTGTTCGACGTCTCGAGACGGAGTCGTCCAGGAGGTCGAAGACCGACTCAGAGACGTGATCGATTATTCCGACGAACTCGCTGTCCGTCGGGGCGCGGCTTAGGAGACGTGTCACTAGTCGCGACACGGCCTCGGCCGCGTTACGTAAACCATAAGGGGCCGTATACGGCGGGATGGAATCCAGCGTCTCCGCGGGGAGCGGGATTCCTCCCACAAGCTGAGTGGCAACATTCGCCAGGGCGAACCTGACGCAGCGCGAGTCTTCCTGAGTGGGCCGTGGCCCCAGGAAGGTCTCCAGCTGCCTCCACAGCAGGGTCTCGTCGGCGCTCGGACGAGGGTCGCTGGCCTCGTCGTCGCTGGTGCCGATGTCGAGATTCGCGAGAGCCTCGGTGGCGGTCGCGACGTTGGCGTCAAGGGTGTCGACCGGGGGCGTGGGGGCGACCCTTCGCCAGGTCCCCGTCGACGGTTACGACGAAAGCCAGACTTCCGAGACGCAGCTGCGTCCCGGCGGTCCAGCTAAAACCGTCGGTGGCCATCCGAAGCCTGATGACCGTCGAAACACGCAAAGGCCCCTACCTGGCGCGCCAACTGTCGGTGCAAGAAATCACCAACTAGTGAATTTAGTGGATTGCGCGTTTAGGCTCGGATGGTTCGCGAGAGGACACAAGGGATTATACTGGTTCAGGCACGAACGCCCTACGTCCAGTGTCGGTCAGCTCGTGTTACTCGCGTTGCTCGTAGTAGGGGTTACAAGCGGTCGAGAGAGAGGAGAAGCCTCAAGTCTCTGTGAACGTCTAAGTCTCTCCCTCCCCGAAGCCTTGCTTTTTTCTCTTTATACCTCCGGGGCGAGCCCCCTTTACAAAGAGTGTCCGACGAAATAATAAATAACTAACAACTGGAAGCTTGCCGGAGAAGCCCCGCCGCCTGCGGAGCACTGTGGGCAAGGCCGGAGTACTGTGCGGAGCAGTCCTGCGCCTGCTATGATCCTGTTCCCCTTGCGGCGCCCGCGGGGCGGCCCGAAACAGTGCACGTCACGTCCTTCTGCCACTTCGAGCAGTGCGCGGTAAGGCCAATTAATGTTACTAGGTCGTGCGGTAGATATGCGGCGATGCGCCCTCCTTGTTCCCTTCTGCGGGCCCCCCTGATGTCCCACGCTATCCTGGCCCGACGCCGACCCGGGCGAGGCGGAGAAGGGTCGGCCGTGGCGACGCGGGGTCGGCCAAGGTGACGCGGGGTCGGCCGAGGCGGAGAAGGGTCGGCCGAGGTGACGCGGGGTCGGCCGAGGCGGAGAAGGGTCGGCCGAGGCGGAGAGGGGTCGGCCGAGGCGACGCGGGGTCGGCCGAGGCGAGAATGGTCGGCCGAGGCGGAGAGGGGTCGGCCGAGGCGGAGAGGGTCGGCCGAGGCGGAGAGGGGTCGGCCGAGGCGGAGAAGGGTCGGCCAAGGCGACGCGGGATCGGCCGAGGCGGAGAGGGGTCGGCCAAGACGTTATGGGGTCGGCCGGCCCCCTTATCGCTCGGCGCTTCCTTGCCAGCCCGTTTATGGATTTGCTTACGCCTATCTCCTTCTCAAAATAGCGAGGTCCCACCTGTCGGTGAGTGGGTCGGATATTGATACCCGACACATTGTGATACTATGCGTTATGTAAGCTGTATCATATTTATATTTTTGTGACATGAAACCTTTACAAAGGTGACGTGATACAATATACTGGAATTAGCATAACTGGTAAACTGTGTGCTTCTACTTACAACGATTCTTTTTGAGTTTGCTACTTACAACGATTCTAAGAAGCATTCGATAGCTAGCTGAACTGGTCAATGGCCGTGTTTAGATAGCGGTGAAAAATTTTTCACCCAGCATTAAATGCAGAGAATCTCATATGTATGAAGTACTAAATGAAGTCTATTTGTAAAACCTTTTTACAGATGAGTGCAACTTTGCGCGACGAATCTAATGAGCATAATTAATCCATGATTTGCTACAGTAATACTACAGGAACCATCCTCTAATCGTGTGGTCAAAGGCCTCATTAGATTCTTCTCCGAAATTTACCTAGGGGCGTGGAGGTAGTTTTGTAAACTGCCTTTATTTAATACCCGAATTAATGGTCAAAGTTGCATTTAATACTCCAAAAAATTTTCCAACCTCCAACTAAACACAGCCAATGTCCAGTTATCACGCAAATATAGTTGAGTTGGCCAAGATTTTCAACAATGTATAGGTAAGGCCTCGCAAATTGCTCACGTAGAAGCATGAAGAGAGTTTAGGGATGTGATTTTTTTCGAACAAATTTAGAGATGTGATTTGGTTTCTACGGACACGGTTCCGCGGCCGGGCCGACGGGCCGATATGTAGTAACGGGGGCAGCGGGACGCCGCAGGAAACGGGCGCGGACTACGGGAGGACCGGACCGGCGGTCGACGACGAACGAGCGTTACAGATAGCCAGCACCGCGCGCGACACGTATCCGTCGCCGCGCCTCCTCGCCGCGCTACACCTGTCTCAGCCCGTCACGAGGCGCTCCTGCTCCTCCCATGCCTCCCTCGCTCCGGCGCAAGCCTACAATACAACTAGGCACCAAACTGCAACAGGAACAGACGCACCGGACCAGCAAAGACTCTCTCGCCCCTCTGCCCTCTCTCTCTCTCTCTCTCTCTCTCTCTCGTGGCTGCAATCTCCTATTCTTCTAGATCCAAGAAGGGGGAGGCAAGAAGGTGGTGTGGAGCTGTAGAGAGCACTGTAGAGCCAGTGGCAGATTCGGAGGAGGGGGGTACGTGCATGGCCGCCAGCAGCAAGTGGTGGGAGCAGGCGGCACTGGACTTCCCGCCGCCGCAGCACCAGCACCAGCAGCCGCAGCCGCACCAGCAGGCGGTGGCCATGCCGGCGCTGGCCACGGCGCCGGTAGCTGGCGCCTCGCCGGAGGGCAAGCAGCAGCCGCAGCAGCCGGGCGCGGCGGGGCCCATCGTGCCGCTGCGGAGGCCGCGGGGCCGGCCGCTGGGGTCCAAGAACAAGCCCAAGCCGCCGGTGATCATCACGCGCGACAGCCCCGACGCGCTCCACTCGCACGTCCTCGAGGTGGCGCCGGGGGCCGACGTGTCCGCGTGCGTCGCCGAGTACGCGCGCCGCCGGGGCCGCGGTGTCTGCGTCATGGGCGCGTCCGGCGCGGTCGGGGACGTCGCCGTGCGCGGCGCCGCCGCGCCGCTCCGCGGCCGCTTCGAGCTCCTCTCCGTCACCGGCACCGTGCTGCCGCCCCCGGCCCCGCCCGAGGCGTCGGGGCTCGCCGTCCTGCTCTCCGCCGGCCAGGGCCAGGTCCTCGGCGGCTGCGTCGTGGGGCCCCTCCTCGCCGCCGGGCCCGTCACCATCTTTGCCGCCACCTTCGCCAACGCCGTCTACGAGCGCCTCCCGCTCCCCGACGGCCCCGACGCCGTCGACATCAAGCCCGACCTCTCCACCGCCACCTCGGCGGGGCAGGAAGGACAGCCGCCGCAGCTGCCGTTGCCGCCCTCCCAGCAGCCTCCGGCCATGGGCGCCGGCTACGCCGACGACCACCGCTCGCCGCCCTACCCGTGGGGAGGCGGCGGCGTATGAGGCAAACCGTCGCATCGTTCTCGGCGTTCTTGGTTTTCTTGGTCCTAACATTGACTAGAGAACTAGGTCTTGGCAAGGTGATTTCACTGCATGCAGCATGCAAGGAATTGATTCATTGGTGCCCATTCATTGGGCTCTTGTAATTTCTTTCCGCTTCGATTTGTGATTTTGCTGTGGAAAAAATTGGACTGATTTGACCACAAGGAGCCAAAGCTTTTGGTGCATCCACCATTAGATCAGCATGGTGCTTGCAAAGTACATCAGGCAGGCCAGCCAAGTGTTTTAATTTTGTGCTTAATTGAGGTGAGTGCTCTTGTTCATCGGAGATTATTGGTATTTAGGCAAATCAATGGAACTCATTTACTACTAGATTACATTTTCTTCTCTTTGATTTGGTAGCGTTTCCTACATGTGATTAATGCATTGAATGGTTGAAATGACATTTGGTCATTCGTTTAGAGCAAGGCTAATAATATACTGCCGGACCTGTTCGGCTGGTTCAGCCAGAACCAGCCAGCAGTACTTTTCTCTCACAGAAAATCAGCACCAGCTATCAACCAGCCAGCAGTACTTTTCTCTCACAGAAAATCAGCACCAGCCGAACCAGCACAGCAAGCCAGTCTATTTCTTAGCCTATCCAATATATGGATGTTTGCAGCCTATCTCTGGGTCTATCCATACAGTGGTTAAGCTTTCACTATTAATACATGGCTCAGTTGTCACTCTCATATAATTTTTTGGTTCTTGTGCCTGAGCGGGCTGTAAACTTTACGGTCTACTTCTCTTCTCTCTCCTTCACCTCAGTATTCAGCCCAATTACAGCTCCTGTACTACATTTCTTGTTGACTATTTTTTGAACCAAATACATTCATAAATCGTGACATGCATGTTTTAGTTCTCCAAAGTTCTTTATTTGGTTTTGCTATTTTCTTGTTACATGTGTATACATCCCTTTGTCATTTGGCATTTGCTATTATCTTTCTTGTACATGTGTATAAATCCAGTAGTTCGTATGCTAGATTGCTGCTACATACTTGTATCCTTCATCTCACATTTTTAGGGCCTTTTTAAAAGCAAAAATCGAGAAAAGAACTGTATGTTGGAATTTGGTCCATGTTTGGCCCATTTTCTTGTTAATTCTAAAGCTTGCACAATAATAATCCCGTATTGCTAAGACAAGAAGAGATTGCCTTACTTAAATATGGGAGTCTCCTTTCTAAGCAAATAGATGCTTATGAGGGATAAGGAGGCTGTTGGTACACGCACGCGCAGCCCGTGCATTTTCGCGTGACTTGTGACTTGTGACGCGTACGTGTACAACAGACTATTACATGTGCATCTTTATTTTTGTGCTGTGTTAATGGCGTTTCAGTTACTTTTCTTGAGTGCGTCATTTCTGCTCATTCAAATGGGCAGTTTCGGCCTGCTTAATGAGGAGAATTTGAAGCGCTTGATGGAGTCTATAACATCAGGAGACGTCCTGATGGCTAGGGTGCGAGACAACACAGTCACATCACCTCCCACGCGTGCGTTGTTCTGACTGCTAGCTGCTGCGCTCCGTCGACCTTCAATCTCAGCGTGCACCGGGCTTGAAGGAAGCGGGATCTCCGAAACCACAGCCGCGGGACTCCTGCACGGGGCGACAATCAGGTTTTTGGGCAGCGTCTACACGCGACCGCTTGGTGAATCTGCGACTACTTCATCGACGAGTTCGTCAAACCCCTGCGCAAGAACTGTGAGTTTCTCAATATGTGGTTTGTTCTTTTGTGTTATGTGCTAGCATCGTTATTAGTCAATATGGATTTCCTCAAATTTAAATTTGGTCTGTACATGATTAGGCTTATTTTTCCAACACTATAGGACCCTGTAGAAATATCAACCTAGAACAAAACATTAGTAGGAATATCCATTTGGATGGATTGTAAGGAAACACACACAATCTTCTTAACCCGAAATGAAATGGTGGCTGACAATAAGTGAGCCTGAACTTCAAAAAAGAATTTCTCTGAAATTGTACAGGAGTAGCTGAGCAACGCATTTCACATAATTTCCTCAAGAGAATGTATTTTACATAAAATTCATAGGAATGGCAAGAGTCTTAGTTGCTCTACGTAAGTTCCAATTCACTGGGACTTTGGATATTTTACAGATATTCAGTTACTCTGAACAAATTTAGAGGATTGATTTTTTTTTCCGTGGAGTATTTTGACAACCAATTTTTTTTCGAAAGATCATTTTAAGAACAATTTTTCCTCCTCCCGTGGAGTTGAAGTTCATGCAATTTATCTTTCTTTGCTTTTGCTAGTACACCGTTACTTGGGTTACAATTTATCTTTCTGGCACTCTGGCAGTCTCTCGAGTTCTGCTTTTACGGTAAAGCGCGATTGTATCGACAGAACTTCCAAAGAGGGCGCATGTACGTGCCAGTAGGGCCCTGCACACTCGACACGCCATTCTTCTCCTGCGCTTTCTCGCTTTCGAAGTCTTCGACACATCATGGAAAGAGAAGAACTGGATCAACCGCTCTACGCACCCTGTCAGTGCCACGACCCTTTAACCTTTGCAGTATTGGCCTCAACTCAAAGCGACGGCAGGGCTGCCGCGCTGCTTACTGCTGGTTGATCGCTAGCTCTAATGCACCGCCGATCGATCGATCGATCTAACCACCAGAAAGAGTAACTGTTTGGAACGTGGGATTTTTTTCCTATTTCTACGTTTTTTTTTGTGAAATTAAACTGTTTCCTGTGAAACTCCTGCGCGATTCGTGTGAAATTCCTACGTTCCAAACAAGGCCTAAAGTTTTGCTTGGCTTTTACTGGACCTGAATGAGAGAGCTTTCAGCTTTGGGGCTCTGAGGAGCGGAGGAAGCAAAAGATGCCGAAGATGCTGCTATCCCTGGGTCAAACGAGTTACAGGGAATCGAGTGTGCTCGTCGGACACGAAAGGTAGCAGCGCTGCAGCAGTTATGGTGTCTGCATTTGTTTTGCTGTCAGTCTCTCACTCTCCTCGTTGAGCTGCCGCTGGCCCGCTGCGCCGCTGGGCTGGCCTCGGTCTCGCCATGCCTGGGGCAGCGCGGAGAAGATTAGGGCCAGGCGTGGAGGTCTGGAGGGAGCTGCCAGGGAGGAAAGCTGGAGTGGAGTGTCCAAAGATTTGGTCCCAGATTGACTGCGAGATTCTGCAGCTTTATCGATCTCTGCTTCTCGCAGAGTTCCATGTACTGTGCATGTTCTTGCATTGCAATACTGCAATATTGGGTGTTTAGATGCACCCGCCATGTATAGTGTTTATATATTGAATTGTGTGTATAGAGAGAAAAAATAAACTGATACGATTTTCTAGATGAAAACTTTAGCATCGCCATTGCTTCTGTTCATCCTTTCGGCAGCAGAGCATCGCCCATGGCCGGATCGGTGCAGCACTGCAGTACGCAGCGCCATCGTGCTCAACTGCTCCCTGCTGGCTCTGACCCTGCCCAGGGCTGAGAGCTTCTCTTCCTTCTGAGGCGCTGCTCGGATTGCACGTCAGTGCCACGCGACATGAGAGACGGCGACGGCACAGCTCTCTCTGGCGCTGGTACTCGAACACGACGGTGTGGTGTCCGGGCTTGGGCTCTGACGAAGCTCGGTTTGACCATGGCTTGGCTAGTCGGTCATGGAGCTGGA
>CM014273.1:11202570-11226134 GCA_004135705.1 Alloteropsis semialata | reverse complement strand
ACTAATTACACGGATGGACGGAAAATCGCGAGACGAATCTATTAAGACTAATTAATCATCATTAGAGATTGTTTACTGTAGCACGACGTTGTCTAATCATGGCCTAATTAGGCTCATTAGATTCGTGTCGCAAAGTTACCCGGGTTATGAAATAGGTTTTGCCAGTTATCTACATTTAATACTCCTAATTAATATCCAAACATTCAAATTTATCTCGTGGAAGTTGCAAGGCCTTGCTCTCTGTCAGTGTGCCTCTCTGCTTGACTGGCAGCGCTTGACTGCTCTGCTTGCGCGTGTGCGGATTCGCAAGCAAGTTGGTACAAGAGGGTGTCTAGATGCACCCGTTATACATAGTGTTTATGCATTGGGTCACGTACACAGAGAGAAAAAATGAACTGACATGGTTCTCTAGGTGAAAATTTTATGTTTTTGGCGGAACTAAACAGCGCCTAAATGTTGTCGCAGGGTGATAATTAGAAAATGGACGCTGATCGACAAGATCGGTGGAGTGACTCTTGGCTCCCCCTTTTGGACTTTTGGTTGGTGCAGGACCAGGGCCCTGTTTAATTCTCCCAACTTTTCATTCTTTTTCTACCTCGAGAACCGTGTCAATTTATTTTTTCTCTCTGTGCACGCGACCCAATGCATAACTTTTCACCACTTTTTACTCTTTCACCCCAATTAAACAGGACCCGGATCAACCAAGGTTTTCACGAAATGCTAGTGAGGTGACCTCTTTCTCTTAATCTGGTACCTCATATTCTCTTAGAGCAAATACAATAAAGAGCTTCAAGTGGGTTATATCTGAGGTGAAGAAGCAGTCTATAAGATTACGGCCTAACGAGACACTGTAACAAAAAAAGATTTATGAGAGGGACAAATAGACCATGTATGATTAGACTGAAAAATGGACGGTAAAGATCTATACAACCACCGGTATGATGTATTATTAGCCTAGCTCGTATCTATAGCTTTAAAGTGCTTTGATAAAGGGGTAAAAGCGTGCTTCGGATCGATCGCCAAGACTGTCAAACGGTAGTCGAAACTGTTGTCTGAGAATAGAAAGTGGGCTGTGACAGGAGTGACCCCATGAGCTTTACTTTGCATGCTTCTGTAGAAGAAGCTCAGGGAGATGAGACGAACACAGGATGCAGATTAAGTGACAAACAAATAGTAAACCCGTTCATCATGTAAGGGCGGCCCACTTAATTAATTTGGGCTGCTTGTTGGCCCATCCAAGCATGGATGTTCTTTTGGATCAGCCCAAGACTGCTCAACAGCGTTCCATTTTTATTCTCAAAAAAAAAAAAAACAGCGTTCCATTTTTTTCATCTCAGCATGTAAGTTGGGAAATATGGTCCCCTGTCCCTGTGTAACATTTTGGCTACCAATATTGATAGAAATATATTATTTTCAACGGAAAGGGATATGTGCTATTAAAGTATTTTTTTCATTGTTATCAATCTACTGCATCCATTTGTAAATGTATAGTCAAATTTCCATGGATCACACAGGAAATAGTACCATTGAAATTACAGTGAAAGTACTTTCATAATATAACAATTTCATAAATTATTACCATGCTCATATTCGAATTTTTTGAAACACAGTACAGATGCAGATGTCTATGGCTCATACACGCACACACACTCACCCAATACATACAAGTCCTACCTCTATGAACATGTCCTAGAGACTGAGTTAGCTGTTACGTTCTTGACTGTCACCCATCATATATTTACAAATGGAGGGGTTATATGATTCTTTTATGTGTTGCTGGTCAGAGTTAAAAGTTAAAGCATTTGAACAGAGTGATCATATAATCCATCAGTGTTAGCTGTGACAAAAGCAAATGATTTATGCGCAAATGTCTCCCCTAAGCAAATCCACCTGCCATTATTATCATTATTATTTTGAAACAAAACACCTGCCATTATTTTTAATTTTAAAACAAAACAGCTGCCATTATTATGGCGCACCTAAAGCTTTGGCCGATTCAATTCGCTCTGCATGTGCTACGCAGCCGGCCTGTCCGACGCATTTGGGGATATTTAATTTATTGCCATCCTAAGAAAGGTCACACATTGAGATGTCATTATAAAAATGGAATCAACAGATTTGCCCAAAGAAACGCGTTTGGTTTACATATTTGCTATTTTTGCTGACGTGGCGTGCCAAATTACACATCCACGCTGGAGAGGTGACGCAAAATGACAATGCTGCCCTTGGCTTCTCTATATACAATGAACAGGTGGACAGCTCTTTGTTTTTTCCATCACTTACATGTGGACCCTACCTTTCTTCTACCTCCAGCTCTGTCGTCTCTACCTCTCGCTGGCCGGAACCGCGACATGTCGCTTCGTCCTCGCGCGCTAGTGCGTCGCCACTGCCCCAACACAGCTCGTGTGCTACGTCCACTGCTCAGTCTGCATGTCGCCGGTGCCCTGCTCGCCGACCTGAGCCACCGCGTGCGTCGCTCTTCCCTAAGAGGCAAGCCACCACGGTCCGCGCAGCTGATCGCCAGCGGAGGTGTGCTACTGCGTCGGAGGAGGAAGACAAGCATATTTGGCAACGCAATCTCCTATCGATTCAGTAGTAACCTGCACGCGCGTCGCACAACATATAGGGCAGCGGCTCACGTTTCAACACAAAGCGCAGATAAATTCCCCCCCTCTGTTATCCTCGCCTCGCCAGTTCCTCAATCGGTGTTCTCGTTTCAATCGAGTATGACGACACCAGCTAGAAAAAGGCCGTAAATAAACAATCCAAATGTGGACTTACAAAGCAGCAGGAGGAATCCGGGCTGGCCATGCTAAGCACCATCGCGACGGGGCTGGCCATCGACGCGTATGGGCCCATCAGCGACAACGCCGGCCAGGACAACGTCCAAGAGGACGCCGTGGTTCTGCTGCTGCATGCTGGCGATGACGTTGAGCACGGTGTTCACGCCGTCGGGCCCCGCCGCCATGGCCAGGCAGCTGGTGGTCCCGTACGTGCTGTGGATCACCACGTTCTCCTCCGGCAGCGTCACCTGCATCCCTTCGAACAGCAGCGTCACGGCCGGCCACGCCACGGCGCTGGTGTTGAAGCACGTGTCGAACCCGCCCAGCGACGACACGGGCGCGCCCACGCGACGCCGGACCTCGTCGCGGCCACCAGCCTGGTAAACATCGTGCCGGAGTCTAGCACGGTGCCCGCGCCCGTCGCCGCATCGAACGCCAGCACGGCCGCTGGGATGGGCACCACCTTCCTGCCCACGCGGATGCCGGTCATGTTCACGTAGTAGAGCGACGACCGGTGCGGGTTCGCCAGCAGCGGCGTTGTCTTGATGCGCTGCGGCTGGCCCTTGCGCCCGAGCCGCAGCGTGCCGGAGAAGTTGAGCGACTTGAAGCTCGGGAGGCAGTACGAGAAGGTGGCCTCGTACATGTCCTTGGTCTGGGACAGGAAGGACAGCGGCCCGCGCCCGAGCCCCAGGAGCCCCTGCGGCGGCGCGGCCGTGCCGGTGGCCCGCTGCAGGCAGCCGAAGGTGTAGGTCTTCACGACGTCGTTCGCGACGGCGAGCGAGTCCTGAGACAGCGCGGCCTGCAGCGAGGAGTCCGCGTAGGTGAGGCTGAACCCGCAGGCCTTGCTGAGCGCGGCCGCGACTTCGGAGCTCCAGCAGGGAGCGACAGTCCCCCACGGTGATGACCGGCGTCGCCGGGTCGTGGCGCGTGGTGGGGATCCAGTGCGCCGAGGGAGGTGGAAGAAGATGGCCCACGCGTAAGTGACAGAAAAGAAAGAACAGAGACTCACGTTCTCCTGGTTAAGAGAAAAGGCAAGGGCATTACGGTCATTTCACGCGTCCGATCCACCCTGGCATGAGGATGTGGCACGCCACGTCAGCAAAAATGGCAAATATGTAAACCAAACACTTTTTTTGGGCAAATCTGTTGATTCCATTCTTATAATGGCATCTCAATATGTGACCTTTCTTACAATGGCAATAAATTAAATATCCCACGCATTTGGAAATGGCATTTTCAGTTAGAGGAGTCGTTGCCCGCCATTCCATCTTTCTGCCCTTTCAAGAGTTCTAGCCGTCGTTCTGCCAATCAAAATATTCTACCACTTGGCATTTACGCTTAGTGGCTAGCGTTATCTTGCATAAATTCTACTACTTGAGATCGCATAATGGTATATGCAATTGGCTCTGTCTATGTTGAGGTGGATTATGAATTTGAATAGTATTTTTCACGGTCAAGAAATCGTGACTATTACTCACCCCCACCCCCCCCGCCCCTCTAAACCCCATTGCAAAGTGCATTTTGACTTCCCCTCTGCAAACATCCATTTCAAAATGTTTGATACTATTGACTTTTGACCATTCGTCTTATTCGGAAAAACTATATAAGTATCATTTGTTTTGTTATTACTTGATTTGCCATTAGAGATACTTTAAACATGATTTATAATATTCTATTAAGATGATTGGTCAGACATCATGTCCAACATTGTATCAGATTCAGAAATCATATGTTAAAATAAAAGGGTCAAATTATTTGTCCCCGCTTTACGAAGTTAAAGCCAACGAATTAAGGGCCTCTTTGGTACAGATTCGGCCAGTGTAGCACTGCTGTTCTATGTCAGACGGAGCTGCGGGGAGCAAGTTTTTAGCAGCTCCAGCTGCTCCCAAGTGCTCTGTGGGAGGGAAGAAGTGGAAAGAGAAGCATAGCTCCTATAAACAGTGCTGCTATAGTACCTCTGCAGTATGTGTCTGAAGGAGCTGAAGCAGCTAGAATCTGTACCAAACAGGCCCTAAATCTGTTTAGAAAGGAGGAGGAAATTTCTTCAAAAATAAAAAGGAGGAAACATACATATCAAAGTAGGGGCACTAGAGCAATTAGTCCTAATGGATGGGCATATTTGTTCCCGCAACGTCAAATGATCAATTGGATATCACATTGATGGGCAATGGCGCAATGCCCTACAAATAAAGTTTTTAAACTAAAATAGAAACAAGGTAGCTCACTCAAATATTCCATCCGTTTTGAAATATTTGTCGCCATTAACCTTTTCTAAAATATTTGACCTTTTTGTCTTATTGAAAAATTTTATGCAAATATGCAAGTCACCCTTAAAGTACATATACTCGTAAAGCAAACCCACAAACAAAATAAATAATATACACATAAGACAAATGATCAAAGTCATGGTAAAAGTCAATGACGATAAATATTTCGATACACAGGGAGTGCCGTTTAGCGTCTACACTAAAATCCAAATGCACTAGGCTAATTCAAAGTCCATGAATTCTTTGGAGCTAGAGATAGCCAGCTCTAGAAGCTATTGCCGTCTGCCAATAACACAATAAAATCTAAAAAAATATTTATTTTGGAAAGTATGGTACCAATTTTTTGACATATTTTTATGTCACTTAAGCATGCCACACTACATTAAGAGTGCATGCTAGCCCTTAATAGAGTTTATCTCTAGCTATCCCGTCGATTTCAAATAGATAAGTGATGCCTTGAACATTAACACGATGCTTTAACCACTATTGTCATTATAATATATATTTGCAACAGACAAAATGCATCATTATGAAATTACCTTTTAATATGAAGTCTTATCATGTCACGTTATAATTATTTTTTATTGAATTCCAAATACTCATATCTTCTAAAATTATTAGAGCAAGTGTATGAGGATTTATCATTCGTGATGAGGATGGTGATGTGGTAAGTGAAGGCAGGGGTCGGCTGGATCATCTTTTTTATGCCTTCCAAAAATTTTAGTCTTTTCGATGCCTCAAATTATTAGCATGTATGTATGAATTTATATTTTATAAACTTGTGTTGTATATTGATATGTTCTACTATCCTTCGTTCGGCCAAAAGTTTCAGGCCGACGGGTCGGCATATATAACCTGTCGGGCTCACTGAACTAGCATGGCATGATTAACCCTGCATCATGTATTCATGCTTGGCTGAGACCATGAGCTGGCATTGCACGAGTCTTCCTTCTAGCTTCGCGTGGCCGGACCCAAGCCACGTCGTGGCGCCCGTTTGGCCACCGTACCTAAAGTGGCAATGCTTCTACCCATGATTTCAAAACAATTCCATAAGTTGCCACTAAATCATTCGAAACATTGCTGAGATTAATGAGTTTACCAATTAGCACCCTTAGAAAAAAGCCATTAGGTTAGGAAACTTCAAAAGATGACACGCATGGACATCACCTTTTGTATACAGGAATAAAAAAGATCAATCACAGCCTAATCTTGATTAGCTGACATACGAATTATTTCCACATCAATCATAGAAATCTAGGTACAATTGTCACATTGATTAGTATAAGGCTACAAACAAAAGAGACAAATTAAGTGACAGCAAGACAAGAAATAAAATAAGGACTCTAAACTAAACCCTACCATCATTCACAGGACAGTAGGACGACCTGCTCTTGATGAATTCGAGGCAGTCAGCTATAGCCTCCGCGTAGAAGGAGCTCTCATCCCACTCCGGGCGCCGACGATCGCCGTGGCGGCGGCACTGCGCGGCCCCTGCTGGCGCTCTCGGCGCCGCCGACCACCTGCAGCCGGCGGCCCTGCCTCCGGGGCGGCACTTGAGCTCCTCGACGGTCCGCAGGAGCAGGCCGACGACGCCGGACAGCCGCACGCGTAGCCGGAGCAGCAGGCCCAGCCGGACGCCGCCGCCGGCGCGCACCCGCAGCCCCCCGCGGCCGCGCCGTGTTCCCAGCTTTTTCCGGCCGTGGCAGCTCGCCTGGCGGATCATGGCTTGCCGATTCCACGGAGCGACGGCGTTGGTGATCAAATGGAGCATGATGGTTTTGTTCTACTTGGAGGCGATCGAGCTATGGTTTGCAGTGCTTTGCTTATATAGTGGCGACGCTTGACCTGAGAGCTCACCGCCATGGCTGGCTGCAGAGTTAGGTCAGGTGAGTAGGTGGCCAGGTGCAGGTGGTAGGCCAGGATGTGATGCCGGACGTACACAGCATATGGACCCACGCACGTAATCACCGTTTCTCAAGATGTCGCGATGCATTTGGAGGCATGTACACAGTACACTCAATGCAACAATGTACGGGTGATTCACTTCAATGATAGTGTGAGAAAATTTCAACACTGTTCTCCACGCTTTAGCTGTAGATAAATGATTTTTTTAGATGAGATGTTGCTGATTATATTAAAAAGAAGAAGAAGAAAATCTAGATTGGACAATACGTTATGATGAAAACAACGACAACATATAGAGCATGTTTGGATGCACTTTGCATTTTACCAACTCACGCGCCGCCGCAAGTTGTGGCATGAAAAAAGTGGCGCTACAGTTTGGTGAGCCACAACGAGAAAATAAATTGAGTTTCTGTGTGACTGCCAACTTCTAGCTACGAACCAAGCAATATCCATTTATTGTGGTGGGCTACAAACCAAGCGACATCCATTTATTGTGGCGCCGCCGTACTTTAGGCATGACTGGTTTTGGTGTGTAACCAAGCACGCGCATAGCTGCCAAGCAAACTACAATTACAAAACTAACAAAAAAACAACTTCAACAAATTGATAGCAGTCGGTTAAATATAGAACAAATACCATGTTCAGGGATTTGAGATATTGGTTCGGATCGGAACCATGGAGTAGAAATGAATCTTCTCCGTTAACCCCTGGCGCAGCCTTGGTTTGCATGCGTAGTCAGTATCATCCAGACTTTGAAGTCCCCAGTCAACAAAGTGAATGAAATCGCCATGCAAGTTGCCAAGTTGGCACTTGCGCAATCAACGCCTGAGATGTACGTTTGGTATACTACTATTTAAGGCAACGTTTTTCATCCCCGATGAAAAACGCACGTACGGGCCCTCCATCAGCCACGAGCCACGACAAAGGCTCACAAGGCGCCGGAGAGCTCTGGCCGCTAGCTCGACAGGTAGGGCACGGCGGCAGCTCGCGCGACGGCGACGCCGCATCGGCAGCAGGATCGTCCAGAGCCGCCCGCGCCGATCCGGCTCATCTCCCCGGGATCCCACGCCGGACAAGCGCAGGTGACCGCCGCTGCACGCGCAATAATGCATTGCATTTCTCCGGAGCATACCGTCTCTGTGGCTGGGCCGGGAGGCAGGGAGAGCAAAGACGCTGCGGGGGAAGGCGACGAGCGTCGAGCTCTCGCCGTCGCGTCGGCGCGCGCTGCCGGGGCTGGGTGCTTCCTCCACGGCGGCCCCACCGCGAACTTCCCCTGTTGTCGCGGTCCCCGGGCCGCCGATTGATCGATCGATTGGGGACGAGGCGGTGCGCCAATTCGCACCAGCAACTTGAACAATAAACATGACATAGACAATGTCCCTACGGAGAATCGTTTTCGCCTCTGCTAGAGTGCTACCGGTAAAAAGCAAATCTATGCGTGTAGGTCTGGAATATTTGGTGGTAAGTCATGTCAGACATATTCTGTACAGGAAAGAAAAATGTGTCATGGGTTTGTCTGTCATTTTCTAAGCATTGGGCCTCCGAGCAGTGCGGCCGTAGCATCTATGCTGATTTCAGCTACGGACGACAAATATTTCGATACAGACAGAGCATGTCCTTTTACACACACTTGAGATCTTCTTGGAATTCTATGATGGGTCTTAATTAGTTAATTTCCTTCTCGGCGCAGGGCATATGTGCTCCAGAGCCTCAGCGACGTGACCCTGACTCCCTGAGCTCATCGATTGGACAGCCAGCCGCTACGCTAGCTCTCTCGGATGTTCATGTCCTGCAACAGCTAGAAAATAAATGATTGAATTCCCTAGATGCCATGGAGGAAGAAACGGATATTGGACAGAAATCTAACGGAATGGCAGTAAGGGAAAGGAACAAAAGATATTCGATGGCAATGAAGGAACTCTCGTAAATTCTAGTGGCATTGAGAGAATTCACTCAGAATAAATGACCATGCGGTCATCGTCTTCGACTATGGTGGCATGGTGCTGCAGGAGCAGCAGCAGTTAGGCAGGAGATCGTGTAGTCGTCGTAGGCCCGTAGCACGCACGAGACTAGCACCGGATGCATATTCCGCATTCCAGCGCCGTGACGAGCGGCAATCAAGGAAACTGCTATGGAGCCTAGCATCAAGGTCTCTCTTCGTCTCTACTGCTAACACCTCGGTCGTTGTAGGGTTTGGTTGGAAACTTGGAATCATGCCCTGGAGGCGAGAAAAATTCCCTGCACCTGCACACCGCGCCTCGCCATCCGTCTCGCCGCAGCAGCGGCCCCCGGCCACACCGTGAAACTGAAACATGTCCGGGCCGATTGCCGACGCAAGCCAGGACGAGGACGACATCGTAGAGTGAGGAACTAAATTGGACCATGCTTTATGTAGTTTTTACTTTTGGACCCCCTCCACCGGTTTGTTGTAAGCTGATCGGTTTCTTTGCGGTTTTTTTTCAATAAAACATCGCGGCAAATCTCTTGCCCCACATTAAAAAAGATAAATGCACGAATGACCATTGTAATTGTCTATGTGTTTCAATTTGACCATCATACTACTTAGAAAAATATAAATCATAGCCATTAAAGTTGCTTGGCTATATTAATACGGTCATTAACTGGATATACGAACATTAACTATGCTCCTTGGCTAATCAGAAAGCATTGAAACGTTGGCCTCCAATACCACCATAATCGCTGGAGACATGGCCCCACCATCCACCTCCTCTCACAAGGTTGAAACGCCATCGGATCCCTCGTGCACTCCTGCCCCCACCCGACATGTATGCAACCCATATTGCCGGCAGGCTATGTCCTCAAAATTAGGGTTGGCAATTGTATCCAATGAGTAAGGGTACCGGTTAGAAATCTCGCCTGCGGGTAAAAGATATGGGTAAGAAATCTCGCCCAAGGGTATAATAAGGCGGGCAAAAGGTCTTGCCTGCGGGTAACCCTATGGATATCTAGAAATAAACATTGCATATATAGGAATTAGGACTTGATTTTTTTAGTGGATTGAGCAATTTTTATCAATTGTTTTCTTTTTTTAGCACTTGGTGGTAGCAATGTCTACTCTTAGACATAGGCACTGGTGCACAAGCACAATTTTTGCATACTCTTCGTTCTAGGTCATTGTGTCATTCACTTATTTGATTTGTCACCTATGTTGATGGCTGCCACTAGTTTTGAAGGGTGATTGTCGCGTAGACGAGAACATGGATGCCAAATTATCACTGTACTTGTCGATATGTGTCTTTTGATGTATAAACTAGTATGTGAGTACACTGGCCGGCGGGTCCCTAGTAACCGGTGTGTACCCAACGGGTATGGGCACGTGTATAGGATTTACCCATGGCCATATAGTCAGGTAGGTAAAACTAGACATGTCGCATATGCTGTTGGACGATTAAATACCTAACCCGCACCTCACCCTAGGGTCCCTACTTGAAATACATGATGGAGTCTATACGTCCTAACCTGCCACAAATGGTGGTCGTCTCCATGCTCCATGGCCACGAGATCCGGGAGCTTGATCATGATTGAGAGGGCTCCAATCTTATACAAATCCATGTGAAGCTTGTATTTCCATCAATCACCAATAAGAGAGAACTATAAGGAACATGAACCCTAGTATGGCTAACATTGTTTGCTAGTATATAATGTTTGTCACATGAATGCAATGTTATTGACTGTGGGTAATCAAAGACATCAATGATGACCAAATGAACATGTTAAAAACAGTACAAGAAGATCCAAGCCGTCAAAAGCAAAGAAAGGTGGAGCTCCTACATAACATAAGGCCATATGAACCTCTTTTCATATCTTTTCTAATGAAAGATGGAGCTCCTACAAGTTTGCTTCCAAAAAAAAGTACCGTCCATAAACATTATAAATTTACACTGAAAGGAGAAATAATGGGAAGACCTGTTCAGTTGCAGTGTAAGAAAAAAACAATGTATCCGGAATGATTTGTTTTCGACACCAGTGGCTCTGCATATGCCTCACATTTCATCTTATCAGATCAAGTGTTCATGGAATAGCTACCTCTAAATCACCCCCAACCCAAACGATCCGCCAGATACTCCCTCTGTTCCAAATATAGGTCGTTTTGACTTTTCAAGGTTAATTATTTTACCATACATCTAGATGTACATAATGTCTATATGCATGCCAAAAGTAATGAACCTTAAGAGGCCAAAACGACTTAGTAAACTTGGGGCAAGCGCACATATTTGTCAGCAATAATATATGATGTACAAATACATACACATTGAACAACAACAACAACAATAATAATAATAATACACGCCAAACAGTTATCCAGTTTTCATTTCTGAGATACATTAGCTAGGATGCCCACAGCAGGCATGGAGCTAGCCGCTTGGAGTGGGTATCAACGCTAGCATCTGATTCTTGATGATGCCCATACACATTTCGATCTCCCGGAAGATCGGGATGTTCTGGGAGCTGCAAGGCTGCAAGCCTGACAGCGCTGAATCGAGGATGTGTGCGACTTCAGCAGGGTGATACTGCTTCTCTGTGCAGTTCTGGCAAATGGCACCCATGGAAACGTTAGACCACTGGGCACACAGTGAGTGTTGGAATGCTAAGCCTGAACAACATGTGGTGCTTGCGTGATTTACCTTAATCATAAGCATCATAGCCACGCAGGATGAAATCAGCTCGGTAGGAACCTGGCCATCAGAACCCCACCCGTCTGGCAATCCTGCACTGTTATTTGTTGCAGGAGCAGGTGTGCCGTTACCTTGATGTGATGCATTTGACTGACCTGAATCAGGAGGTATCCGTCTTATGCCAAGTATGCTTGAACCAGAGCCAGTACCACGGGTATTCAAGTTATCTAGTGCTTCACCTATTTTTGCAAAAGGATTATCTCCTTCGCTCACTTCACACATTGCCTAGTAAATAAAGAGTAAAGAAAAAAAAGCAGCAATAAGTGCATTGGAACAACATAAATTTAAAACATTAAGGGAAAAGGACTTGTATCTATGTAGCACCAAAAAAGAAGAATAAAATAGGTAGATGCTTCAGCCAAATACAGAAACTCTAAAAACTAAATGAATCCTCTAATCCGACTATAGGCATAACAAGAATACAAAATACGGAAGCTGCTCCAACAAGTTGACAGCAGTGCATATCAAAAGCAAATGCCAAACTGAATGTTGCAACAAGTTCATGGCTAGCTTAAAGAAAATTCCAAACATATAATATCAGTTTAGACAAACCAGTCCCAGGTTTCATCATGAACTCAACATTTAGTATTTAGACAGGAGGTTTCATATTATTTTTAGTAGTCATTACAGAATAAGAACAGAATACTGAGTCAGTTTACTGATTTCTTGTCGATGTAAGTTGTAAACCTTTAAATTTATAGTCCCCTCAGAAAGCAATGCCCGTTCAGTTCAAAATGTAGAGCTGATAATTCAAACTACATTAAGGCATAGGTAGATCAGAAGTTCAGAACCATGAGCAACCCTAGGTCAGATAGCATGACATGATACAGAAAAGAATACAAATAATTCTGGCCAACAGACCTGGATAGCAACATTGACCATCATTTTTGCCCTGCATTTTGAACTTTCAATAACTTCAATCACTTGGGAACCAGACTCTGGATTAATATAACCAAAAAGGTTATACGGATCTGGTGCTCCAGCAAAGGCTATGCCAGTTTCCATGGTTTTAGGATATGACTGTACTGGATTCCCATGATATGTGTTACGTTGGCGAAGCGAAAGCAAAGCTGCAGCTACCTGGGTGTGAAAATATGATGTCATTCGCTTAAGTACATAAAAGCTTAAGTTATTGAAGTGGTAGCTTGAACTTGGGAAGGTTACTTGATCATTGGAATCTCTTAGCTGCACAAGCACCATAGCGTATTGCTTCCTGAAATGCTCCAAATCTCTAATAATTTCTCCATCCTTTTGCTTTCCAGACACTTCTTCATTCATGTGCCTCAACTCCACCAGCAAAGCTTCCTACAACAGATTTTTATAGTTCATTATAACCCACTTGAATGACGTAAAATTCAAAAGCTATATTCAAAAAATAATAATAGAAAGAATGCCCAATATGTTTAATGGAAAATACAAACCACAGACCCCTAATGATGCTTACAATGGTTACAGTAATGAGTAATCTGTAGCCACACCCTGATTTGGGAACTAAAACGAACTCATCGTTCATACCGGATGAGCGGGTTAACCCCAATTTTGTACTCTATGGCTTGTGGCCCATTTCAAGTAGATGGGTCGTCAAGATTCCACAATGGCCAAGCCTGAATAGATCAGTTTAATGTAACACTATCACAAGGTAAAATATCCTAAATTACTAATAGGTGAACAATCAATACCCCAGATTGCTGAAAGTGCATTACTGTATAAGTTCTGGTTAATTCAGTCTCAACAGCAATAAAAATCTATTTGTATGGATTTGTCTATATCAAATTCTTGGTTTCAACACAGATTAACTTATTAGAAAACAAAGATGGTGGGGATTTCAATTTGAGCCATGCATATCCATCTGCAAACAATAGAGAGACGAAAATAAGGCACAAGCCTTGTTGAACTTGCCTTTTTATCAAGAGCCCGTGACAGTTCAGCAAGAGCTCTTATATCAGCTTCTCTTTCTTGTATCTGGGAGAGAGTGGATGGCTGATTGTAAATTGCCTGTTGTGTAGCTACTGCAACCTCATTAACTGTCGCTTTGGCCTGTGCAATGGAATCAATTGAGTCACCCTATTGCGTAAATCCCAAAAGGAGCACAGTTAGCTGATTCTGCATTGGCTGTACAGAAGTAAGTAGCATCCACGTGAGACATGCTACCTTAGCTTGCTTCATTAAAGTGCTTATCGGATGATCAGGAGGGATATGGAAGGTTGCATCAGCACCATTCAAATTCGATGTGAATCTTTCTGCACCTAAGCTGCCCAACTCTTTCATCTTATCCTCATTTGTTTCCGATAAGCGTTTATAATATTCATTGACAATTTTTTGCTCTTTCACAGACTCAGGGAAATTTTCTGGAGGATGCAGGGGCATGCAATCAATATCCTGAAAAACAAATTCTTTTCAATAAGAAAAACAAATTTCTTTCAATAAACCATATTTGACGTGCCAACAATGTCAAGAAGACTAAGGTATTGTCATAACAATCTTCAGCGGAAATAAGACATAGCAATCTTCTATGCTTAACTGTCCAAGTTATAGCAAATCATGGCAAATCTGGAGAATAATTAATCACAAAGATGAGCTGAAAGCATTTACTAAAAATAAATTATCAGAAACACAAGTGAGATAGTAATTGATTACCATCACAAACTCAACACCCAGTTCAGGTCGATCAAACTGAACCCGGCAACGATTATGATCAACAGTCAGAACATTCCCATCATGAAGTTCCCTTGTTCTAGGATGGCAGGCTATAACACGCTGCCCAACCGCTAGAGGTTGTGCAAGATCCGTTGGTAGACCTTCTCTAATGCCAGATCGAAGTTCAGCATAGTGCTTTCTGACTGAATCACGATACTGGGCAAGCTTCTCTCTCTCCTCGTGCAAAAACTGTTTTGACAATCGACGGGGCTTTCCAAGAGAACTGCAGAACATGAAATTTAGGGGACAAATATAATTATAGTCAACAAAAAATACTGAGACTACAAACCTTCGGATGACACCCCACTCTACACGAGTCAGTCTCGGAACATGACCCAGCTTGACATGATTCAAATACTCAACAAATTCACTCTTTGCAAACCACGGATAATCAATGGCACTGTAGAACCACTCAAACATGCACCATCTACGGAGCAAACGTGATGACAAGCAGCGAGAGAGTTTGTCCTGCAACAGGTTAGAGCAATAATGACTTTTCACCCATGCCAAGTGACAAAACACATCAGTCACTACATGTAACAAGAAAAAAGACAGTACCTTGACATCAATAATATTAATCAGTGAATAAGACAATTTATCACTTCCGGAATCACACGCGCCCTCAGTAGGTTTACATTCTTGACTTAGCGATTTTTGAATGCCTAATTTATGGCGGCTTTTAACCTTTGAGGTCAAGTCAGCTTGCAGAGTCGCTGCACCTTGTGTAGTTATCTCTGCGACATCCATGACCACTTTTCCAAAATCAGTAGGAGAATGGCCCTGTGCTTTGAACTTGTTTTGTTATGAAATTGGACTATTATGAGTAAGCCTACCTTTATTAGAAGATGCCTTCCCTTCTTCAGCAGAAACCTATAATATACAGATATCGAGAATTATGTTGTCTCCAGCAAGCATAAAGAGATTAGTAAGTGTAAAACTTGACTCTGAATGGTGGGTGACAATTTGACACAATCAAAAACTAGAGAGCTATTGAGGGAAGGTTTGGTACAACAATTGTGTGTATTGTGATCATGCCATACGATGCATGCCATTTTGATATTATTATTACAGAATGTCAAATTCAATTTCATAGCATATATTATGATTGTCATAGTTGGTGCCACATGCTGTGATCCAAACAACAAACTATCAATAAACAAAAAAGGATGGCATACCATTAAAAAAATGAATGTGATGCATAAATGTAACAGGATATATACAGCAAAAGAACCTTTCCAATAGGTCATTGCAGAAGCATAATGGCATACCCCGAGATAGGGTTTGGTATTCCTATGCCAAGTGCTCTCAACTTCTGTGGTGTTAGATAGCTATTTAACTAGAACATTGCATTTAAATACTGTGCAAGGTTAGAAAAACACAATGATATGGCTAATTGTAATGCATGATGAACAGCAAGGAGGCAATGGTGAACTCGCCCTGAGAAGTAACAACTTCTTGCTTAAATCTCAAATGGATCTGCTGAGTGCTGACCTCCTTAAGTGGCGGCGGCTCTAACAAATTGAGCTAAACAAATTCCAATGTTTTCTTCAAACCAACTAACAACTCAAGCAAATATGTAAAACTGTGGTAAACAAACTTAGACACTGGTGGTTGCCATGGCCTTCATTCTGCGCTGGCATTTCCTACCAAAGAACTCGTCCACAACACACATAACAAGAGGAAATCATGGAGAAAAGGGAGAGATAAGAATAAGTGGACTGGGAAACAACTAGCCAACACAGTTCAGCCAGGGTCCCAATTGTACAGTTGGTGTCTATAATCTAAACCCTGCTCCAAGATTATTTGACACTATGGGACATGTTTATTGGCTATTGTTCTTGGTGACAATACTGCCATGTATATAAGTAAATACTAATACCACCCCCTTACATACTCATTATTGAAATTTGACCTATGGACCTCAGTGTCCGTAACTAAATCTGTAGAATAAAGAAGGCAGAAAAGGTAATTTCGAAAGGCAGCAAACAAATAGCATGTCATCAGTTCTTTCACATGATATTAGTTCAGTAAACATTTCTTATATCATTTACTAATTACCTGGCAGAAGATATTCGAAAGCTAAATCCTAAAAGCTGATGTCGGTGAAACTAAATTTCCATATAGATATATATAGTTTGAGTGCAAAGGCTTTACAACATACAAATTCAACAGAAAAGGGCAATAGATTCTATCTTATAGGAGTATGGCAATTATTACGAACAGCTGCACAGCAAGAATAGTAAGCAGGCAGCCTACAAATCAAATCACATACGTGACTAGCCTACACACTTAGATATTTCTTCACCATATGCAACAACAAAAAGGTCTTTACTGCTTCAGAGTAGAATAGCAAAACCGGGCTCTAGAAACTTATCATACAGTCAAACAAAACCGATAAAAGTTGCCTACATCACTAGTTTACACTCATTATAGGCAAAAATAAACTCTTATCTACATTATGTTGAGTATGCATGCCACAAGTTTATGGGCTATTTGGTTTGAGAAATTGAAGAAGTTAGTCTGTCACTAACTTGCCTCTAATAAAAACAAGGCTAGTATGGGAAAAAGGAACAGGGATATCCCGTGAAAATTATGGGTGGTCCTATGATCGACAAATCAATCATCAATCTAGGATGGGGTGGTTTCAACTTCAAACAGAGAACAACCCATTAATCTATTGCACAAGTCTCAGATGCAAAGAAGTTGGGCTAGATACCTCAGTCTTCTCCACGTCTTTCAGTATATTCTTTTCATCTTTTACAACCTGTATATATATAAACATACAAGTTTATGCACACCATAAATGGATTATTGCAAGGACCAAGAATATGGTGGTAGACAGAATAGAAGTGCTGCGGTCAAGAAACTACATATATAATAATAGTGGCGCTATCACGGTCAGAGCTAATATTATGATCCTACCAATTGCATTGTGTTTGTAAATTTTATTTAATATACATGTTATGCTGACAAATTGATGCACAATATTTATTAGAGTTAGTTCAGTATAAGAAACACATAATAAACAAACAAAAATTCTGAGTACTTTTAAAATTAGCATGAGTATACAACATCCAATACCAGCATGTGCACTATACTGAAAATAATCCACAACAAACACAATCTGCAGTTTATAAACATGACTACACAATTTGTGACCTTCAATTGTAGAGCAAACAATACTATTGCTAGCAGAAATGTTTTACGAACAGAAATTTTAAATGTACCTTTCCCGTGGAAGATTTCCTCTTCTTTTTTTCTGTTTTAACGCCACATGTACATGTTTGCTGCTTTACTTCAGAAGTGGTGCTCCCATCATGATGAGGATATTTAGCAAGTTTGGCTTTTTTCCTAGTATCCATTTCAGCACTTGCAATTTCTGACTGCCTCTTGAGTTCTTTTGCTGTACTTTTATCTTTCTGCTCATAAAATGACACAGCTGCAGGCATACCATGCTGTCCATCAGAATCATTGTCTTTGTTTTCATCCTTAATCTGTGCCGACGATTCTGGAAAATCATTAGGAGCACTATTAATAATACTATCATTAACAGAAGCAATGTACTAAAAGGTGCTAGGTGAGCGATTGTCTGGTGCCTACTAAGCAAGACAGGCAGCCACCTTTAGAAAATGTGAACTAAACAATTAAAAATAAAAAATAATGATGAAAGCTAATTTTCAAATAGCACTTTTGACCATAACTTTTGTGGGATTTCCCATGCAATGGATATTACTGTTACAACTTAGAAAATATACATCAGTTATGCAAGCAGTCATAGGTTGTGGTATAAATTAGGGTAAATAGGTTTTGTGCCATCGATTCTGGCATTTGCTGGAGGACATCGCAGAATCGATATTTTGTTGATTTGTGCACAAAAGTTCAGACATTTCCAGAACATGTGCCACCATGGAGTTGCCCATGGATATGGCCCCTCTACAAATCTGAGTGCGCAAAGTTGGGCTGCGTACTTGTAGAGAATTAGGGAAACACCTCACACCCTGTGTGTGTGTGTGTGTGTGTGTGGTGGTGGTGGTGGGGGGGGGGGTGACCTTTCATTATATAGGCCGTATAGGCTTGGGGTACAAGAAATACAATACAAGCACATATACAACACTATATGTGACCCGCCCGCAGTCCAAGTGGATCCTCACAAACACCAAGACTGAGCCTAAAATCAGTAAACAACTTTACAGGTAGACCCTTAGTCATAATGTCAGCAAACTAACGCGACGAAGGAACATGAAGAACATGAACTTGGCCCAAAGCCACCTTCTCGCGGACGAAATGAATGTCAATCTCGATATGCTTCGTTCATCGATGATGGACAGGGTTGGCAGCCATGTAGACAGCGCTAACATTGTCACAAAAGACGAGCGAAGCCTTGGGGAGAGGAATATGAAGCTCCTGAAGAAGCTGCCGCAGCCAACAACATTCAGCCACAGCATGGGCGACCGCCCAATATTATGCCTCAGCACTGGAACGTGAGACTGTAGTTTGTCGCTTAGACGACCAGGAGACCAAAGTGTTGCCGAGGAAGACACAGTAACCTGAGGTGGAATGCCTGGAGTTAGGGCAACCAGCCCAATCAGCATCAGAGTAGGCTGTGAGAGAGTCAACAGGACTAGTGCCAATGTGAAGACCATATGACAGAGCATCCTTCACATAGCGCAAGATGCGCTTCAGAAGCGCTAGATGTGACTCGCGAGGATCAAGCATAAAAAGGCAAACCTGCTCAACAACATACGCAAGATCAGGGCGAGTGAGAGTGAGATGTTGCGGAGCGCCAATCTAACTCCTGTACGCAGAAGCATCAGCAACAGGCGGGCCATCGGTGGCAAACAACTTAGCTTTAGTATCAACTGGTGTCGTCGTAGAGTGACAGTCACTCATGTCGGCGCGCTGAAGGATATCCAAAGCATACTGTCGCGGAGAAAGGAATAACCCATCTGAAGAGCGAGTGACTGACATGTGCAAGAAGTGATGAAGACCTCCAAGATCTGTCATAACAAACTCACTGTGAAGCCGACCAATAATGTCTTGAAGCAACATGGTAGAAGAAGCGGTCAGAACAACGACATCGACGTAGAGCAAAAGATAGGCAATGTTGTCACCAGCCTTATAGACGATCAGAGGTGTAGGAAACTGATGGAACAAAACCCAATTGTCGAATATAGGTGGCAAACCGCTGGTACCAAGAACAGGAGCCTGCTTCAAGCCATACAGTGATTTCTGAAGAAGACAAACATAATCCGGATGAGCTGGATCAACAAAACCAAGAGGCTGCCGGCAGTAGACGATTTCGTCGAGATGTCCATGAAGAAAGGCATTCTTGACGTCCAACTGATGAATCGCCACTGACGAGAGGCTGCAATACTCAAAATGGTACGAATAGTCCCAGGTTTGACAACCGCACTGAAGGTCTCATCATAGTCGATGCCATGCTGCTGTGAGAAGCCACAAACAACCCAATGGGCCTTATAACACGCAAGCGAACCATCCGAGTTGAATTTATGCTTATAAATCCACTTCCGTGTCACAACATTAGCTCCAGGAGGACGAGGGACTAATCTCCAAGTACCATTATCCATCAAAGCCTGAAACTCATCAGCCGTTGCAGCTCGCCAATTGGGATCAGCAAGAGCACTGCGATAATTAGCCGAAACAGGAGAAGGAACAGAATGGTCAGCAATCAAATTCTGATAGTTGACAGGTTGAATGGTACCGGACTGGAGACGAGTTAGCCTTCGCAAAGACGGAGGTATTGGAGAATCACTGCGCATGGGTCGACAAGGAGGTGACGGCGACCGAAGGGAGGCGGCAGAGGCTCCAAAGCGACCGAAGGGAGGCGGCAGAGGCTCCAAAGCGACAAATCGGTATGGGACCATGCACGGGACGGTCAGACACCGGTCCGGAGCGAGCAGGTGGCGGCGCGAGCTCATCAACCGAAGGACGACAACCGTAGACATTGCCGAACCGCCCAGGTGCTGTAGACGGTGCGGCCAGGCCGCCAGATGCTGAGCCACTAGGCGCAGTAGACGGCACAGGTGGACTGCCAGGCTGTGATGCGGGCAGTGCAGCCGAGCCGGCAGGCACTGCAGCCGGCGCTGCCAGGCTACTAGCCACAGTGGAGGCAGCGGGCGTGCCAGCGGGATTGCCAGCATCAGCAGTAGATGGCGAGGGGCCAAATGGGGGTACAGGACCACGCCCGCCCGGGCTAGTAGGGCCTGATGGGGGTACAGGACCACACCCACCAGGTGGAGGTTGCGGTTGCTCAACGCCGATGGAGGACGGAGCAGCCGCAGGAGAGCCACCAGCTGCATGATTAGTAGAACAAGGTGCAATATCCGAGTCATCACATAGTAAGAAATCAAAGGAGCTGGTGGGAGGAACAGTAGACTCGTGAACGAAGGGAAAATTGAACTCATCAAAAATATGTCGAGAGATAATAATCCGTCGTGTAGCGAGATTGAGGCAACGATACCCCTTGTGAGAAGGGTACCCCAAGAACACAGGCTGCGGATCGCGGTACTAGCTTGTGTGTAAATTTGGATAACACAAGCAACCAAAAACACGCAGGTGTTCATAGATGGGTGGGGAACCGTAAAGACAGGAGTGGGGAATCTTGTTCTGGACAACAGAAGAGGGGCGGCGGTTTAGCAAGTATGTTGCCACCGAAAGCGCTTCCGCCCAATAGTTAGGCAGCATGGATGCATGGATGAGTAGGGAGCACACTGAGTTGTTAAGCGTACAAAGAACACGTTCGGCCTTGCCATTCTGTGGGGAGGTATAGGGACAGGAGAGGTGGAAAACGATGCCATTGTTAAGCGTGATTCACAAACTCGGTCCCGTTATCTGGCTGAAAGCATTTGACGGAAAAGCTAAACTGTGTGCGAACAAAAGAGAAAATCAACAATGTGCTGATGAACCTTGAATTTGTGCTTAAGAGGAAACGTCCAACAATAATGCGTAAAATCATCCAACAAAACCAAGTAATAAGAGCAGCCAAATATGCTAGTAACCGGAGAGGTTCAGACGTCACAATGGACGATCTCAAAAGGAGAAACAGTGCGAATACTAGAAGTACTAAAGGGGAGACGGGCATGCTTGCCAAGCTGACATGCGTGATAAAGCGAGCGATCTACTTTATTACATGAAATCAAATTGTTCTGCTTAAGGGAAGCTAAAACTGCTAGACCAGGTTGACCGAGGCGACGATGCCACAAAGATGAAGAGGCTGCTAGCAGGGCTTCGGCGGCGGCTGGGGCAACTGAGGGGATGGTGTAGAGGTCGTCAGCACTATTGGAGCGAAGAATCACGCGTCCCGTCGTGGGTTCCTTGACAGAGAAACCAAAGGCGTCAAACTCGAGAACTGAAAGTAAGTTACGAATGATAAAAGGAGCGATAAGGACGTTATTCAAAACGAATTGAGACGTCTCGGTGGTAAGAACTGAAGAACCTCGAGACGTAACAGGGATACGTGCACCATTGCCTACAGTAATCGAAGAATGAGCAGCTGGGAGGCGAGACAGGAGTATACCGCCCGAGGAGTGCATGTGTGTGGAGGCGCTAGTGTCCATCACCCATGCGTTGCCTTTAAGCGCCATCTGCTGAAGAGTCGCCACCAGACCGGCCTGATCCCACGAAAGAGATGGAGCCAGCGCCTGAGGGAGAGTGCCGAGGGCGGCGTGGGCCTGCGAGGCGGGGCCGAGGATGCCCTGGCCGCCATGCCAGGGCTGCCCGCCACGTAGACCAAGCCACGCCTGTGCCCGAGCCGCCGGCCAACGCCCCCTGCTGGGCAGCCAATGGATTGAAATAGATCCATGGGCTGCTGGGGAAGGGAGCGCGAGGCTGCTGCTGACCGCCGCCGTTGCCGCCGCCGCCGTTCCGCTTGCCGAAGCTCTTGCGCTTCTGTTGGCCGCCATGGGAACCTTGGAGTGCTGCCGCTGGGATGCGGACGAGGAGCGGCAGTTGAAGCCGCAGTTGGAGGAACTGGTGGAGGCGACGAGGGCAGTGGAGGCCGCAACTTTGGCTTCGTTTGCCAGGCGCAACTCTTTCAGGAAGAGCTGATCGAGTGCCTTGGCGAAGGTCATGTTGGCGATGGAGGCGATGATGTCGGCGGTGGTGCTGTAGCGAGGATTGACGCCGCGAAGGAGGTTGAGGACGAGGGTGGCGTTGTCAACAGGCTGACCGACATCACGGAGCGCACCGGCAGCCCGCTTCATCGCCTTCCCATAGTCTTCGACGGACATATCACACTGATTTAGGTTATGGAAGACGTGACTCAGGAAGATGGCGCGAGGTTCCTTGTTTGCCTCGAAGTGAGGAGCGATGGCAGCCCAAAGCTGTTGCGCCATATGATCAGCTTCCATAGCAAAGTCGAGGACGGCATCAAAGACGGAACCGTACAGCCAGCTGTGGACGCAGCAGTCTGCCTGAGTCCAAGCGTCAGTGCGTGGGTTGGGGGGAGGGGTTTCGTCGATGTGCGCGAGAAGGCCGAACTTCCCGCACATCGCCTCGAAGGAGCACCACTTGGTGTCGTTGGAGGAACGGAGCTCTAGCTTCAAGGGGACGTGGGACTGAACAGCGACAGTGGCGTACGGAGCCACCATGGGGACGTCGAGCTGGTCAGGAAGGTTGTCGACGGAGAGGAGGGGATCGCTGACGGAGGAGTCGCTGTCGCCGGCGGAGGAGGAAGACACGCTGGTGACAGAGGACATCAACAGATTGGATCTGCTGGGAGTGTCGTGGCCTGTTGGAGGCGGCGACCTGGTGGGTGGGCGCGTGCAGAGTTGCACGGCGAATTAGGGCAACGAAGGAGGGGAGAGGGGCATGGACCACCCTAGGGTTTGGCCCGGACTCGTGATACCATCTAGAGAATTAGGGAAACACCTCACACCCAATGAGGTGCGGTGACCTTTCATTATATAGACCATATAGGCTTGGGTTACAAGAAATACAATACAAGCACATATACAACACTATATGTCTAACAGTACTATCCATCTAAATAGGACCTATAGCAGAGATAACTTCCCAATAACAGTTTTTNGCTTGTGTCTGGAGTATGTTGTGTTCCATAATTCAGACTGTGTAACCATGAGATATGATGTGCTAGTGGTCCTGTTGATGAAGAATTTTTTGCCACTGTTGGGGTATATAAACAGTGCCGTCCACCATGTTTGGTTTGAAAAAGATATTATTTCGAAGAGAGAGAA
>CM014273.1:11170672-11201570 GCA_004135705.1 Alloteropsis semialata | reverse complement strand
CTCCGGGTCACCGGCGACGGAGACAGGCGGCGGCGGAGGGCGGCGATCTCGCCGGCGTAGGACGATTCCGGGCTACGGGTCACCAAATCGAGCGCGGCTTGGACCAAAACGCAGAGGGGATCACAACGAACCCAACCACGATGCTCTGGACGGTTTTCGATCAACGACGTCGACGGCCGACGAGAGGAGGCGGCTCGGTTCTGCGGATGTAGCTCCGATGAGCGATTTCACGGTAATGAGGGCACAAGCACGAGTTCAAGCACAAAGACAAGCTTCCCCACCTCGTTGCGAAGCTCCGCGTGCTGTCCTTGGCGTCGAAACGGCGGCGGAGGCACGAATCAGTGGCGGCGGCAGAGCTTGGCTCGGAGATGGCGGCGCTGCGCTTGAGAGATGCGGGCGCGGACGGCTAGGGTTTAGGGAGGGGCGCGAGGAGAGGCGGCGGCGCCGGTTTTATAGGCCCGGGTCTGGCGCCTTGGCGTGCGGCCCACGAAGAGAGGGGCGACGGCGTGAATCGGACTCGGCTCGGGTTTGAGCAGGACTCCGACCGAGAAGAGCTGGAGGATGGGGATGACACGCGGGTCCCTCCTGTCGGCGACAAGCAAAGAGGAGGAAGGGAAGTCGGCTGGACTGGGCCACGGAGAAATGGGCCGGAGCTGCTGGGCCGAAGGGGAAAAAACAGAGGGGGCAAAACGAACCGATGGAGAGAGCTCAAGGGCTAAAAACAGACTAAACTAAAAACAACTAAACCCACTCAAACAAATGCTATTCAAATTCGAACTTAAACGAGTTTAAACTCAAATTTGAAAAGCAGCCAAACAAAAACAGATTCAAATACATAAAACAACAATACACTTATTGAGGTTAATTAAATAATTATTTAATTCCATAAAATCCTAGATAATTCCAATTAAATCACAGAAATTCATTTATACCTCAAATAAATCCTAGAAAATTACAGAAGTGTTTCTACAATTTCTCGTGATGAAAATTAGGGTGTTACAGATAGGATCTTCCTGGTCACGACCGGGACCGGAGGGCACCATCTTCTCCTCCCCGGGCGCATCCCCGTCCGGCGCAGCCGACTCGGGCGGCACCACGTCCTCCGCTCCGGCCGGATCCTCCGCGGGCGGACAGTACAGCCCGGCGAGGGCCTCCGGGATCGCCTCCGTCGAGTGCGCGAACAGGGCGCCCGACACCGCGGCGAGCTGCTGCTCGGGAAGAAGCGGGTCGAGCACCCTCTCCACCCGGGGGTCGCCCAGGTTGATCCCTCGGCTCGTCGCCACCTCGGCGGTCTGGCGTGCGAGCCGCTTGATCGGCGCCAGCCCCAAAGGAGTCGCCTGACTTCCCCTCCTGCAAACAAAAGGAACCTTCGCACACTCGTCTCGACATAGGCGAAAGAGGATCGACGAGAGAAAGGGAAGAAACTTACCGACTCGAAATAGGAAAGCCGCGGGACGACCGCTTGACCGGCGGAGCCGTCCCCGACCCCGATCCTTCCTCCCGCGGCCGTTTGCCCCGATCGGCCCTCGGTGGAGTCCGCCCCCGGGTCGGGGGTGAAGCTGGCGCGGGTCTGCCATCGCGTGACGGTCCCGTGACCTCCGGCGTGCTCCGACCGGCCGAGGACTCGCGCTGGGGGGTCGGGTCGCTCCACTCGGATCCAGTGGAGGAGTCCGAGGCATAATCGAAGCCCCCCTCGAAGGGGCCTTGATCCTCCCTCCACAGCCCATCCTGCCGAGCTTGCCGACGTCGCTCGCGGTACTCCTCCTCGGCCTTCTCGCGGGCCAGTCGCTTCTTCTTCTTCTTCGCCTCGTCCTTCTCCTTCTTCAGACGGGCGGCCTCCGCGCGCGCACGGTTCGCGGCCCGAATGGCCGCGTCCTCGGGAAGCGGGGGTCGGGAAACCCTGAACGACAGGGGGTGCTGAAGAAGAAGAAGTTCAGATGAATCTCCGGATCGAAAGGAGGAACGGCGAAGGCAATGGAAAAACCCCGACAACTAACCTGGATGAGGGAATCGCCCATCGGGAGCATGACAGGGTGATTCGGCAACGGGTACCCCGCGGACGAACGCTGGATCGCTTCGCGAAGGCGGGCGACCATCTCCTCGACGGAAAGTTCCCCGACCGCCATTACTGACCCTGTCCAGTCTGCCGCCAGAGTCATCTGGTCCAGTCGCAGACGGCGGGCCATCAGGGGGAGGACGCGGCGCGAATGGTACGCCGCGAGAACCCCAGGACCGGTAACCCCGAGCTCGCGAAGCCGGGCGACCGCGCCACGAAGTTCGGTCAGGTGAGGCCGCTCCTCCTGGGTCGGGCCCCAGTGCCAGCAATCCGGCCGCCCCTCGATAAGCCTTCCCGTGAAGGCCGGGAAGGGAGCGCCCGGATCGCTCCGCAAGTAGAACCACCTCGGCTGCCACCCCTTGTTGCTGGAGATCAACGGGAGCGAGGGGTAACTCTCGCCCTGACCGGCGCGCAGCCGCACCCCGGCGCAGCCGTGTGGCCTCGGCCGCCCCTCCGCCTTCACTTCCTCGACATGGAAGTAGGACCTCCAGAGGTTGAAGTGGGGCTCGATGCCGAGGAACCCCTCGCACAAGGCGACGAAGACCGCCACGTGGAGCAGGCCGTTGGGATTGAGATGATGGAGCTCGATGTCGTAGTAATGCAGGAGCCCGCGGAGGAAGTAGTGAGGAGGAAGACCCAACCCCCGCTCATGGAAGGGGACAAAGGATACCACGTACCCATCCGCCGGAGCAGGGACCTCCTCGTTCCCCGGCGCCATCCATTCCACCAGGTCGGTTCGCGGGCACAGAAGCCCGCGCCCCACCAGGCGCTCGAGCTCGCTCTCCGTGACGGAGGAACGGGACCAGGCCATGACCAGCAGGCGGGCGGAAGGGGAAGAAAGGTATGGGCTCTCCCTTGCAGGCGGCGGCGGCGATTTGGGGGCAGGCGGGCGGAAGAAGAAGAAAGGCTCTCCCTTGCAGGCGGCGGCGGCGATTTGGGGGCAGGCGAGCGGAGGAAGAAGAAGGTCCGGGGCCCCCCTCCTCTCTGCCTTAAATGGGCAGGTGAGGGAGTAGGCGCGACGCCTCGGGCCTCCCACCTGCGCCTCGGCACGCAAAGGCCACGCGGCCCACGACGCGCGCCCTCGGTCTCCCACGTCTCCCACGTCCCGAGATTCACGCCCAGGCTCTCTCTCTCTCAACCCCTTCGCATTCCATATCCTGCCTCTCTTTTATTTATTCCGCGTCTATTCACGTTTCCTTCTCTTGCGCGTTTATTTTTCAGGAAAAACAAACAAGCCCGGGCCGTTCTTAGGCCCAAGGGACTCGACGCGAAATCGAAAAAAGCAGCCCAAGAGTTCGAAGGCCGGCCCTAGGGTCCGACGGCCGCTCTGAAGCGTCCGAGCGAAGGGGCAGAAATGGGCGGGCCCACTAGAGGCCGTAGTCTCGGCACACGGGTGTCGAGGACGCCCAGACCTGCGTTCGAGCCTAAGATTCCTGACCCCATGTATCTCCATGAAGAGAGGCGATGAGCCCCTGTGGTCGGTCGAACGACTACGGGAACTAAGGGGGTCGGGAACTCTGGGGATTATCCGAGGTCGATCACCAGTTGATCCGACGGTCCTCTCTCGGAGGGGGACCAAGGCCTCGCTCGATCTAGCCCGTTAGTAGCTCACCGGGAGCCGTGTTTCGGCCTACGCGGTAAAACACGAGGCATGCCCTTACCTTCCGTCCCGCGGAGGGATTGCGTGAGGGGAAAACGATAAAAAGACGAAACGGCTTCCCGCCCGACCGACTCGGGGGCGCACGGGGGAGTTGAAATCGCAAAAAGAGGCCGACTGCGCGGCCGCAGAAAGACACCCCGAGTCAACCAGGTTCCTTTATTTCTCAAATAAGGGCAAAAAGTACACGTGGCCAAGGGCCGTGAAATAACACAAACGGGTTTCGCCACCCTCGGCGACGAAATCAAGCGACGAAGGGCGCAGGAGATCCGATGCAACAAGAAGGGCCGAACTGTGAACATCGCAGTCCTTCTTGTAGCATCTCCCCGCCCGCCGACGCCACGAGGGGAACTCGGCGGAGGATTACGCTGTGGTGCCGTGACAACGGAGCGTCACCACAGACTCTCTCCAGCATCCTGGGACCGACGGTCGCCGGCATCGGCATCACATCGGCACCCAGGAAAGAAGAGGGAGCGCGCAGGTGGCTGTACACGACCCCTGCAACTGCCCTGGCGAGGCGAGTCGGGGGAACGGCGACACTCCTGCTCATGCACTCCCCCTCAAACCCGTTCCACCGCCACCGAGGCAGGGCGAACGGACGGGAGGAGGCGTCGGAGCCAGAGCCGTCCTTCACTTGCGACGCCGAGCAGCACTCCTCCATGCCGGAACTCCCCGAGGTCGCAGTCATTCTTGTGGCATCAAGCGACTAGTCTCTCGCTCCCCGGACTGGGGGGGACGCCCTCGAGGCGGTTCACCGACCAGGGATCTCATGCTAACAAGAGAAAGAAGAGGCAGGATAGTTGCGTGTCCAGGAAGACGGCCTGGGGGACCCTATTTATAGCCCGAAGGAACCTGAGTCAGCACTCAGGCCGGGTACGAGAACGCGCCGCGTGGCCCTCCATGCAAAGCGATAGAGCATCACCAACGAACAGTGAGCTCAGAAAGGACGACATGACGATTCAGAAGGGAGACAGTGCCTCTGAAAAAAGCGGATCATGCTCCGGTCCATTGGGCAAAACGCGGTGTCATCCTGTAGGGACCGCACAGAGATGGCAAACCCAACTTCAGCCTATAGGCGAACCACCGTTCCCCTACAGGCTCGGGGGCTACACCCACCGGGTGCGCTCGCGCGCCCCGGCGGGAAAAAGGATAAACTTTACTCCAGCCTATAGGCGAACCAACCGTTCCCCTACAGGCTCGGGGGCTACACCCGGTGGGTGCGCTCGCGCGCACCCCCGAGTGACATCTCATCAGGCATCGAGAAAGAGCCTGCACGAAGAACCACCTGTCCTCCGAGCAGGCTCGGGGGCTACTGTCGGATATCAATATCCGACCCTCTCACCGACGGGTGGGACCACGCAGTTTCGGGAATAAGATGGGCATAGGAAAACCCGCAAACAAGGATAATATCAGGTCAGGGGAGGATCGATTTTCCCCTGACTCGACTGACCTGGTTCTGTCCCGGCCGACCTATGTCCGCCTCAGCCGACTCCCGTCCGCCTCGGCCGACCCTCGTCCGTCTCGGCCGACCCTCGTCCGCCTCGGCCGACCCTCGTCCGCCTCGGCCGACCCTCGTCCGCCTCGGCCGACCCTCCGTCCGTCTCGGCCGACCCCCGTCCGTCTCGGCCGACCCTTGTCCGCCTCGGCCGACCCACTTCTGTCCTGGTCAAACCTACGCTATCTCGCCCGACCTCTCTTCGTCTCGCCCGAATCGGCGTGGGCCCGGGCCGTAGTGGAGTGTCAGGAAGACCCGGCATAAGGACATGTCGCCACTACGCCGCTCCCCATCAGCATTAATTGGCCTTACCGAGCACTGTCCGGTATGGCCAAGGGATGTGACTCTCACTGTTTCACCCGTCCGCAGGCGCCGCGCGAGGAGAAGCACGACCCCAACAGCGTCCACAGCGTCCTGAACAGCATCCACAGTGTCCCGTAGGCGGCGGAGCTTCTCCAGCAAGTTTTCCATTATTTGTTATTTGTTGAACACGTCTTGTACAGCGTCACCTCCCCTGAGTATAAATAGAAAAATCAAGCCTCAGGAGGGGAAGGAGGCACACACGAAAACACAACCCACGACACACACACGCTCAGACGCATCCAGAGACTTGGGAGCCCCTCCCTCTCTCGACCGCTTGTAACCCCTACTACGAGCAACGCGAGTAACACGAGCAGATCGACACTGGACGTAGGGCGTTAGTGCCTGAACCAGTATAACCCTTGTGTCCTCTCGCGAACCATCCGGAGCCCAAACGCGCAATCCACTAAATTTACTTGTTGGTTATTTCTTACACCGACAAACTTGCTCTTCGTGAGATCACCATCCTCGTAGTGCTCGAGGAGATCCAACACCTCCTCCACTTCTTGTTCCATCTCAAGCTTCATGCTCCTCCTCCTCTCGTTGTCATCCAAACCTGAGGACAAAGACACACAAGAAGAAGAGTTTGGTGCCATAGCTCAAAGCACCGGTTAGGATTAGCTGAAAGAAAGCTCAAATCACAAAAACCAAAACTGGAAGAGAAATCGCCCTTTCCCTTGTCGCCCCGTGGATCACAAAGCCGATTAAGGTGGAGTGATCCTTAACCAGGCTCTGATACCAATTGAAGGACCGAAACAGGCGACCAGAGGGGGGGGGGTGAATGGGAGCCTCTAAAAATTCTCTCTCGGAGACAAGGCCTATATCCCGATTCAAACCCCAAACACGCTTCTCACCTAATCGCCAAGATAACACAAGCGAACTCGTGACAAGCTTATCTCAGGAACGACTAGAGAGGCACAGAGCAATGCGGAAGCAAAAGCAAGACACCTAAAAGCTTGCACAAACGATTAAGCTAAACCACTACTAACCCCTCACTAGAAAAGCACTTAACCAAACTAAGCATGCAAAGCTTAATTAATTAAGACTAACAAATATTAGCAAGAGAGGTTACTGAATAAACACTAATTAACTAATCAATACAGATATTAAACACGTAACTAAATATTCATTAGTTGTAACTAATCAATACAGATATTAAACACGTAACTAAATATTCATTAGTTGATGAAACAGTAACTGCAGAGATTAGCAAGTAATGATGCCGGAAAGGTAGTAATTGCAACAATTAAAAATCTAACCTTAGGCTCGTGGTCGTTGGGCATTTCCTGGCCAAAAGCAGAGACGAGCCCGCACAGGCCTGCTGGCAGCTTGCCGGCCTGCTCGCTCGACAGCTTGCCTGCAAGGCCGAGCTAGGCCGCCTGCCCTGCTCCGCGCGTTGCTTGCTGGTCTACTTGTCGTGGGCCGCGAGCTTCCGGCCTGCTGCTGCTCGCGTGCTCCTTGGGCTCGCTAGCTGCTGCGCTGGGCCGCCTGCCCGCGCACGCCGGCCTGCTGGTCAGCCGTGCGTCGATGCCGAGCCTTGCGCTCGCGCCGCGTGCCAGGCGCGGCCGCTGCTGGCGCTGCGCGTGTGGGCGCGGGCCCGCCCCGCGCTGCTGAATCGAGGCCGAGCTGCCGGTTGCGTCGGAGCTCCTGTGAAACAAGAACAGAGAGCAAAACGAAAAACACAACCACAGCTACATATCTAAAATAATTTCTCCACACGCAAAGATTCGACGAACAACTTGAGCCACAGCATCACAACCTCAAGTGCTAATAGATCCACTAAGAATCTCACAAAAAGCTCATGTATTCATCACGAATTTTGGAGTCAATCGAAACCCTAACCAAGAACTCGGTTTTGGGGAAATCTTCAAAATCAAGCCAAATCCGAGAGGGTTTTGAAGGGGAATCACATGGTAAATGCTCACAAGGATCCTAGCAACATATTCCCCCAACAAATCTCACGGGATTTGGGCTCAATCGCGAAGAACGAAAATTCCCCGAAAATACCTCCGAAAATCCGAAAAAGAAAAACGCCGGGAACAAAGGATTTGGCACAAGATCAAGAGAAGATATCACTACGAATCACTTGGCCATATCCGGTTACAAGCCACTCACAAGTATTACAAAACTTGGATGGCAAAAAGCTCAAGAACAAGAGCCTCTCCTCTCTTCTCTCCTCTCACCCAAAGGCACCCACAAACAAATGAGCAACCCCCACCTAGACAACCCCCCAAGAGGTGGCTGAAAATTTCAGCCCCCCAATACATATAGGCATTTGGCCAGAAGACCAAAATACCCCTGAGTCGATACATACCCCGCAGGGGCAAAGTCGTCCAATTTTTTGCAGACACATCGGACGGACACGGGACCTTCACGACTTCGCTTCGTCTCGACGCAAGCTTCGCGATGGCGCCACGTGCCCTCCATTTCGCCATCCGGCCGCACCGGACGCGCCCCCGGTTTTGAGGCCCAAACCGGCAAACCCGCTTGCACACCCCGCAGGCGTGACTCACCCCCCAGTTTTGAGGCCAAACTGGTCAAACCCTCCTTGCACGCCGCCGCACGACGTGACTGACCGATGTCGACGCGTGTCCGGCCTCCGCCAAGCCTCCGACGCCTCCAAGTCTTTCGCTCCCGCTCCCGGGCCGCCTACTCGACTCGCCTCCGTCTCGCTTGACTCGACCGACGCCGTCTTCATCCCATCATGTACTCTTGCTCTTCCGCGCACCATGTGGACCGCCCATGACTCCGCCCGGACTCCTCGGGTCCCTCGGTCCAAGCCTACTCGTTCACCCTTCATCGCCCTCGGTCCATCGGCATAAACCTTTCGTGCTTGACCTTCACCACATGCCGTCGACCGCCATGTCACATCCTACACCTGCACATCACAAGCCAAGAGATACATCAAACCACACAACGGTTGTCAATCACTCATCATTCAAAGGTGACCACCATTGATCCACACAAGGATTGGCTTTTCTGGGTTGGGGATTTTATGGCCGGTGGAATTAGACGGAGGCTGAGGCTACGACGGGACGAATGGAGGAGGCGGGTAGTGGGCGGCGAGGGGGTGATGACGAGGACGCCATCCGCTGGACACTGAAGGACCCTCGTTGAGCAGGACTGGCATCGAGGGCAGTCATGCTGGTTAAGAAAGGCGGGACGGCCGTAGGAGGCTAGTGGAGTGGCCGGCGACCCAGGAGGCTGGCGGCAGTGGTGGCACAGGACGCTGCCAACGCTCGACCGACCCGTACATTGCACGGGCCGAGACATTTGCTCTTCACTGCTACGGTGTGAACTGTGAAGTAGCCGCGGCCGTGGAACCGGAGCCACCGGGATGGGCCGTTGGCATTTCGCAGCGCCATGGTGTGAGGGTGACCATCGTGAACCCACACAGGTCCGCGATAAAGCAAGCCGGCCGTGGCGTGCACTCGGTAAAGCCGCCCAAGTTTTCAAAACGAGAAACAAAAGAGAGGAGAGAACGCCTACGAGCTAAAATAACGCGCCCTTCCTTGATACGTGCCTCTGCTATGCTATGGGATTAGGCGACTTGGATTGGACTAATCTAGTGCTAGACTGGAGTAGAACGAGCTTTGCTGAGCTTTAAGCTGACAAATCAGAATCCCAGAGGAGTGCCGTTCCGTTGCCCAGGCTGAGCCTGCCGGAAATCTGCCGGCCTGCGCCCGTGGTTCCTCACCATAGTGCGATCACTTCAGAATCAGCTCAGCTCTGCCCCACTTGCCACTGCACTCTGCTCTGGCTGCAACGAGTAAAAATAAAAGATGGTTACCTGGTTAAACAACTTGGAGTGAAAAAGGTGCCATTACGGCAAAGGTAAAAACTAAAAAGAAAGGTACTACTGTTACCTTTTGTTGCTGGCACAAGTGCCCATCCATGATCAAGTGCGTGGCACAACACTAATCCATGATCAAGCGGTGGATTACACTATTCCTAGACGGATCGACACGGCGTCTCGAAGGGCGAGCAGCAGACGACGACATCGGGTGGCGGCTGATCGGGGCATCCATGCTTTATCGGAAAGGCGCCGTGCCCCGTGCCCGTTGCCCGTTGGCACTGCGGTCTTCACTCTTCAGGATATTGAGCAACGACCAACGATGATGACACTGAGCAGTGTAGGCTGTATTACTGTATCGAATAACCAAGATGTATACACAGGTTAAAATAAATAAACACATGTACCATTGCAAAAAGAGAAGGGTGAAACAGATCCAAGTCTGACAGAAAGATACTCCTTGTACCCCTTTTGTTTTGTTTTTATCAGTATAGGCACATCCAAGATTTGGTTTATACTATTATACTCCAGATCTACAGGTATACCTACGGAAGCAGCCATTCTACATGTTCTTGCATGCCCAGGATCGGATACCCCCTATTTGTCATGCCCTCAGTAGCTGAGCCTCGGTGGTTCCCATACCGCATCACGACGCTTTCAGCATCCTTGTCTTCATTTATGTAATCTTGTTGCCATCTTGTCCACGATTTGGAGTGGCAGGGACGAGGAAAAGTGAAGCTAACGGCCACCCATTCCTCCGGGATTCCTGTACAAAGCTTGAGTTCCCCAGGCATCCAGTAACTCGGCACCAGTTTCAGGAAGCTAGCTTGCTGCTTTCAGACAGAACTGGTCCTATACACTTGCTGTCCAAACCCGCAGTCCTTCCCTTCGTGTCTGCACGCCTCACCTGCGTGTTTCACTGTTTCTGATGGCTTCTTCTCCGGGCAGAGCCGTGTTCTTCCTCATACTATTGCTGGCTCTACTAGGAGACCTCAGCTGCTGCTCTTGTTCTCAGGTCTGTTTCGGTACAATAGGGTACTTTACTTACTCTCATGCACACAGCACACCACTGCTTCATTCGATTGTCTCCATGCTTGCAAGCTCTTCTGTGCTTGTGTCTTCATGAGCTACCTCTTCTTTCTTGAGGTCTTCAAAGGTGTAACCTTTTCCAAATGGATGTCAACTTCAGGTGTATGTGGTTTACATGGGCAAGGGGTTGCAGGGCGACAATGATCGTCAAGGCGACATCATGAGGCTTCACCACCAGATGCTGACCGCTGTTCATGATGGAAGGTCTGTGAAAAATTCCTATCCATTCCTTTGCTGTCGATATCTTTCCAGATTCCAGTGCTGTTATACACAGTAGCTTGAGTGGATGCTTGGTCTCCGTAGCTCTGAGAAGGCGCAGGCATCACATGTCTACACTTACAGCAGCGGTTTCCAAGGATTCGCGGCCAAACTGAACAAAGAGCAAGCCATGAAATTAGCTGGTAATTTCGCCACACATGGCTTTTCGAATATGTATGTAGCACTCTAGCAAGTGAGTCCAGGGGTGATGGCTGTGATGCTGAAAAGCTAAGGTGATATCCATTTCTTCAGAGATGCCTGGTGTTGTTTCAGTGTTCCCAAACACAAAGAGGAGACTGCACACCACCCATTCCTGGGATTTCATGGGCTTGTCCACCAATGCAGAGGGTGAAGTCCCTGGATTGTCCACCAAGAACCAGGAGAATGTCATTGTTGGATTCATTGACACAGGTGAGTCCGTGAGTGCTGGCTACTGAGCAGAACTGCAATTGCATTCTTGGTTCAAATTGCACTGACATCTTTCGGTCAGTGTGAATATGTTTAATTCTTTTGATTGTGAGCATCATATGGCACCAAAAACATTCTCCTCCATCAATAATTCCAGTTGTATTCTAGCCTACAAACTGACAAGACAAATCAGCGCTGCAACTTGCAAGAATAAGATCGAGATGTTTTAAGGGTATTGTAATAGCATTTGTTTTTATCCATACACATGATGTCTGTGCTGTCATGCTCAACTTACACATCAAACGGTTGTTTGGCCATAGGGGTAGAACCAAAAACAATGCTGTCAGATTGACAGAAACCTGTCCATCAAAATCATGAGTTTTAGTTAACTGTTTACTCATGTAAGTATATGTATTGTACCTTCCCAGGAATTTGGCCTGAATCCCCTAGTTTCAGTGATCATGGGATGCCTCCAGTTCCTAAAAGATGGAGAGGGCAATGCCAAAGAGGAAAGGCAAATTCACCATCAAATTTCACCTGTAACAGGTACATGCTTCAAAATTAACCCCCAGTTAGTTCTAAAAAAATGTTTCAAAAAAAAAACCACTGTATCCACTTTTGATCTTGTACGCTAATTCATCTACCCTAATACGATAGGAAGATAATAGGAGGTAGGTATTACCTCAATGGATATCGAACAGAAGAGGGTGGTTCAAGTAAAAATGCCATCAAGTTCATATCTCCAAGAGATAGCTCAGGGCATGGCAGCCATACTGCCTCAATAGCAGCAGGAAGATTTGTCAGAAACATGAACTACGAAGGTTTGGGCACTGGAGGAGGTCGGGGAGGAGCCCCTATGGCAAGGATTGCAGCCTACAAGTCCTGCTGGGATTCTGGATGTTATGATGTCGACATTCTTGCAGCATTTGATGATGCCATCAGAGATGGCGTCGACATTATATCTGTGTCTCTAGGCCCAGACTATCCTCAGGGTGACTATTTCAGCGACGCCATATCAATCGGCTCATTCCATGCAACAAGCAATGGGATACTGGTTGTTTCTTCTGCAGGTAATGCTGGGAGACAGGGCTCAGCAACTAACCTTGCACCATGGATGCTCACTGTAGCTGCAGGAACAACCGATAGATCGTTCATCTCATATATCAGATTGGCAAATGGTACCTTCATAGTGGTAATTTTTATTCTTAATGATGCCTTCAGTCTTTGCTTCTTAAGCTAAGAATACTTCTTTTACATTGTGCCTCTTGATGCAAAGGGTGAGAGCTTGAGTACATACCACATGAAAGCTTCTGTCAGAACTATTCCAGCTTCAGAAGCCAGTGCGGGCTATTTCACCCCTTATCAATCCAGGTAAAACAAAGAACAATCTTGAACGAAAACCTTGATTTAGATTATCAACAAGCTGAATTTCTTGTGGCCTCTGCTGTTAGCTTTTGTCTGGACAGCTCTTTAAATAGGACCAAGGCCAGAGGAAAGATTCTTATTTGCCGCCGAACTGAAGGCTCCTCCGAATCACGTGTATCAACAAGTATGGTTGTTAAGGAAGCTGGTGCTGCTGGGATGATTATCATTGATGAGATGGAGGATCATGTTGCTAATCACTTTGCTATTCCTGGAACTTCTGTTGGGAAAGAAATGGGTGACAAAATTCTTTCTTACGTCAAGAGCACGAGGTTGCTAACACTTACTATAGAAAGTGCATTTTCTTGGCATGTCAGTCTTTTTTCTAAAATTAATTTTACAGGCATGCCAGTACAATGATCTTGCCAGCAAAGACAATTGTAGGGTTGCGAGATGGCCCACGGGTAGCTGCATTCTCTTCAAGAGGTCCAAGTTCATTGACACCTGAGATTCTGAAGGTAACCACTAACCAGTACTAAACTGCTGGGTGGATAAGCATAGATTATAAATTGATTGACATGTCTATTACCTCCTTCTCCATTTGTAGCCGGATGTCGCTGCTCCTGGGCTGAACATCTTGGCATCATGGTCTCCTGCTAAGAATAGCATGCACTTCAACATTCTATCTGGAACTTCCATGGCATGTCCCCATGTTACAGGAATAGCAGCACTTGTCAAAAGTGTATATCCATCATGGTCTCCTTCAGCCATCAAATCAGCAATCATGACAACAGGTATCACAACCAGATTCAGAAGATAAACTAGTGTTACATTACAACCAATCTCATAAATCTTATTTGCAGCAACTGTACTGGATAAGAAAAGAAGAACTATATCCACGGACCCCAATGGGAAGGCTGCAACCCCCTTCGACTTTGGCTCAGGTTTCATGGATCCCATCAAAGCTCTGAACCCAGGGATCATCTTTGATGCACATCCTGAAGACTACAGGTCATTCTTATGTGCTACTAGGCATGACGACCATTCCTTGCATCTAATAACCGGAGACAACAGTACCTGTACCCACAAATACTCCTCCTCTGCTACTGCTCTGAACTACCCATCAATTACCATACCACACCTGAAGAAGAGCTACTCAGTCACTCGGACTATGACAAATGTGGGTATTTCAAGGAGCACTTACCGTGCTGTGGTGTCTGCTCCTCGAGGCATCAACGTAACAGTGACACCAGAAGTTCTAAACTTTGAGAACTTCGGTGAAAAGAAGACTTTCACAGTTAGCTTCCATGTGGATGTGCCTCGTCGAGGTTATGTTTTCGGCACTTTATCGTGGCATAGAAATGGAAGAAATGCTCGCCTGACGATGCCGTTGGTAGTGAAAGTCCAAACTTCTGGCGAGGCCTGATTTCAGTTGATCACCTGGGCAGATACCAAATAGTTGAAAGAGGTTGCTAGATTAGGCTACAAATGCAGTGTAAAGAGGTAGAGCAGATTAGATGAAAAGCTAACCACAAGCAATTTGTTTTTGACAACCCATTAGCTATCTATTTGATTTGTAAATGTCTTGGCTAGAACTAGAATGCAACCACTCCCAGAACAACAATAAATATATTTTTGTCCTGAAGATTGTTGTAAGATTTGTGGATCGCACAATTTATTTCGTATCTAGATGGAAATCTTAAGGATGCAGAATTTGCTGATTTTAATGATAAGATAACTAACGCTCTCCAGGCTTCATCCATCAGCATTATACTCCTCTCCTTATGAATAATCACGGATGCGGTGGGCTAGCGCTTGCAGTATGCAGCACCGAAACTTGGCCGCCATCCGATGCCCCGTGTGGCAGTTAAATGGCCGTGAAATTGGCGAGAGGTATGAATAGATCTGGAGATTATGGACTCACCTGTCCCCTCGATCCGTCGCAATGGCGGCGCCGCCGTCCACCTCGCCGCCGCTCGCCCCTTAGTCGATGTGCCGCTCGAACAGCCAACGCCGGAAGCTGGAAGGTGTCATAGGCTGAAACGACAGGGAAAGGAGGGAAGGCCCAATACCGGCCCATCTAGTCTTTCTTCAACCTCTCTTCTCCATCAGGCATCCACCGCCCGCCCAGCGTCTCACCTGCACCATCGCCGATATGCCATAGGAGAGTTTAGAGCAGCGGAGCTCGTCTAGGGTTGGTCCATGGCAAGGCTCGGGCATCCTCCACGGCTGCCGCATTGGCGTATTAGGTATGATCACAGGAGTGGGAAGGGGGTGTGTGAGCGAGGCACCGAGTGTGTCCGATACCGAGGAGGAGGATGCGGAAGAAGAAGAGAAGCATCCGCACGATGGGGGCGGAGGCGGACGCGGGGGATACGGGTGGAGGAGGTGCCGATGGACGCGGGCCGCGATCGTTGGGCACTGGGAAGAGCGGGAGAGATTCCCGCGGGAGCATTCGGTGAATTTGGGGGGAGCGTTCGGGAGGTGCGGATTTGCCATTCGCGGGTGTGCGGCGCTGCAGAGCAAGGAGAGGTGTGGGGCTTGACGTGTGGTGCCCCTGCGGCGGCGCGGGTTTCGCGGGGGAAGGGTGCTAATTCGGGGTTGGCGCGAAGACGGGGGCCGAGCTCGGTTGGTTGGGCAGTGCTGGCATAGAGGCGGAATCGGAGGCGGGGGCGCGTCGTACGGATGGACGCTGGAGGGCTCGGCTTCCTCGTCGCGGGCTCCCGGCGCGAGTTCGTCGTCCTCAACGTCGACGATTTCTCCAAGGTAAGCCGCCGGCCGTTGAGCCGATGAACTTACTTTTTACCTCTCTTGACTCCGTTTGCAGAGTACGCGGGTTATTCACTTCTATTTGAATACGAATTCTATAAATTTTAGATGGAACATGCAAATAACTTTTAGGTGGAACATGCAAACTTCGTTGGATTTGCATTGTGGGATATGCCCGCTATTTTTTTTCCATTGTATCATTGCCTCCCTGTTAATTGGCATTATATTTCCTGATACAGTAAAAAACGCATAAGTTTTGGTTTTTATGTACTATTGTGGGGAAATGCCAAGGGTGAAAGAAATGGAGCATTGTTTTGTCAGTTCCCTTGCGTTAGTGCGTAGGTTACTAGGCTTTTGCATAGTTGGATATGACCAGCAAATCATGTTTTGTAATTAAGCTTTCCTTAACTTCTCACTTTTACTTCTATTTGTGTTGGCATCGCTGTGTTGCAGCAAGGATCTTCACAAGGCTGTCCAGACTATATTTGTCAGATATGTGGAGATGATATTGACATTCTACAAGAAGAAAACGAGTATTTCGTCGCATGCAATGAGTGTGCTTTCCCTGTATGTCGTACTTGTTATGAGTATGAGCGTCAGGAGGGCACACAAGTATGCCCTCGGTGCAAGACCCGGTACAAACGCCACAAAGGTATGCCTTTTGCTCCTTGACCTTGGCTGAGTTTTTCAGCTTTGCTGTATCCAAATTGAGAAATTAAAGAGTGATGCATCTGTTAGGTAGTCCTCGAGTGCCTGGAGATGAGGAAGAAGAAGGTTCAGATGACATTGAGAGTGAGTTTGCTTCCAGTATGGCTGGACGATCAAATACAGTGCATCCATACCGTGTCTCAGTCCCAGAAAGCTCCATCAACTCATGGGACATCGATAGTGTCAGTATTACAAATAGTGGAGCAAGTGTCCATTTATATGAAGAGGTAATGAACCTGAAATCCCAAACTGTCTTCCATTGAAATTATATAATAAAGTCAATGTGCATGCTTTTGCAGCATGTAGGAACTCCAACAAATCATCATGCTCTTGTTGTGCACCCTACCACTGGGGAGATAATGCGATATAATCCTTGTATGCTTCCCTGTCAACCAGTCTTGCTTTATTTTTCGTGTGCTACTTCTATATCTTACACTGTTTTGCTGTTTTAGTGCGAACAAGACCAATAAATCCCAATAGAGACCTAGCACTTTATGGCTATGGATCTGTTGCCTGGAAGAACAGAGTTGAGTGGAAAAGAAAGCAACAGCACAAATTGCAAAAAGTTTCATCTGATGGTGAAGGATCTGACCTAAATGATTTTGACAGCGATCGTGATATTCCCAGGTGAGCACATTATACTATTTTAGGAACATCAGCAACAGCAAAAGAGTGCCTTCTGCAATTGATTGTGCAAAAAATGTTAAGCTGGTCTTTTCAAAAAATTCTGCTTATAATTGGCCTACCTGAAGTAAGCATAGCTATATCATGTAGGTCATCAGTTCATCACTCATCAATCATCATGCTTGCACCTAGATAAAACTTAAAAAATTAAGCCATAGAGTATTTTGGTGCCTTTTGCCGGACCTTCTCAGATCAATGACAGTATTGCTTTTTTTTCTTTTATCTTGCTAGTTCTACCCCTATTATTTAATTCCTTTTTTTCTGTGTCCTTGGATTTGTAAAGCAAGTACTTGTTATCTGTCTGACAAGTGGCTAATACATTTAGGTGTGCTGAAAGCAAGCAGCAACTATCAAGGAAGTTACCTATTCCATCTAGCAAAATAAACCCTTACAGGATTGTAATCATTTTGCGGCTGGCCATTCTTGCCTTATTTTTCCACTATCGGATTCTGAATCCTGTTCGTGATGCTCACTGGTTGTGGTTGACTTCAGTTATGTGTGAAATTTGGTTTGCTTTTTCATGGATTTTGGACCAATTTCCCAAGTGGTACCCAACAAAGAGAGAGACATACTTGGATCGATTATCATTAAGGTAAATTATCTATTTATAAACATCATATAGTCAAACAAGCAATTACATAGTATTATCTAATTTGTAAAAGTTTGCCCCTTCGCTCCCTTAGGTATGAGAAGGAAGGAAAACCATCGGAGCTGGCTCCAATTGATATATTTGTCAGTACAGTTGATCCAATGAAGGAACCTCCTTTGATTACTGCAAACACAGTTTTGTCCATATTGGCTGTGGATTATCCTGTTGATAAAGTTTGTTGCTATGTGTCCGATGATGGTGCTGCAATGCTTACTTTTGAAGCACTTACAGAAACATGTCTATTTGCACGAAAGTGGGTCCCTTTCTGTAAGAAACACAAAATTGAGCCTCGGGCTCCTGAATGGTATTTTGCTCAGAAAATTGACTATCTAAGAGAAAAAGTTCATCCAGAGTTTGTTCGAGAACGTCGGGCAATGAAGGTTAGTTCATATGATAGACTAGGAAGAAAGACTATTTGGACTTTGTGTTCTCACACGGGCTACGGTGCCGCTGTGTAAGGGGGGTGGGGCAGGGGTTCGGGGGTTTTCTCGACCTGTGTGAGAAGGTCTTCTTCTTAGCAAAATGCCCGGGGGCTGTCTTGCCCCCCGCAGGTCGAGTTTTTTATTTGGACTTTGTGTTATAGGCTTTTTGTTTGTTCATGGCTCACTAGGCCCTTGCTTACATCATACACATCAGAGGTAAAGCCATATGCATGCCAATAAACAGGAAAAATTTAGATATGCGAAATTTTGAATATCAAATATTGCAAGTTTACTTTCATGTTGTCTATTCTGCTACTGGCAATGACACAATTTAAGTACAAGCATGCTTGTGACAGCCACTTGCAGCTCTTTTCCTATGTGCCCTTTACAGTTCACAATGTTGTTTGTGCAACTAATTTAGGATATTTTAACCTGCCTTTTGGTTTCTATACAGAGAGAATATGAAGAATTTAAGGTCCGTATAAATGCAGTGGTTGCTAATTCACATAAAGTTCCTGAGGGAGGATGGTCCCTGCCAGAAGGAGCTCCATGGCATGGAAATGATGTTCGAGACCATGCCGGAATGGTTCAGGTTCGGTGCTCTGTTTGTCTCTAATGGACACCTTTGTAAAACTGCATTTACTTTCCATTGTTATCCTTGATGCACCTTTTTTTTTTGGGACGAACATTTTGGAGCCTTGAATTTACATAGCGAAAGTAATTTCACCAAGCATGATCCATGTTGTCTTACTTTGTAATATTAAATTAATCTTCTTATATTTGTTGTGGTGTTGTCACCAGGTCATTACCGGCCATGATTGTGTCATGGATGATGCTGGAAATAAGCTGCCTTGGTTGGTCTATGTTTCACGAGAGAAAAGGCCTGGGTATGATCACCATAAAAAGGCCGGTGCCTTGAATGCATTGGTATATAGTGTTCTATCCATGTCTTTACTTTGAGAAAGACGATTCATATGAAGTTGCTCTAGCAGTTGCTTCCTCCAACTAACAATCTGATCCTTATTTTAGTTGCGAACGTCTGCAATTCTCTCAAATGCACCTTTTGTCCTGAATGTGGATTGTGACCACTATATAAACAATAGCAAAGCACTGCGGGAGGCAATGTGTTTCCTGATGGATCCAGTTTTGGGAGAGAAAATTTGTTATGTTCAGTTTCCACAGAGATTTGATGGCATTGATCAACACGATAGATATTCAAACCACAATGTTGTGTTTTTTGATGTAAGTATGGCATGAATTCATCCTAAACTTTATCTGGAAGATACATAAGTTGATATTCTGAGCATGTTTCTGTCTATTTTTCTGTACAGATTAACATGAAAGGTCTTGATGGGATCCAAGGACCAATATATGTCGGGACGGGTTGTGTATTCAGAAGACATGCTTTGTATGGATATGATGCCCCAACTGCAACAAAGCCTCCTAGCAAGACATGTAACTGCTGGCCTATGCCATGCTGCTTGTGCTGCGGGTCAAAAAGAAAATGTTTGAAAGCTAAGAAAAAGCAAGAAAACCAAAAGAAAGAGAAATGCAGGGATGCATCTAAGCAAGTACATGCTTTGGAAGCAACTGGTCAGTTGGTTCTGTTACCCTATTTCTTTTTTACATTTATGTTATCTAAAAGTATTTATGGAAATTTATTCCCATATGTCATAAGAAATAGGCAGAGAAAAAGCGGCTCTGGTCCCCCAAGAAAAGTTTGAGAAGAGATTTGGGCAGTCACATGCATTTTTGGCTTCAACGTTGCGAGAGAATGGTGAAGGTTGTCGTTTTGACATGCTCAAAAGTCTTGATGATTGCATCCATGTGCTAAGTTGTGGGTACGAGAATAAGACACAATGGGGGAAAGAGGTAACTTTGCCTGTCCTGTTTTTTTTTTCTTATAATTTTCGTATCAAACTATTGCAGTTGTGTTTGTGCCCTGGAAATAAAATGAAAATTGCAACCTAGCACCCAAGAATTCCTTAGCTAACTCAAATATTTTTCTAGGTTGGTTGGATTTACGGATCTGTCACTGAGGATATCCTGACTGGCTTCAAGATGCATTGCCATGGTTGGCGATCTGTTTACTGCATGCCGAGGAGACCAGCATTCAAGGGATCAGCTCCTATCAATCTTACAGACCGTCTCCATCAAGTTCTAAGATGGGCACTTGGCTCTGTCGAAATCTTTTTTAGCAAGCACTGCCCTATATGGTATGGCTATCGATGTGGTCTGAAACCATTGGAGAGACTGTCATATATCAACTCTGTCATCTATCCATGCACATCAATTCCGCTTATAATTTACTGTGCTTTGCCAGCATTTTGCCTCTTATCAGGGAAGTTTATGGTGCCTGAGGTACTGAACAGAACAACATTACCACTCTATTCTACTCTGAAGTTAGACTTCGCTAGTAGGTTCTTATTTCTACTAGACTATAAATGATGATATCTATTTCTCCTTTTCCTTTACAGATGAATATCTATTCGAGCATATTGTTCATAGCTCTGTTTGTCTCAATAGCAGCTACAAGCATCCTTGAGATGCAGTGGGGTGGAGTCGGCATCGATGATTGGTGGAGAAACGAGCAGTTTTGGGTTATTGGTGGTGTCTCCTCGCATTTCTTTGCTCTGTGCCAAGGGCTTCTTAAGGTTCTTGGCGGTGTGGACACTAAGTTCAGGGTGACTCTGAAGGGAGGCAAGACGAACGAGTTCTCAGAGCTCTACGAGTTCAAGTGGACCTGGCTATTGGTTCCTCCAATGACATTGCTGTTGCTCAACGTCGTGGGAGTCTTGGCCGGTGTATCTAAGGCAATCACAGATGGATATGAATCTTGGGGCCCGCTGCTCGGCAAGCTGTTCTTCTCCTTCTGGGTTATCCTCCATCTCCACCCATTCCTCCAGGGCGTGATGGGCAAGCAGGACAGGGTGCCGACCATCATTGTTGTATTCTCACTGCTATTAGCTGCCATATTCTCTCTTTTGTGGGTCCGTGTAAATCCGTTCACCACCACGTTTGATGGCCCAGTTCTAGAGGTTTGTGGCTTGGAATGTGAATGAGACATAGAAGATGCAGTTTAGGAAGTACAGATTTTTCCTTTTGACAGCGTTAGTGTAGTGGTATTGTTTCATTAGGTATTCCTTTGTTTTCGTCCTTGTAATCACCGACTAGTATAGTAAAGCAATGTTTAGGGAGATATATGTTAGAAAAAAAAAGGAAAAGAACAAGAAAAAGGGAGATGATAGTGCTGACCTTGTAGATATTGACTCAGGCTGAATAGACTGACAATTTGGCATTTTGGTACATTTTCCCTTGTGCATCTGTTGAGAAACTGTGCTTTTCAGCTGCCCCTTTCAAACTTTCAATGTGGCCGTGCTTCATGGATCCAATTTTGATCAGGTAAATGCTGGTTTCCCTCTCTTTTCATGTCGTCAGCTTGGTCGTCTCTGTGCTCTCTGGGATCTTCCTGTTGATGTTTTGGTCCTCTGTTGCCGGTTTGCTCTCACAACTGTTCCTGTTTTCTGATCGAAGCATGCTTCGCAGCTCTCCTACATATCCTTGGACAATGAAGTCAGATTGTAGCCGTTGCTTCGACCTCCGAGATGGGAATTTGTGTTCCAGGAAGAAGTGGCACACTGGATTCCGGCAAATTCTACTCGTTGGCGGTGGCGAACCTCTCCAGCACTAGCAAACGCCATGCCAAGCAAGAATCAGAGGGCCATTCGTCCATATCCATCGAACCCATTAATTTCGGGTACATCTTATCCGTGGACATTGACACGAACTCATCACCTTCCGATTACCAATCATCTGGATGTGTGCGTGCACAGGCAGTGAACCAACACTGTTTTCCCCTGCCGCTGCACGTCCCTTTCAAGCTGTGTGAGAACGGAGAGGAGTATATGTGTGCCTGCGCAGTTAAAATGAGCTGATCCGGAGTTAAGCGGATTACTGTAGTACTAATGCCTCCTTAAGATAATGCGAGCGGATTCTAGCCTTCTTGACTAGCTCAAAATAGAGTGGAACTGGCAACCACGGTTTGTTTCAAACCCGGTTTGCACATATGATTTGCACTTATTAGATAATAATGGAAGTACAACACTCCACATATGATTTGCTACTGACAAAGTCGGAACACTTCGAAGTTACTTTTCCGGGAAATAAGCTGCCGCTGTCCTACGTTGGATGAAGTAGCAGTACATGATACATCATCTACTTTGTAACGTTGATCAATGGCCGTTAATGTGATCCTAAAAGCGAACATATCAGTACCACCGGCCTGGGCCCTGGGGACGATCCATATGGCAAATCGTGTTAATGGAACCATGTCCGAATCGAACTCCAGTCGGAGTTGAATTCTAGGCTCCGGATAGGATCGGGACACACGGAGCTCTACCCCTCAGCTTCCTATATATCCTAGCACTGCGGTCCGCAGGTCTCAAATTGAGAACCTGAATAATTCCAAACAATCGCAGGAAGAGAGAAATATGTATCCCGTGATCCTAATGTCGATTGCTAGTAGGGCACGTGATGAAGAGCGACGACGGTGCGAGGATTCCGTCGTCGTCTCCAGTGCAAAGGGAGCACGTCCGCAGATTCAGCCGGACGTGAGCGCCCAGATGCCTGCGCCGGTGGAGGTTTTGCAGGCCCGGCCACAAAGGGGCCTGCTGGACTTCACCACGAGGGTGGACCAGCAAGTTCAAGCGGCTTCCAAAGACTATCCAGCAATTGTGGTTAGAGGCTCATGTCCAGGAACAAGGGTCTGAGTCAAACATAGGCTCATGTCCGCGTTCAGGTGATGCCACTAGCTCTTCCTGATACTTGCTATAGAAGACTTGGAGGAAGAGTGTGGTATGGGTGTAAAACTAGGGTTAGAGTAGTTTTTTTTATAGAGCAACATGATTAGGGCTAGTGTTTTGTGTTCGTGCTTTTCGACTACTCTTGTTTTGGTAGTAGAAACAAAAGTTTTATATTGACGTACGTGGATCGTCGTCTTCATGTCAGTATTGTAAGGAACTTTGCTTCTTGCAGCTCTTCTTATTGATAGCAGTTGTTTATTGCTAGGGATGGATTTGGATCGAATCTAATCCGGATATCATCTTTTATCATACTTACTTTAATTCAAATATAGATGTGAATGCGAATATTGTTGATACAAATACAAACGCTAATTTTGTCCATTCTTATTGGTTACGAATACAAAATATGGATCCAATTTTGATGGTACTTGGTAACAGTCCCAGTCCATGAGATCAGGTAAATGCTGGTTTCCCCCTCTTTTCATGTCGTCAGCTTGGTCGTCTCTGTGCTCTCTAGGATCTTCCTGTTGATGTTTTGGTCCTCTGTTGCCGGTTTGCTCTAACAACTGTTCCTGCTTTCTGATGTTTTCTGATCGAAGCATGCTTCGCAGCTCTCCTACATATCCTTGGAAAATGAAGTCAGATTGTAGCCGTTGATTCGACCTCCAAGATGGGGATTTGTGTTCCAGGAAGAAGTGGCACACTGAATTCCGGCAAATTCTACTCGTTGGCGCACCTCTCCAGCACTAACGCCACGCCAAGCAAGGATCAGAGGGGCATTCCTACCAGAATGAGATTGAGCTCTACCAAACCCTCCTTTCTCATCACCTAACCGATTACCAATCACCTGGATGTGCGTGCACAGGCAGTGAACCAACACTGTTTTCCCCCTGCCGCTCCACGTCCCTTCCAAGCTGTGTGAAAACGGAGAGGAGCAGATGTGTGCCTGCGCAGTTAAAGTAAGCTGATCCGGAGTTAAGCGGCACTAAAAACCTGTCCGTACTCTGCAGTGGTGAATCACTGCTGATAAGATTAGCAGCTCACAGTTTTGTGATTTAGTACTGATGTCTCCTTAAAATAATGCGAGCGGGTTGACTAGCTCATAACAGTGGAGCTGGTAGGCATGGTTCAAATCCCCGTTTGCATATGTCAAGCCTTCTTATATTGCCTAATTGAACCAAATGTCTAGGATTAGTTGCAGAACTTATATTAGATAATAACTAGTGCATCAACCCGTGCTCCCGCACGGGCTAATATTTTTAAAAGCTATTATATTTAAAATTATTCAAAAATTAAGCTCCTACCTAATAATCAAAATTGTTTACATACTACTCTTTTATTTTTGTCAATACTTCAACCTAATGCTTATAAAGATGTGTACTTATCATTTTCTATTTGAAATTGATTTTTAATTAGTAATTACTCTATACACTTTTTATCTACATTCACAATTCTTACACTTTGTATCGCGCCTCCATACATTATAATTAACATAAAAATCTATATTTTTCATTACTTCCTCACATATCTTTACCTATTTCTAAAGAGAGGATTGCTTCTTACTTTTTTTTTGCCTCCTGATAGGTGGGTCCCACCTGTTGCGATGAACTGTAACCACGGTTCTAACTGTCGACATCGGTTTTCTAATTGGATTAGAGTCCTAACTGAACCCATCAATCTTTATCTCCTACCTCTCTATCTCTATCTATATATATTTTTACCTATTTCTAAAGGAAGGAACGTTTCAGCGGTCTGTCATATACGTCTCACGATCGAATTAGACATGTTTCATCTTGTCCTCTGACCGGATTAGGAGTAGTCCATTGTATACAGCAATCAGATTATGAAAAACAAGTTAATTACTTTAACTTGCTTAGAAAAACGATATAACGGTCCTCATCCATAGCAACACATGGACAAGGTTGCTAGTATATATATAAATGGTCTACATGGCCACGCTCATGATGCATATATACCTCAACTTATTATTTCTATGTTAACAATGATAAATTATCATAATTTAGAATCATATATCAGTTTACTTTTGGACTTTTCGGTAGAATACACATGAAGATAATTAGATTAAGATTTAGGTGTTTAGTTTAGGTTATCTTTAATAACAACATACGTGGGTAACTTAGATACAAATTTTGAATGTCATTTTAAGTTATCCTTTATAATGATATGCATGAGTAAATTAGATAAAATTATGGGGTTCATTTAAATTATTTTTTATAGTGGCATAGCTCGATAATTTAGATACATTTTTAGGATTTATTTTAGAATACTTTTATAATGATAGTGGTGGGTAACTTTTTAAAAATATAATAGACCAATGACTATGGTTATTAGAGTTTACATGATTGACGTTTCTGATTTTTGTGAGAATTTCTAGGATTTTTTTTTTTCTAGCGTGTCTCGTGATAACTAATGCAGAGTCTCCAATAAAAAATTAAGGCTACATTTCTATCAAACTATTATGAGCTATCTCTTATTTGTTTAAATATTCGAACACAATACCTATATAGATATATACTTATTATTTTTATCTGATTGTGATAGATCTTTGTTAGTAATTGCTCTATAATGTTTTTATACACAATTATAATCTTTAAATTTTTATTTTGCATCACATGTATGCCTTGAATTTATTTAATGAACCATAAGTTTGAACTATAATTTTAATGTAGAATTCTATATTGTCGTTATTTCCCCTATATGTTTATAATAAATGACAACGCACATTATGCGTATATACCTTAATCACTATATAATGTACCAATAGTGTATGAAATACATTATTTAGAATCTTATGTTGATGTATATTTTTAATTAAGGTGATTTGGATTTCAATGTAGGATTACCTCATGTTATTTTTAATAGTGACATATGTGGTAATATAGATGTAAAACAGTTAATTTAAGTTATTTTTGGTATTCATAGTGGGTAATTTAGTTGCAAATTTATGAGGTTATTTTAAATATTGTTTATAATGGCATAGTGGGTAATTTTGATGAAGATTAGGGGGTTATTTTGGTTTATTTTATATAATGGCAGAGGTGGGTAATTTTGATATAGATTTAGGGGGTTACTTTAAGCTATTTTTCATAATGGCATAGGTGGGTAATTTTTTAGAAAATATAATAGATCTAATGGCTATGATGATTTGAGTGTTCCAATTGATGGCCAGATGTTTTGCTTTTTTGTGAGAATTTCTAGGATTTTTCTCTTTTTATAGAGTGTCCACATAGGATCCTAGGTGGCTTTATATGGAGGCTTCAAAAAGAGCCTCCAATTAGTAATATTAAGATGGAAGTACAACAATGGGCACATATGATTTGCTACTGATAAAGTCGAAACACTTGTGTTCCACTGAGGTACTTCTCCGGGAGATAAGTTGCCGCTGTACTAGGTTGGATGAAGTAGCACTACATCTACTTTAATTTGTAACGTTGATCAATGGCCGTTAATGTGATCATAAAAAGAACATATCAGTACCAGCAGCAGCTTTAGGTGCTTGGAGTGTCCTGGCCTCCAAAGAAGGTCATCTAACTAGCTTTTGTAGAGGGGAACTGCAAGTAGCTTGTGCTTTAGTAGTTTTCCACGGCTGTCCTTCTCTCTGCCCTCTGTGAGAGCAGATCGAGCACTCAGTACCGACTACTGAGATGAACTCTTGCAGTCCTTCAGAGTCGTGATACGTGTAGCTCTGGGTTATGGTGAGTTCCTAAAGCGATTCCAGGGGGGAGCTTAGCCTAGCATCTGTCGGTTTATCGAGAGAATGATTTTGTGGAAGTGATCCTCTAATCCAAAGTTTATCATGAGAATCAGTTGCATCCACGGATACAGATTAACCTAAGGATTTCTGAATGGAGATTCGCACAGAAGTATAGCTGCATTTCTTTTGTAGAAACAAGAACAAAACAAAATATGGTAAATAATGTTTATCACCTGATTAAGGAAAGCATAGTCATCTACGCTTATTGGGGAAAAACATACCAAAGCTGCATATTAACGGAAGTAGATGCGGCGAGCGGTGAGCTGCCGGTGACGCGCACGCGCGGAGCGGCGTAGCATGGGCGACAGTGGCACCCTGATTTCCTTCTATGAGCCCGTAACAGCAAATGGGTTACCATTTCTTCGATGGACCAAGAGCACTAGAGCAGGACACGCGGCTGTTGGCCAGTAGCATCCACCTCACGTACACCACCCCGCCCCGGGCTGCACTGCACTCCGTGTTCCCAGCGTGGAGCTAATCCTAGAAACTTAAAGGCCAGCGCGCCTTGAGCCCGATGAAGCTCTTCCTGGACGATGCAGATGTCACAAAGTACCATTAGCGCTAAGCGGCGCCTGAACACGGGGCACCGCTTGGCTTGATTGGGCAAGAACCATTGTGTTGAGCTCAGCCTCCTGATCAGCTGGATTATGTTGGACACGCAATGGTTGGCGCTCTCTGTTCCTAATTGTTTCTCTTCTAATTTCATATCCGCGCCGGTGAAGGCAAAGCTTTAATAATTTACCGGGCTCCACCGTAGCAAAGCTAAAGAGGTTACTCATTCCGGACAGCGATGATCTTTGGTTCGGTCAACCACGGTCGGACGGCACCCGTGCCGCGGCATGCCGGCCGTTACGCCAGAGAAAGGCAGGAAGATCCGACCGCTGCTTTTTTGAGAGTACCGGCATCAGAACCAGACGTGACGAGATGGGAGGGAGATCGGCCGAGACGACGCGCGCCATGGAAAAAGAACTGGTCGCATGGCCGCGGCCGCATCACCGCATGCATGGCCGGGCCCCCGGTGGCCCGGACTCGAGTTGGGATGGGATCATGGCCCCGTTTGGTTGTCTATTCTAGCATCTAGTATGGAGGGAATCTTTCTTGCATGGAGTACTAAATGAAGTCTATTTGCAAAACCTCTTCACGGATGAGCGTAACTTTTCGAGACGAATCTAATGAGCCTAATTAATCGATGATTGGCAACAGTGATGCTACAGTAACCATCCTCTAATCATACGGTCAAAGGCCTCATTAGATTCTTCAGGGTTCCTAGTAGCAGGGGGTTCTGGAGTTAATTTTGTAAAATACCTTTATTTAATACCTTTAATTAGTGATCAAAGTTGTGAACAGTTTCTAGCACTGGAAAACCAAACGGACCCATGTCATGGGCTGGGAGCCTGGGAGAGCTGCCGCTGCTGCTGCCGCGCGCGAGCACGGCTGGGTTCCACGTTTGGCCCGGCACCGGGTTAGTCAGCACCACGCGTGGCCACGAGCCTCCCCTCCCAATCTCCAGCTCCACTTCCAGTTCCACCTCGTGCTCGTTCCTTGCTCTCTGTTGACGCTGCGTTGAGCTTGACTGCTTGACCGACGAGCCAGCGTGCCGACTAGGACGGACGCTGTTGGCCTTGAATCCTTTTTTATTTTTGAATTAAAGGGCAGGAGCACTGCCATATCATATAAGAAGGAAAGCAAGCCGAGTCTTACAAATGTTTATTACATAAATAACTTGACTAAACACGATACTCATGAGAAGTTCTAACATAAAAAACTAAGATAACTCGGGTCGGCCACAGGCCAAAACCCTTAGATTGATCTCTGCCTTAATCTCCTGCAGTAGCATCAGCGGTGACAACAGGGCGTGATCGAAAATTCGCCTGTTACGCTCCTTCCAGATATTCCATGCGGTGTACATGAGGATCGCTGCTTTGTTCCTCCTTCCTGCCTTGCTGAGACCTTGGAGCGCCTGTTCCCACCATATTTGCACATCCATATGCTCATTTGGTTGTTGAACCAAGTTCGCCGTCCACCCGCTCATGAGGTGCCATACTTCCCGTGCGTAGCTGCAGTTGACAATTAGGTGAGAAGCTGTTTCCGGTTCCTGGTTGCACAACACGCAGTAGGGCTCACATGGCAAGTTCCGAGCACTCAGCTTGTCCGCCGTGAGGATCTTGGAATGCAACAAAAGCCAGGCAAAAAACTTGTGCTTGCCATCCGCATACCCTTGCCAGATTGATGCTGCATCGAAAGGCCACACTGAACCAATGAACTATGCCCTGTAGGCCGATTTGGAGGAGTATGTACCATCCGCAGTCCATCTCCATCGAATGCAATCCGGCTGGTCAGAGAGACGTGCTTCCTCGACCTTATACCAAAGTTTGACGAACTGTGCCATGTCCTCCACCGTGTTCATCCTCCAGAGCCCCCTAGTCCAGTTAAGATTCTCCAACTCTTCTCTAACACATTTACTCTTTCTCCATGCCAGTTTGAACAGCCCAGGAAACAAATCCATAGGTGCCTGCCCATCCATCCATGGCGATTGCCAGAAACTTGCTTTGCGGCCATCCCCCAAGGTAACAATGGTGCTTGCTCTGAAAAGCTGCCGGTCCACTGCAGACACCGGTGGCGATGTCCCAACCCATGGACGATCAGGTTCAGTCCACTCGAACCACAGCCACCTGAGGCGCAAGGCTCTGCTGAAAAGGTCGATGTCCAGAATTCCCAGTCCCCCCAGAAGCTTTGGTCTCATTGCCTTACTCCACCTGACCAGACAGTGCCCCCCATTCGCCTGTCGAGTCCCTTTCCACAAAAAGCTTCTTCTGATCCTGTCAATCTGCTTGATTGCCCATTTTCGCAGCTGGAAGACCGTGAGATAATACGTTGGTATGGAGGTTAGGATCCCATTCACTAGTCGTAGCCTCCCAGCCTTGTTCATGAGAGCGCCTTGCCATGCCGGCAGCCTCGCTGCAATCTTGTCAATTAGCGGCTGCACATCAACCCGCCGTAACTGCCGAACATGTAGCGGCAAGCCCAGGTATCGGCATGGGAAGGAGGCGATCGGGCACCGAAACGGGAGCATCACCTCTGCCAGGTTCACTTCATCGCAGCAAATTGGGTAAGCCGCACTCTTGTTTTCATTGGTGATTAGACCTAACGCTTCCCCAAAGTTCTTCAGAATGTTGCTGATCACCTCAACTTCCTCTCTGACAGGATTGAGTAGGATCGCCGCGTCGTCCGCATACATGCTGATGCGGAGCTTTGCAGAGCAATGACCAATCGGCGACAGAAGTTCTTGTTGCGATGCCAATTTTAGCATTGCTTGCAGCGGTTCCATGGCCAAGATAAACAGCATGGGGGATAGGGGATCGCCCTGCCTGAGGCCCCTGCTATGCTGGAACCATTCCCCCCTGACTCCATTCAGAAACACCGACGACGACGCTGTGTGGAGCAGGGTGGAAACCCAAGCTCTCCATCTTGCTCCAAACCCCAATTGTGCAAGAACCTCCATCAGGTAGTCCCAACGTACTGAATCAAAGGCCTTCGCGATATCCAGCTTCAGGAAAATAGTAGGTCGCTTCGCACGATGCAGCTCTCTGATGACATTCTGCGTGTACAGAAAGTTATCATGGATGCTCCTACGCTTGATGAAGGCGCTCTGCGCCATTGACACCAGCTGATCAAGACATCCAGCTAACCGGGCAGCTAGCATCTTGGAGATTAGTTTTGCAAAACTGCTTGTCAAACTAATTGGCCTGTAGTCACCCAGCACCAAAGCATCTGCCTTCTTCGGTATAAGGATCACATGGGCACTATTCAGCTGTTTGAAGTGTTGGTCATGTTGTTGGTAGAAAAAGTTTGCAGCGCTCATCATGTCTGCTCTGATCAAATTCCAGCATGACTTGAAGAAAACCCCAATGAAGCCGTCCGGCCCAGGCGCCTTGTCCGCAGCCACCGCCTTCACCACTGCCCATAGTTGATCAGATGTAAACTCGCCTTCCAAATGCTGCAACTGAATGTGTGGTAGCTGCAGCTATTCCCACGCCAGTGTTGCAGATCTGTGTTGGGGCCGACCAAAATGCGAGTTGAAGTGATCGAAAATCAGCTTTTCTTTATCAGCGTGACTGTGCATCATCCTTCCTCCATTACTGATTTTCTGGATGTAGTTTTTCCTGCGGCGCCCATTTGCCTGTAGGTAAAACAACTTAGTGTTTGCTTCTTGTGCTCTGATATTACCAATTCTAGCCTTTTGCTTTGCTCTCAGCTTCTCCACAGCGGTGAGGCCTAAGAGCCTTGATTTAAGATCCCTTCGCAGCTGCAGCTCTCTTGCACTCAACGGCCTGAACTCCTGAACCACATCCAGGACCCCAATCAGTATCCTCGCCGCACACAATAACAGCCTCGTGTTCCCGATTGCTGCTCTCGCCCATTTCCTCAGCGCCTTGCCTGTTCTTTGTAGCTTGATATGAACCCGGAGAAAGGGGTTGGTGACCTGTAGAGGCTGCTCCCACGCTGCCTGTACCACCTCCGCGAACCCCAGAATACTCGGCCAGAACGCTTCGAACCTGAACCCCTAGAATTTTTTTACTGTAGCCGATCCGACAAGTATGAGCGGACTGT
>CM014273.1:11146118-11169672 GCA_004135705.1 Alloteropsis semialata | reverse complement strand
AAAAAGAACTGGTCGCATGGCCGCGGCCGCATCACCGCATGCATGGCCGGGCCCCCGGTGGCCCGGACTCGAGTTGGGATGGGATCATGGCCCCGTTTGGTTGTCTATTCTAGCATCTAGTATGGAGGGAATCTTTCTTGCATGGAGTACTAAATGAAGTCTATTTGCAAAACCTCTTCACGGATGAGCGTAACTTTTCGAGACGAATCTAATGAGCCTAATTAATCGATGATTGGCAACAGTGATGCTACAGTAACCATCCTCTAATCATACGGTCAAAGGCCTCATTAGATTCTTCAGGGTTCCTAGTACAGGGGGTTCTGGAGTTAATTTTGTAAAATACCTTTATTTAATACCTTTAATTAGTGATCAAAGTTGTGAACAGTTTCTAGCACTGGAAAACCAAACGGACCCATGTCATGGGCTGGGAGCCTGGGAGAGCTGCCGCTGCTGCTGCCGCGCGCGAGCACGGCTGGGTTCCACGTTTGGCCCGGCACCGGGTTAGTCAGCACCACGCGTGGCCACGAGCCTCCCCTCCCAATCTCCAGCTCCACTTCCAGTTCCACCTCGTGCTCGTTCCTTGCTCTCTGTTGACGCTGCGTTGAGCTTGACTGCTTGACCGACGAGCCAGCGTGCCGACTAGGACGGACGCTGTTGGCCTTGAATCCTTTTTTTTTTTGAATTAAAGGGCAGGAGCACTGCCATATCATATAAGAAGGAAAGCAAGCCGAGTCTTACAAATGTTTATTACATAAATAACTTGACTAAACACGATACTCATGAGAAGTTCTAACATAAAAAACTAAGATAACTCGGGTCGGCCACAGGCCAAAACCCTTAGATTGATCTCTGCCTTAATCTCCTGCAGTAGCATCAGCGGTGACAACAGGGCGTGATCGAAAATTCGCCTGTTACGCTCCTTCCAGATATTCCATGCGGTGTACATGAGGATCGCTGCTTTGTTCCTCCTTCCTGCCTTGCTGAGACCTTGGAGCGCCTGTTCCCACCATATTTGCACATCCATATGCTCATTTGGTTGTTGAACCAAGTTCGCCGTCCACCCGCTCATGAGGTGCCATACTTCCCGTGCGTAGCTGCAGTTGACAATTAGGTGAGAAGCTGTTTCCGGTTCCTGGTTGCACAACACGCAACAGGGCTCACATGGCAAGTTCCGAGCACTCAGCTTGTCCGCCGTGAGGATCTTGGAATGCAACAAAAGCCAGGCAAAAAACTTGTGCTTGCCATCCGCATACCCTTGCCAGATTGATGCTGCATCGAAAGGCCACACTGAACCAATGAACTATGCCCTGTAGGCCGATTTGGAGGAGTATGTACCATCCGCAGTCCATCTCCATCGAATGCAATCCGGCTGGTCAGAGAGACGTGCTTCCTCGACCTTATACCAAAGTTTGACGAACTGTGCCATGTCCTCCACCGTGTTCATCCTCCAGAGCCCCCTAGTCCAGTTAAGATTCTCCAACTCTTCTCTAACACATTTACTCTTTCTCCATGCCAGTTTGAACAGCCCAGGAAACAAATCCATAGGTGCCTGCCCATCCATCCATGGCGATTGCCAGAAACTTGCTTTGCGGCCATCCCCCAAGGTAACAATGGTGCTTGCTCTGAAAAGCTGCCGGTCCACTGCAGACACCGGTGGCGATGTCCCAACCCATGGACGATCAGGTTCAGTCCACTCGAACCACAGCCACCTGAGGCGCAAGGCTCTGCTGAAAAGGTCGATGTCCAGAATTCCCAGTCCCCCCAGAAGCTTTGGTCTCATTGCCTTACTCCACCTGACCAGACAGTGCCCCCCATTCGCCTGTCGAGTCCCTTTCCACAAAAAGCTTCTTCTGATCCTGTCAATCTGCTTGATTGCCCATTTTCGCAGCTGGAAGACCGTGAGATAATACGTTGGTATGGAGGTTAGGATCCCATTCACTAGTCGTAGCCTCCCAGCCTTGTTCATGAGAGCGCCTTGCCATGCCGGCAGCCTCGCTGCAATCTTGTCAATTAGCGGCTGCACATCAACCCGCCGTAACTGCCGAACATGTAGCGGCAAGCCCAGGTATCGGCATGGGAAGGAGGCGATCGGGCACCGAAACGGGAGCATCACCTCTGCCAGGTTCACTTCATCGCAGCAAATTGGGTAAGCCGCACTCTTGTTTTCATTGGTGATTAGACCTAACGCTTCCCCAAAGTTCTTCAGAATGTTGCTGATCACCTCAACTTCCTCTCTGACAGGATTGAGTAGGATCGCCGCGTCGTCCGCATACATGCTGATGCGGAGCTTTGCAGAGCAATGACCAATCGGCGACAGAAGTTCTTGTTGCGATGCCAATTTTAGCATTGCTTGCAGCGGTTCCATGGCCAAGATAAACAGCATGGGGGATAGGGGATCGCCCTGCCTGAGGCCCCTGCTATGCTGGAACCATTCCCCCCTGACTCCATTCAGAAACACCGACGACGACGCTGTGTGGAGCAGGGTGGAAACCCAAGCTCTCCATCTTGCTCCAAACCCCAATTGTGCAAGAACCTCCATCAGGTAGTCCCAACGTACTGAATCAAAGGCCTTCGCGATATCCAGCTTCAGGAAAACAGTAGGTCGCTTCACACGATGCAGCTCTCTGATGACATTCTGCATGTACAGAAAGTTATCATGGATGCTCCTACGCTTGATGAAGGCGCTCTGCGCCCTTGACACCAGCTGATCAAGACATCCAGCTAACCGGGCAGCTAGCATCTTGGAGATTAGTTTTGCAAAACTGCTTGTCAAACTAATTGGCCTGTAGTCACCCAGCACCAAAGCATCTGCCTTCTTCGGTATAAGGATCACATGAGCACTATTCAGCTGTTTGAAGTGTTGGTCATGTTGTTGGTAGAAAAAGTTTGCAGCGCTCATCATGTCTGCTCTGATCAAATTCCAGCATGACTTGAAGAAAACCCCAATGAAGCCGTCCGGCCCAGGCGCCTTGTCCGCAGCCACCGCCTTCACCACTGCCCATAGTTGATCAGATGTAAACTCGCCTTCCAAATGCTGCAACTGAATGTGTGGTAGCTGCAGCTGTTCCCACGCCAGTGTTGCAGATCTGTGTTGGGGCCGACCAAAATGCGAGCTGAAGTGATCGAAAATCAGCTTTTCTTTATCAGTGTGACTGTGCATCATCCTTCCTCCATTACTGATTTTCTGGATGTAGTTTTTCCTGCGGCGCCCATTTGCCTGTAGGTAAAACAACTTAGTGTTTGCTTCTTGTGCTCTGATATTACCAATTCTAGCCTTTTGCTTTGCTCTCAGCTTCTCCACAGCGGTGAGGCCTAAGAGCCTTGATTTAAGATCCCTTCGCAGCTGCAGCTCTCTTGCACTCAACGGCCTGAACTCCTGAACCACATCCAGGACCCCAATCAGTATCCTGGCCGCACACAATAACAGCCTCGTGTTCCCGATTGCTGCTCTCGCCCATTTCCTCAGCGCCTTGCCTGTTCTTTGTAGCTTGATATGAACCCGGAGAAAGGGGTTGGTGACCTGTAGAGGCTGCTCCCACGCTGCCTGTACCACCTCCGCGAACCCCAGAATACTCGGCCAGAACGCTTCGAACCTGAACCCCTAGAATTTTTTTACTGTAGCTGATCCGACAAGTATGAGCGGACTGTGATCAGAGACAGAAGAAGAAGCAGCATGCAGCATCGAGTTTGGCAGCATCATTTCCCACTCCAAGGTGCAGAAAGCTCGGTCAATTCGAGTCTGGGTGACATCGTTCCTCCAAGTATACTTCCTGCCTAGCAAGGATAATTCCCTAAGCTGCATGACATTCACTGCATGACGGAAAGCTCCCATCAGACGTCTATTCAAGTTGGAGTTGCTCTTGTCTTCAGCTTGCAAGATTAAATTGAAATCCCCAATGAGCAGCCACTTCTCCCCAATTAAAGTCGCCAGATCTCGCAACTCCTGCAGGAACAGGAGCTTCTCATTGTCCCCTTGTGGCCCATAGACTACCGTTAGCCACCACTGGATCTGCCCACACACAGTTGACTCAAGCAGGACTGAGATAGAGTGCATTCGTTGTTCTGCTTGTCTGATCACGTAGTGGTCTTCGTCCACTGCAACTATTACTCCCCCTCTGGTTCCTTCAGCCGGAAGAAAGGCAAACTGATTTGCGAATTTGGCACCCAACGTTTCCTGTATAACTGCACTGTCAACCAATGCAAGCTTCGACTCCTGGAGTGCAGCTATGGTACACCCTGCCTCAGCTGCCATATCCTTGACCACCTTCCTTCGTGGCCTATTGTTAAGTCCCCTCACATTCCAGTTGAAAATAACACAGCGCTGGTCATTCATGATGTAACCAGTGCAACTCCACCTTGTACATTGCCTTCCTCCCCTGCAAGGAGCAAGGGGGAAGGCGCTCCCCTCCACAGAACAACATACACAGACACTGAAACTGAAGAACACATCGAAACACCAGGCCAGAAACACCCCCACACGCCCCCATTGACACAACTTCTTCACACATAAAGCAACAAGGAAAACACCGCCCAACTCCCCCACATACACACGCAGCCATCGCTGCTGTTCAAGCTTCGGCATTAATCATCACGGCGCTTAGGTTATCCCGGCCTCCATCCGGGGACAACCCAAAGAAATCTCTTATGTTATCAACTTTTGCATCTGTCAAGGGCCTCACTAATTCTTCCCCCAACTGAGCCACCTGATCTGTTTCGGCAGTGATCTCCTCCGAATATGTTCCCAGCTTCCTCATAAGCAGGACTGTTGCCTGCTGCTCGGTGGACAGATCCGAGGGCGGTCGATTGCTCAGGCGCACACTACGCCTAGGTGTTTCCTTCACTGACGCTGCCATCCTGCGTCTTGACTTAGCCGGGGTTGGGGTTGGGAGGACCGGGGGGTCCAACTTTTTGAGATAGAGGCCCGCAGTCTCTGATCCGGAGGCAAATTCTGGCATAGCCGCCGGCGCATCAATCGGCGCCTCAAACTGCCCCTCCTCCACGAGCTGAATCTGTTCCTCCAAAACTCCCACGCTAGCCTCCACCGGCCCCTCAATAAAAGGGCCGTCACCAGAAACCAGCCCAAGAGCATTCGCCGCGGCCTGCTCCTCCTCTTCGAACTGAGCATGCTCCTCCGAAGCTCCCGCGCTATCCCCCACATGCGACCCCTGACGCATCACCGTCAGGGCCACTTCCTCTGGGCTCGAGCAGGCAGACCCCGGTCATCTCCTGTAGCACGTCCTTCATCCCAGGCTCGTGACCCCGGCTCAGCATTGGCTGCCCCGCCATCCGGTCGTCCACAGGCATGGGGCCTACCAACTGCGGCATACGGCCGGCCCCCGCCTCTTCCACCATCGGATCCCATCTCCCATGATCCGCCTCCCCGCTTTCACCAAAACGGCAAAGCAGGTCAGGCTCAGTGAAAGCCACAGACAAGCTAACCGCTTCGGGAGCCTCATCGGTATCCACGAGCGCCTCGGGGTCCGCGAGAGTGGCCCACGCACCACCCCCGGCGGCAACATCGCCGATCTCCGGCGCCGCACCCCCGGCGCACACCACCGCCGGGTCCGCCATCTCACGACGACGACCACCACCCGCCGGTCCGCCGCGACTAGTGCCCCCCATGGCAAATTGGCCACCACGGGAAGCCCTAGTAGCATCAAACCAGTTCGGGGGGGGGGGGACCTGCCTGAAGCCTCCAAGACGATCCCCCCGTCACCACCACCACGCGGCGGCGAGCGGTCCCGCCGCCCTCCAAGCCTGTCGTGCACGGACATCCTCCGCGGTTCGACGTAGCCGTCCGGCTCCCCCAATGTCCCGGGAAACCGATGACGCACCGGCCACTCCTCCTCCGGCTCGTCATCCGGAATGCCGCTCGTGGCACTGTCCACGCTTCGGAAGGACGGGCTGCCCTGGAGCGGGGAGTAGTCTTCAACGCAATCCAAGTGGACGATGAGCTGGTAGTCCAGCGTATCCGCCGGGCCCGACCGCACCTCAGGCAGCTCCATGTTTCCCAGGCGAATGAGGTGATCCGTCGGGTACGGCAAGGGTTCTTCAATTTGCAGCGTTGCTGTCTTGGCGATGGCATCCGGGTTGGCGGTCCACACCCAGATGCGGAAGCAGGACTTCTCTTCTTCCCTCTCGCAGACTTCATCAACCATGTCGATGAACGTGGGCCCTTTGAAGAGCGGCATGACAACGGGAACCTGCCAGGCATGGCTCGGAATCCCCTCAATGCACACCCTTGCCCTGAATAGGACCTTCCCCATTGTCACCTTGTCCATGGCATGAGGTGCAGCGCCGTGTTCCCCATAGGGATCGTGCGCAGCGACAAAGCCCGGTTGCGAAGCTCCGGCGTGGCGAACTGGAGCTGAAAGTTCACCGGCGACAACTAGACGACGCCCAACTGGTGCTCCGGGATGCGAAGTTGGCATAGAGCATCCCGCCGCACACGCGCACAGTCGAAGCGCACGCGCGCGTCCACCTGCACCCCAACAAGGGCATGCAGCGTGAACACGCGCTCCTCATCCCTGATCTCCTCCGAACGCGCCGCACACACGGTGGCGTGGTCCGGGCGGCGCTCCGGCGCTCCTGGCTCCGTGAACTCCATCCTCTCCTCCTGCTCCGGAGCCTGCTTCTGGCTCACCTCCCCTCCCTTCGCCGGCTCCGGCGCCGACGCAGCACCGGTGGTGGCGGCAGGGGCAGCAGCAGGCGTCCTACCTCCGGGGCACTGTCTCGCTTTGTGGCCTGATCTAGAGCAGTGGATGCACTTGGGTGGGTCGCGGCACTGCGCAATGCGATGATCCGCAGCGAGGCAGTTGTAGCACCTTCCTACTGCTTTAGCACGAAGCAGCTGGAGTAAATGGCTTCCACCTTCCGGTGGCACCGGGCCAAGCCTCTCCTTGACAGGTCGCCGCTCATGAATGCGGCCATTACTCGGCCCCAGACGTGCCCACACCGGCAGCTTTGCCCCACTCTGCTTCTCCCTCGGATCCGCCTTTTGCCAGACAAAAGAAGGATTCTTGGGCTTGAAGGTCTTTACCCGACGGGATCCAAGCAGGGCATCCTTATAGGAGACCGAATGGCCCGCCGGCTTGACAATGACCGAACGCAGCGGTTCAGCAGCCCGTGCTGGGGCCTTACCTTTCCTCCCGGAATCTCACCGCGGCACGTCCTCCGGCCTTGCTCCTGTCGCTTCATTCACAGCCCCCGTCGGGCTGTCGGTCACCTCCGGGTTGCCACAGTAGTTGAGGTCCAGTGCCTGCGGGGAGGAAAGACGTGGTGGTGTACATTCCCCTTGGGCGTCCGGGCAGACCTGCGTCGCCGGTGGGTCACCGGACGGTGGTGAAGGTGGGGTGGGGCGGGACGGGCTCCCTCCGAGGGGAAGGGTCTCGTCCATCTGGCCTTGAATCCTTGGCGCTTCAAACTGTTGGCTGCGAGGCTGTGAGCCTGTGACCGAGAAGGGAGGAGGTGTCGGTGCCGGTGTCGCCACACGGCGGCACAGTACGTAGGCGCGGCGTGCGCGTGTCCGGCCGGGCCGGCGCGCTCGATCGCCCTTGATTGCCGGCACTGTAGTTAGCGCCGAAAGGAAGGCGTTAATTAGCTCGATTCGTCGGAACAGGACGCCGTGCATGCTCGCCTAGACCCCATCGTTAGGTCGCCGCACCACGACGGGACATGACACGCTACGATGTGTGTACTAACTACCGTGTACCGCCGTGTGAACACACGCGCGCTCCTAGTCCTAGGCCCCGTCTCGCCCAGTTGGCCTCTCGCTTCCTTGCCTGACCGCTCGATTTCTGACGTGGCACTTGCCCCTACTGGCCGTCCGCGCGACACTGCCGACGTGGCGGGTTGACCTTGTTCAGACTACAGAGCGCGTCTAGTACTGTACCTTCCATCAAGGCCGAGGGAGAAAAAACATTCCACGGACAGAAAAGGTAAACCCCGGGGCGCGGCTCCTAACCCGAGGCGGCACGGCCCCACGGTCAGCGAGCCATGAATCCGGGCCCGGGGGGGCCTGTTTAGTTCTCTGGAATGCATTCCAGAATGCAAAATGGAAGGCGTTGGATGCATTCCAGAATGCAAAATGGAAGGCGTTGGACCGTGTGTATAAAGAGAAAAAGTGTATTGAGAAACGGGCTCAGAATGCAAAATGGGATGGGAACTAAACACGCGCTTAGCTTTTCGGCGAGAGGGCAAAAAGCCAAAGGACGCGGCTAATTAATCCGCCACCCACCAATGGAGCGCAGCCTGCTCGCTCCATCCCCCCTCCTCCTCACTCCCGTTCCCACCACAACACTCGCCTCCTCCCGGCCCGGCGCGCCGCGGCGGCAATGCGGAAGGACGCGGGCACCGGCGGCGGCGGCATTGCGCCGGGCGCCGCGCCCGCGCTGCTCTGCTTCGACCTCAAGCCGTTCCTCGCCGCGCTCACCGTGCTCACGCTCCTCGCCGCCGCCTGGCAGCTCCGCCCCTACCACTCCCTCCTCGCCTCCCCGTTCTCCGCCGCCGCCTGCACGCACCCCGCCGCCGCATCCCTCCCCCGCGCGCTCGCCGTCCACGCCAAGAAGTCCTCCTCCTCCTCCTCCTCCACCGCCGCCGCTCCCAACTCCACCGCCTCCATCTCGCCGCCGCCGCGGGGCCCCGAGCGCCGGGAGTTCCGGGCCGTGGGCAGCGCGGCGGCGCTGTTCGTGCAGATGGGCGCGTACCGGGGCGGGGCCTACACGTTCGCGGTCGTGGGGCTGGCCTCCAAGCCCACGCACGTCTACGGCAAGCCCTGGTTCCGCTGCGAGTGGGAGCCCGCCACCCCCTCCTCGCCGCCGATGCGCGCCGCCAAGACGTACCACATGCTCCCTGACTGGGGCTACGGCCGCGTCTACACGGTCGTCGTCGTCAACTGCACCTTCGCCCGCGCCCCCAACGCCGACAACGCCGGCGGCAGGCTCGTCCTCTACGCGCACTACGGGCCCTCGCGGTCCCCGGCGTCCCCGCGCGAGCGGATCGTCGCGCTCGAGGAGGCGCCCGGCGCCTACGACGCGGCCGCGTTCCGGCCGGGGGCGCCGCACAGGTACGACTACCTCTACTGCGGCTCCTCGCTCTACGGCAACCTCAGCGCGGCGCGGGTGCGCGAGTGGATGGCGTACCACGCGCGCTTCTTCGGGGACCGCTCCCACTTCGTCTTCCACGACGCCGGCGGGATCGGCCCCGCCGTGCGCGCCGCGCTCGAGCCCTGGGTCCGCGCCGGCCGCGCCACGCTGCAGGACGTGCGCGCGCAGGCGGAGTACGACGGCTGGTACTACAACCAGTTCCTTGTCGTCAACGACTGCCTGCACCGGTACCGGCACGCCGCCAAGTGGACCTTCTTCTTCGACGTCGACGAGTACATATTCCTGCCCGACGGCCGTAAGCTCGAGGACGTCCTCGCCGAGCTCGAGCCGTACACGCAGTTCACCATCGAGCAGAACCCAATGTCGAGCAGGTTGTGCGTCGACAATCCGGAGGCCGACTATTCCAAGTAGGTGAATCTTTCTTCTTTCCCCAAATTTGCATTTTGTTGCGAGGATTTGAACTCCAATTGCAGAATTCAAACACAGAGTTGCAATGTACTAGCTTCTTGTGTAACATTGATTGACCCAAATTGTTGAGTTTGCTTCTGAAGTTGCTGCATTCTTGCAATGCCAGCGCTTCAGAGGCAGATTTATACAATGCAGCTTCATTTTTCATGCCTAGTTTATGTTTCGAGTCCTCCAGAGAACAGACAAGTCAAATTGCAGAATTCTGTGTCACCAATTCAGTAGTAATCTCGTGATATCTTTAATGCTGCAACCTACATTGTCCTCCTTTCAGTTTCAGTCCTAGTTGCATCACTTCCGTTACATTTGGATATGGTTATTTTGTTATTTCTGACAGACTGATTTTTCTTACCCTGGAAACTTCTGCAGGCAATGGGGATTTGAGAAGCTGGTTTTCCGGAATTCGATAACCGGGGTGAGGAGGGACAGGAAATACGCGATTCAGGCCAAGAACGCCTACGCCACAGGTGTACACATGTCCGAGAACGTCATCGGCAACACCACGCACAAGACGGAGCACCTCATCCGGTACTACCACTACCACAACACCATCAACGTCCTCGGCGAGGTTTGCCGCGAGTTCGTGCCCGTTCCACCCAAGGGTGGCCTGACATGGTCGGAGAAGACGCCATGGTACTACGACGACAGCATGAAGCGCGTCGCCGACGCTGTGCGTGAGTTTGAGAGGAAGACCATCGGCGATGTGCAGCTATGACAGTGACCATAGAGATGAAGCTGATGTACTGGATCTGGATGTATTGCTTTCAGCCATTCATGAGGCTTGGCCATGGCTTCCCTGTCTCCCGGACGTTGTGGAGGAAACGGTTGTCTATGGTTTGGGGCTATCTGGACTGACAGAGATGCAAAGAAAGCAAAGATGCAACCTCAAGGGAATGGCAGATGCAGATTGTGGTCCTGGGACTCTGATTTGTCGAAAAAGGTTAGACCTTTGTAAACAGATAGTACCAACTGTCGTCCGTGTAAATTCCATTGTTTCATTGCTCAATCATATAGTACTACATTGTATTCTCTTCTCGAGGTTCTGACCCAGTGCCAAAAAAGAGAATTTAATCTTTTGCCTGTGTAATGTTTCTCAAAACAGAAAGAGGTAGTTGCAACTCTTCTTCTGAACATTCATAACTGCGCTGCAACAATGTAGAAATGACATCATTTTAACTGTTCATTTCATTGGAGATCAGTTCTCTTTTTTTTCTTTTCTTTTTTTTTGCCACATTGTGGAATGATCTGTAGAAGCCTATAAGGTGATTTTGAAATTCTTGGGGCCATAGAGTCGTGTCGTGCAGCTACCGCTAGAAAGGCAGAGAAAAGCAGGGACCGGGGGATGGGGTGCACTGTGGCATGGACTGTAGTGTAGTATGATTGGGGAAGGTTGGCATGGCTGGCCCCGTTGCATGAGGCCGTGGCATGCCGGACTTGTCTCCAGCTGCTGCCGCTGCCTTCCTTGTCATGGCATATCCTTGTGTTGCTGGCTTGCTGCTCATTGCCTGGTGGGCCAAATGCCCAATGCCTGATTTGTTGGGGATGTTAAGGGTGACCATTAGTGGGTCTGATTCATTAAGATGAGCTCAACCATGGTGTCAATGTTTCGATGTCGCATTGACGTTTTAAGTGCTGATTAGTGGTAAGTGTCGTATTAATCGCTCTTAGATTTTTTTTCAGCTCTGGTGGAAGATTGGAAATTATTTTAGATCATTCGTTCTGTTGGAAGATTGGAAATTATTTTAGATGTCTTCATTACTTGACGATGAAGAAGTTCATGCTCACAACGAGCTGGTGACAGACTGAGGGCCTGTTTAGATCACCACGAAACTTTTGAAACTTTGAAACTTCACTATTCATCAAAGGGAATCTTACATGCATGGAGTATTAAACGTGTGTTAATGACAAAACCCATTCCATAACCCCCCCGGTAACTTTGCGAGACGAATCTAATGAGCCTAATTAGGCCATGATTACACAATGTCGTGCTACAGTAAACAATCTCTAATGACATATTAATTAGGCTTAATAGATTCGTCTCGCGATTTCCCGTCCATCCGTGTATTTAGTTTTATAATTAGATCATGTTTAGTCCTCCTAATCTTCGATTTAGAATTGGAAACTTTCTTTCGCAAACTTTCTTTCCAAACTAAACAGGCCCTGAGACTGACACACACATGTAGTATATGGCAGTCCCCACATTGATGGCACGCCTGTTTTTTTCTTGCAGAACAACCTAATACATCCAATAAGTAGGGAACATTTGCAGAAAAATATGAAACTAGTTTTAATTTTTTTTAAATCATGCTCTATCTTTAATGAAATTCAACTTCAGTCCAGCTTTATCTATTTTTAAATCATGCTCTATCTTTAAAAAAATATGAAACTAGTTTCATATTTTTCTGAGTTAAAACGAATTTTCTATGAATTTTTTAAGAGTAAGCAAGAAATTTTAGAATTTTAATTGCACGTATTTTCAAAAAAATATTTTATTTTTTTAAAAAAAAGTCTATTTGATATCCTCAAACTATCAATATGGTCCAATTCACCCCTCCTGCTGACGTGGCGCCACGTAGGACACATGGACCCATGCCACATCACCAAAACCACATAAGAAATCACTTTTGACTCAGTCAAGGGGGGTATTTTGTCCGGTTTTGAGAGTTGGGGTGTGTTTCATTTCTCGGTTTTTGATTTGGGGGGTGTGTTTTAGATTCAGCGATAAAGTCAAAGGGCAAAATGGACTTATCACTTTTAGATTTGTGCACACTGAACTGAAGCAACATGGGGCCAAATATAGAGTCCAAATTTTGTACAGTGCTAAATTGCACGCTAAACTACTCAGAGATTGGTGCCTTCTGTAACTCTGCATCATGGTGCCAAATACAGAGTTCAAATTTTACTGTTGCTACCTTTGTCAGCACCAAGAATACTGGTATAGCAGGATAGCCAGGTAGGCACATATAAACACCAGCCCAGCCCAGCTACTCCGGTAGTCCCCATGCTGCAAACATCCAAACAATCTCTTGTTTTGTACAGTAGCATCATTCAGGCATGGGCTGGAAACCAAAAGCCTCTTTTGTACAGTACTAAATTGCACGCTAATCTACAAGAGATTCTTCTTAGCACTACAGTATAATCTTGTAAACATATCCATAGTTATAGGAGTAATCCATAAAAGGAAGGATTGAAGCGCGATGCCGCACCACACCCGGTGGCGCTCTGGATTCGGTTCCAGCCTTTTCGTTGCTCTCTTCTCCCAGGTCCCAGCAGAGGAAATGCTTTGTGTCTCCGCTCGCGAAAATGAAAAGAAAGAGGAGCGGCAGGGACTGCAGCACAGGCCGCTTGCTTTGTGACTTGTGACCCCCGTGGGCCTGCCGTGGATTTGCGGTGCATCGGAACCTTCCAGAAAAGGAACAGTTCGTGCAAAGGAGTGGTCGAATGGACACGAGCGGTTCAGAGAGTCAGGACATGCACCGGTTTCAGGAAGGGAATTCAGGTCCTCGGAGCTGCTCAGTTGATTGGAGTGGGGTGTTTAAATCCGGTAAATTGATGAAAGGTGGCGAAAAGTTTATGCATTGGGCCGCGTGCACAGATAAAAGAAATGAACTGACACGATTCTCAAGATGAAAACTTTTTGTAAAGTTTGAGGATTTAAACACGCCCATGGTTGGAAATTTGTTAGGGCCTAACAAGTATTAACTGGAAATTTGTTAGGGCCTGAACAATTTGGTTTCAGGGCTGCTACAAGTATGCATCTGACTGACTGACTGGCCAACCCTGCAAATTTAGGAACTAGTAGGCGTAATGCCAATAATGCGTGCACAAGATCATGGCCCTTTTTAGATTCGTGAAAAGGCATCAATTTAATCAAAAGACAACGCATTGAACTACGTGCCCTCTCTCTACTTTTTTTCAATTCCCAATACATCTCCAATCATTGAATTCAATCGAATTCACCCAATCTAAACAAGGCCCATGTGAAACCCATATTCGCTTCTCTAGATCCGAACTCTAGGATAAGGTATTCTACTCCGAGGAAGCCATGGTGATTCATGCATTTTTGCAGTTTTTGCATTGAGCTGAACGGTGCAGGGGAGGAGCATCCCAAATCAGTCAGGGTGATGATGCCATTGCACATGCCTGTTCGGTACGAGCATCGGAGCGAATTCCATCGGAGCAGTTTTTCCTCCTTTTCTGGGGATGACTACCAAGTACAGCGCAGAGCGAATGAGCGATGATGGCCTATCGCTATAATCACCTGTTCCCTTGGCTTATCAGCCACCAGCTAGCAGTACTTCAGTCTCACAACAAATCAGTACCAGCCACCAGCCAGCCAACAGTACTTTTCTCTCACAACAAATCAGCACCAGCTACCAGCCACTAGCCAACCGAACAGGCTGGCCTATCAGTCTGTGTAGGGCAGAGCTTTCAGCCTCCTGGAGTCCTGGCACCTTTCTCTGCTTTTTAGGACGCTGCCGCAGGTTGGTGAAAAGCCATCCCTTCCGGTTTCAGCAAAGACAGCTCAGGTGACACACGTCAGTTACAACACTCAAAGTCCTGAGGGCCTGTTTACTTCACCCGGGATGCATAACGTTTTGCATAATACGCGCTTCTCAATGCACTTTTTCTCTGTGTAAATACTATGCATAACGCAAAAATACTATGCATAACGCCGGAGCTAAACACCCCCTAAAGAAGGGTGGGTTTAGATGCATACGAAATGCATAACGTTTATGCATTAGGCCACGTGATGCATAAACTTTATATATAATGGGTGCATCTAAACACCCCCTGAAATGCTTAGATCAATCTTAGGTTTAACCCAGGGCTCCGGTAAGCCGACTCCACTGACAAACTCATCCCCATTTTCAGACATGATACTTGGTGACCAAGGAGGTTTCTTGTTCAGACAGTTTGGACCATCACTGTCCAAAGGGATGTATGCAACGCAACGCAACCCAATTCAACTCGAACATTTCAGAAAGCAACAACTAAAAAAAGAGAGAGTCAGCTCTGACGCAATCACGCAGTGCCGGTGAATAATCCCTATTCTATTTCTAAGGGGGCAGCAAGGCTCGTCATTAGTGGCCTGATAGGCCGATACACGTAGGCGACGGGCGCGTCCTTGTCAGGCAGGCCAAGGTGCCGGGCTAGCGCTTCCTTTCATGACTGCGGCGCTGCCTTGGCGACCTGGATCACAACGACGGCAAACAGAGAGGCTTCTCGTCTGTTCTGGATAAGCTGGAGCCGCGAAATTCTTCGCGCTCTGTGTTGACCCTTTTTTTTGGGTGCCTGACATGAGGTTTTGGTTGGGTCTACTGGTGGCAGAAGCTGAAGCTGGAGCTTGGTGGAGACGCTGAAAAGGCGTGGCAATTTCGGAGTGATTGGCCGGCATGGCGGCATTGCCGTGAATCTTCCTCCTGAAAATTCTGCTTGCTCGTCTCTCCTCCATTTTTCCGTTAAATTTCGTTCGGAAAAAAGAAAGAAAGATAAAAGAAAAGAAAAGAAAAGGGTCATTCTCATCATCACTCATCTATGTGCTCATCGCCTTTCCCTTTCAGAGACCACGCTCTCGCAGCCGTCGCAGTCACACTTGGGTCACATCTCGCAATGGGCCTGCGAGCTCCAAACTCTTGGGCCCTCCTGCACCGTGCCACTTATGCGGCCCAACAACGGCCCATCTGCGTCGCTGTTAGTCCCTTTCATCAGTGGAAAGCAGAGATTAAAGTCGGTGGTCACGAATAATCCGAGAGGAGGGAGACGGAGGCCGCCGCGGCCGGCGGATACGCGTTACTTTCCGGGAGTTAACGGGCCAAGGGCCGTGCTCCGGGTGAAAAGGCGCGTCGGATCGATCGATCGATCGATCACCACCCCACCACGCGGCGGGTATCCTGAATCCTGATGCTTCTTCTCGCGCCTCCGACCTGACGGTTCATCGCTTTCGTCTTCCACCTCCGGTGGGTGATGCCTTGTCGATGAACAAGGGGGCCAGGTACGGTCCCTTTCGGACGCCTGTGTACTTGGCGAAGGATAGACGACCCCAAATAATGGCCGGCAGGGGTAGAATGACTACTCATCCAGCTTTTCTTCCAAGCTTTGTGTAAAATGACCCTGGTGCACGCTAATGAGAAACGTCTGTGTTGATCATGCGTCGCATTAGGAAAATATGTAATGGTACATTCTGTCGTAGTCAGATAAAGATTACAAAGGATCTAGATGAGCAATTTGGTAAGGTTGTAAATCCTTATTCTATGCATAAATTAAACTTCTAAAATCTATGTATCTTAGAATTAGGTAAAATAGGTATTTTGGTCCCTCAACTTTGATCAAGGTCAAGTTTGTCCCTCAACTTTTAGATTGGTTAATCTAGTCCCTTTACTTTTGTTTTTAGGTCAAATTAGTCCATGTGCTGATAAGGAACTATATGTTGACATGAAATTAATGCGAAAAGTCATTTTTAGCCTTGGCTACCTCCTATAGAAATTTTGGCCGATTTAAAATACAACTGGTTTGCATGAAGGCCACATGGATGCTTTTTTCTACTATGTTGAAGGCAACACATTACTGTTGCTCTCATTATATTTTACATCGAGTGCAAACTAATTAAAATATAAAAATAAAACACTAATTAAATGATACAAAACCCATTAACCTGTGAGTCAACATGCACATGGTGCTTCAAGTACGGACTATGTACTGGTTGGTACCACTGTTCTCTTTTCAAGTTCATGAGAAATTTCAACCGTTGAATAACACCGGAACTTCAGTTCCTTCAGTAGACTAGAGGACTACTTATAGGGAGGATTATTTTTAGCTACTTCAAATTAGTTCAGCATTCCAAAATTGATAAATTAAGGAGAGGAGTAAGATGACATTGACATCTAGCCTTATATGCGAGTTTAATTAATTTTGTTGTTGATACTTAAGAATGGGGAAGAATAAACCAAAGGTAAAAATGACTTTTCACATTAGTCTCAAACAAATATGGAGCGTCATATCAACACAAGGATGAGTTTGACCTAACAACCAAAGTTGAGGGACTAAATTAGCCGATTTGAGAGTTGAGTGGCGAACTTGACTCTTGGAGCAAAGTTGAAGTACCAAAATTGCTATTTTGCCTTTAATACGGTTAATCTTTTTAGACACGCCGAATACCACTTCGATCTAACATTGGTGTCAGCTATAGAGTACGTAGTATCCAACTCGACAAAAGTATCAAGAGGTAACACCAGTACTAAATACTTTAGCCATTCCCAAATATAAGATATAAGGTTTTGTCTTTTGGTCCAACATCTCTAATTTTGACCAAGTTCATAAAAAGCAAATGCACTACAAATAATTAGTGCACCCTTCGATAAATTTGGCGCAACATTAAAACATCGTACATTTTGAAACGAAAGGAGCAGTGAATCAATGCAATCACACCAACAAGAAAAATCTAAACTCTGCTCTAAAGTTCCGGATACTACGTCAATTTTTGAAGGAAGAAACCATATGCCGAACTTGATTGCCGATTATACTACGCGTCGCAGAGGAGTCCAGAGTCCAGAGCAACCAATCCAGCTGCTACAAACAAACGGATGGAACACAACAAAGCACACACAGAGATGATCGCGGTCCATCCTCATGACGTCAAAGATATAACATAGGTCAGAAAGAGATGGGCGAAAAATAATACAAAAAACCAAAAGAAAAATCCAGAGATAACTTGAGCAAAAAAAATCCAGCAGAAAAGACAGAGGAGAGAGAGAGAGCATCATGGCTGTTGGCTGAGGCCTGAGGATAGAGTGATATAGAATGATATATAGATGGTTGTGTGAAAGGAGGGACATGTTACATGTAGGCCTTTCCAGTTTCGGCCTCATCTGCCTGACACGCCGGAGATCCCCTGCTCCTTAAGCCTTCGTCTCATGCTTGGCTGACCACGGGAAAAGAAAAAGAGGATGCGGTGAGATTCCAAGTTCGTGACAGATTGCACTGCGCGTGCGTGGAAAAATCTCCCTCTCTTCTTTTGCTGCTGAAGTTGCATGCTGCTATAGGTACACACCGAAGTTGCAAAGCTTTTGCTGAGCAACTTGCAAAGTGGCCTCAGTTCGGGTATCTTCTTTGCCGAAACTTTAGAATGGTGGTCAGCTAGCTGAAATCTTTCATACAATGCAATGTTTCAGCGACTCGTACCCAAAAGAAACAAATATGTATATCAAGAATACATTTTGCTTTAGTAGAGCTTTCGATGTTTGATCANACAAGAATGAGCAGAAGTGCTGCAAATTTGGTAAGATAGTAAGGTACACTTTATCTTCTTCAACAATTAAGTACAATATCCTATTCGAAATAGAAGGTGCGGATATATGTATTCGACAACAAAATGGCACCACAATATCCTTATGTCCTAGTTAAGTAGTTAGCCTACATTTGTACCGACGACAAAAAAGGAAAGAAGAGCAAGTGAACCATTAAAAATTATATGTGAAACAGAAATTCCATAAGGTCAATTTCACTCGCATAAAAATCTTGTAATTGCAAAACATACAAAACCATGTGAATGTATGATCATGTATGGTTGTACCATGTACACACAACAAAGTAATGGATTGACCTCTATAAAAAGAAGCTTAATTCAAACAACTTGTTTGATTATAACTGCTGGCGCAATAAGTGGTGTGGAATGATGTGAACCATACGTAGAGCGTTTGAAGCTATTATCAGGCAACGCATGCTTCTTTCTAGATTAAGAATCGTAGCATATAGGGTCCTTACCAAGTATTTATATGTGACGGTACACTTGGTGAGTACGTGTTAGAAATAGGCATGGTTACCACACATCCATCCACTTGACTATGACTTGGGGCCCAAGGTGCCATTGCACAGATGGTATCATTATCATGGCGATTAAATAAGTAGGCAGAGGTGATTAAATAAATGGATAGAGATTATCCAGAGGAGTTCATGTCCACGGCAGGGAAAAAGAAAGAAGAAGAAGAGCTCACTCGTATTATTTTTGGAAAGGAAAGGTAGGATCAAGCAAACGGCTTCGTCATCAAGCACTGAGGTCCTCATCACTCCTGGGTGGCCATCTTCCACAAGCCACAATCCCTATCCGACGGTCTGTATTGCTTGGCGTGGGAATCCCTTTCCCTCTTCTTTTTCTTCGCCTTGCTGCCCGATTTCTCTCCTTTTTCACTATGTACCTTTAGATAATCTCATATTACAAGAGGGATCATTCTCTTGTACTTCACAACATACATTTGTGTAACATGTGTAGTTAATAAATAAACGGTTACTATATATGTCCATTATATAGTAATAAATCACAAAAATCACATTCACGGAATAATGAGTTGGCTATTAGAACAAGGATTTTGTCCCATCAATGCATGATGCCCAGCCGGAGAATAATTCATTTATGATGAAACCAAAGGAATCGGATGGAGAATTGCGCAATTACGTCAAAGGATGGGCGTGGAGCCGGGAAAAGCGATTTCTTTTTGGGAGCTTTAGCTATCGCAGGAAAGAGCCGTCGACACGTCTCCTATGCAAACCAAACCGCCTTACATCGGCCTCCACCGTTGCACCGCATTTTTTCTTCCTCCTTCGTTCCCATCTCTCTCTCCCTTTCAAGAAAGAGAAAAAAGATATTATATATAACATATATGCATATATATGGGTATATATATTATATAATTTTCGCTTTCCTTGCTGTGATATATACTCTACTTCACACGATACCGCCGAGAACTCTTGGATTTCCAGAAGCCCCGAATCGGTGAATCCCCTCCTCTCCTCCCCGTCCAGCCGTCGTCCTCTCCTCCCTTATCGATCCGGCCGCTGAATTCGTCTTCCTCCTCCCTCCCTTCTACCCTGCGAAGCAGGTAACGATTGATTGATAGGCGATAATCCGTTGCTACTGTTATTAACCGCCCCGGCCGGGGCCCCCCTTTCCGTCACATCGCGCGCGGAAGGTTTTTCTCTGCTTCCTGCATTCATCTTCCTTGCCCGGCGTTGCTTCCCTTGCCCTGACGCCTTTTTGCAATCTGCAGGGGGTTGAGTTCGTTGCACTTGCACCAGAGGATATAATTTTGCAATCTGCTGCAAGGTCGAGTTCGCTGCACTTGCACCAGAGGAGATTTATACAGAGACGTCAGCTGTAACTCTGGAGGACCTTATACCAATGGTAAATTCTGCTCTGCTTTTTTTGCGATCGATCGATGTCTGCTTGATTTCCATGCTGCCCAGGTGCAGATCGATGGGTATGGTGGCTAGATTGAGCTGATGGGTATGGGGTGTAGCTGTGTATGCGTGTATAGACTTGCATTTGATTTGGAGGCGGCGGCGATGGTGAATTGGTGATTGTTGTGTTGATGGGCGGAGATGCATGGTGTTTGGTGCAGGTGATGGTGAGCGTGGCGAGCCCGAGCCCGATGGTGCGGTCGGAGGAGGACCTGGGCCCGCCGTGGCTGCGGCCGCTGCTGGGCACGAGCTTCTTCGTGCCGTGCCGGATGCACCCGGAGCTGAGCAAGAACGAGTGCAACCTCTTCTGCCTTGGCTGCACCGGCGACGCCCTCTGCGCCTACTGCCTGCCGGCCCACCGCGACCACCACGTCGTCCAGGTCAGACACCTAGCTGCTGCTATGCTAGCTAGTCTCTTCCTCCTCCTCCCCTCGATCAAGCAGCAATTCGATTCGATCCCCTCTTCTTCTTCCTCGCGGCCGGCCGGCCGGCCGCCGCTGACCGACGTGACCCATGCAGATACGGAGGTCGTCGTACCACAACGTGATCCGGGTGTCGGAGGTGGGGAAGCTGATCGATATCTCGCACGTGCAGACGTACGTGATCAACAGCGCCAAGATCGTGTTCCTCAACGGCCGGCCGCAGGCCAGGCCCGGCAAGGGCGTCACCAACACCTGCGAGATCTGCTGCCGGAGCCTCCCGGACTCCTTCCGCTTCTGCTCCCTCGGCTGCAAGGTGAGCGCCGAACCCCCTCTCTCCGTCGTCTTCTTCCTCACTCTCTCTCCCTCTCTTCTCTCCTTCTCGTCCCTTCCAGCAGCCATGTCCCCTCCGTTCTTTCTTTTTTGTTCCTCTCTCTATCTCTATCCCCTCTACCTTTCTCTCTCTCCTCTCTCTAAAAACTGTAGGGCAAGTAGCTCCGTTTTTGTCTGAGGCTGGCCGTGGGGGGCCATGCCAGGGACACAAGGGCACAGCACGTTGGTTGAACAAGGCCGGCTGCTCGTGCGCGTCCACCTGGGGGGAAAGCTGCCGAATCCAACCGAGGAAAGGGGATTCGGGTTCGGGGCGGCAGATGATGAAGAGGGTCTGGCCAAGCATCAGGTTTGCCGAGCTCCATTTTTCTATGGCTCCCAGCATGGGCAGGGCAACCACCGATGGACGATGGCAACCTGCATTGGCCGGCCTCGTCGGCTCGAGAGGAAGAACCTAGACCCCTCCCCTGCCTCAATCACGAATCCACATTGGTGGTTTCTGGTGTGGCACATTTTAGTTGGAGGCGAAAGCGGTGCGGAATCCAGTGCAAGAGGGGGTTGTTTAAAACACAAGAGAATTCACTGAACCAATGCAGAGCTCCTACGCAAAAGGCAACATGATTATGCACTTCTTAAGGTTCCACAGCAGCAGCTGTCCTAAGAAAACATATTCTTTTCTGTTAAAGTAAATCTTTTTTAATGCAAGATAAAAACATTCTAAAGCATGCCCTGATGGATAGCTTCTTTGATACTACTGCATTAGCAGTGGCGTAGCTAGGACTTTTGGCCAGGGTGGTCCAACAACTTACATATTTTTTTCTCTAATATAAAGTATAGAATTTACCTATCAAATAAAAATATAACATGCCACCACTGTAGTAACAGAGTGAGACAGAGAAGAAACCCTCTTCTTTGTGACATCTATTTGCAAAAAAAAATAGATGTAGTTCATTCTAAAAAAGAGGAGCAAATTTTTATGGTGGGCCATGGCCCACATTGGCCACCCTATAGCTCCGCCCCTGTGCATTAGTTTGTGCTGAGGAAGCTACAACCAATATCTTTCTGATAGCATGTAGCCGTATTAAGAACTAAGAAATTTAAGTCCCCTCCTGGCCCCTAACACTTGTGGTCCCTCAAGAAAAGAAAAGGTAGTCGTTGCTATCATATTTTGGCTCCGTCTGCAAACTCTGGGGTTTCTTGCTGAGATTCTTGTGAGAACTGAATTGTTTTCTGATCCTCGAAAATTCTTGCATTCCAAAAGGTTCGCCGCTCACAATGCCATGTTCATGCTTCATGGACATATGGGGCAAACTTGCATGTTAATTTTGGTTTTTTAGGGTTTTATTTTTTTTCATGTGACATTCTACGGATATGTCTCAATTATTGCCCTTTGAACTTTGGGCGCGTTGGTACGAGCACAGCCGTTAAATGCAGCCAAAATGGGTCCACATATCTCCCCAGTCTAGCCCATTTCCATCAGGAATGGAGCTTCAAATAGAGACCAGACCGTACGTGGATCATTTGCCAGAATATGGGCGGCACACTCCAGCCCAAATCGATCACAATCCCCGCAAAAAATAAATAAATAACCATGGTATCTTACCCAAATGTAGCAAGTAAGAAACTAAGGTTACCTTGATAAATTATAAGCTATCACTATCTGACTGTTGCATTAGGCTGTAGGCACTATGTATAAAGTTGCCCTAGGAGTTGAAGCCCTCACTGTTGTAGCTTAGGATAAAGCCGCTTTCAGGGAGTAGGTAGACTTGAGGCATCAGCTACTCAGGATCTTCCGTCAAGAATGCACTTCTTATTCGTTTTCTTTTCTTTTCAGAAGAATAATGAGTTATATATCTCTATTTAACCGCCAATCACTTAGAAAGGATGGAAAGAGTGGGCGTTATCTGGATAAAGTTGACTTCTCTGGAAGTGATGTTCTACCAATCGCCTTGTTTGTTTGTCTGATCTGGATATACATATAGCTATCAAGTATGTTTATATTGATTGTTGCAAACATTAGTAGTGTCTGCAGAAGTCTGATGTCCTTTCGGATCAGATTTCGCCAGTTTATGGCCTATTAGAGAGTGTGTTCCAGACTGATTCTAAGGGTGTCTAGTCATGGGATTTCCATGATTTTTCTCGTAGGAAACTGAATTTTTTCTGCAAAAAACATGTGAAATGTTTGCATCCTAATTAAGCAGGCTGTTCATAAAGAGGGTTGTGGGCATGAAATGTCCATCTCAGTGTGGAACCATAGCTAATAAGCGTATGCAATGCAGCCTATTAATTTCGAGACAATGCCTTTTCAGAACTAGAGGAGGTCACTAGCTAGCCAGGTGATTTAGTTTGCAAGTTCAGCTCTAGAAAGAGTAGGAAAGCTAGGGCCTGTTCAATTCAACAAATTTTGCAAAAAGTTTCCACCTCGAGAACTGTGTCAGTTCATTTCTTCTCTCTGTGCACGCGACCCAATGCATAAACTTTTCACCAATTCACCAGAATTAAACACCCCCCCTAATCGACGTCAGTTGGACAGGGAGTCGATCGATGATGTGTGCTCCCTGTTTGCACTTAGTGCAATGACGACAGATCCATGGATAATAATACGCCCCATCATGGAGGGGTTTCTTTTCCTCTTCTTTTATTTTCCAAACGTCCTCATCAGCTCACTTCACCGATTCCTTGGACAGCTACTCTTGTGGCCATGGGAAATGCAGGACGACCAAATTTCATTCGGCTAATCGATCTCATTTAAATTTCTAGCGTGTGATTTTCAGCTGATTAAACCACTTGCAATCATTCGCTGATCGATTAAGAATGGCCTGTGATTTTCAGCTGGGAGGGATGCAGTGGGACCCGAGCCTGACGTTCGCCATCCGGCCCAAGCGCGGGCAGGGCTCCGGCGACGACGGGTCCGGTTCCGACGACTCGTTCAGCCCCAAGAAGCCCCGGAGGATGGCCGGCTTCGACTTCGGCCGCTTCGACCGGCCGGGCATCCGGTGGTCC
>CM014273.1:11127059-11137559 GCA_004135705.1 Alloteropsis semialata | reverse complement strand
CTCCTCCCTCTCCTCGCTCCTCCGCCGCGGGCCGGCGGCGGTCGCCTCGGAGCAGTCGCTGCTGCGCCCGGCCGTCGTAGCGGCGGCCTCCCGCCTCGGCTTCTCGCGCGGGATGGCGCGGCGGCCGGGCGGGGACGGCTACTCCCCGGCGCGCTCCGGCGGGGGAGGAGACCGCGCGCCCACGGAGATGGCGCCGCTGTTCCCCGGATGCGACTACGAGCACTGGCTCATCGTGATGGACAAGCCAGGCGGCGAGGGCGCCAACAAACAGCAGATGATCGACTGCTACATCCAGACCCTCGCCAAGGTCCTCGGAAGGTACATCGCTTCCTTCTCCAACCGCCGAACGACTTGTGAATCACCCCTTTGTTCATATTGGCGGTAGTTCCCCCTTAGAAACGAATGAATGGGTTTCGTTTCGGGGAATAAGTCAGTTACCTGGCGGATATTCTGTGATGCAGCGAGGAGGAGGCAAAGAAGAAGATCTACAACGTGTCGTGCGAGCGCTACTTCGGGTTCGGGTGCGAGATCGATGAGGAGACATCCAACAAGCTCGAGGGTTCGTTGGATCTATGCCCTATGATTGGTTCATTAGTTTACTCATTCTGACATTTTGCTGAATTAGACCTGGCATGGATCTGACCCCGCGTTGTTTATGGTGTGCTACAGGGCTTCCTGGTGTTCTCTTCGTGCTCCCAGATTCCTATGTCGATCCTGAGTACAAGGATTATGGAGGTAGCTTTCTTATCTTGCGATTAGGAATCACATTTTGATTTTATATAGCTGATATTAGTTAGTGGGTGATCTGTAGTAAATTTTGTCTAGCTTTTGAAGCTTACACATGTTTATTGTGTTCACTGGCTACGGACTAATATCTAGAGTCTAGACTCCTGGATTCATATTTCGATCCTGAGTACAAGGATTATGGATGTAGCTTTCTTCTCTTGCAGTTAGGAATCACATGTTGATTTTGTATAGCTGATATTAGTTAGTGGGTGATCTGTAGTAATTTGGTCTAGCTTTTGAAGCTTACACATGTTTCTTGCGTTCACTTGGCTACGACTGATATCTAGAGTCTAGACTCCTGATAGCAATACCTGAATGCGATGGAACATTGTGCACATCACTGGGTTGAGTTGAGACACGGTTAAATTTAAGTGCTTTGTCATCAGCTCAATCCTATGCCATTGATGTTCTACTCCATCTTGGCAAAGCTGTAAAGCCACACAGGAAATGCCTAGCTTTGAATGCTAATGCACTAATACAAGTTGTCTCCCTAAGACCGTAACAGTTCTGCACCTCGATGAAATGGGGCTCAGATCAGTAGGGATGATACATTACTAAGTACCAACACATTTTTAGTTTCTAGATATTTTTTTTGTTCAGTAGTGGAACCTGGTACTAGTTTTAAGCACACCGGTCTTGTTTATCTTGGCAAAGCGTGGAGCCTAGTTGGCAATGTCTTGCTTTGGATGTTAATGGACTAATAACAATGGTTTCTCTAACGGTTCTGCACCTCAGTGAAATTGGGGGCGCAGATCAGTAGAGAACTAGAGATGAAACCTTTATCAATTTTGGCTTTTATCTGTTTGTCTATGTTAGTTCAACCAATGACCTTTCGTAACCATTCTGGTCTTCTAGTCCATCTTGGCAAAGCATGGAGCTTAATAAGCAATGTCTTGCTTTGAATGCTAATGGACTAACAACAAGTGTCTCTCTAACGGTTCTGCGCCTTAAATGAAATGGGGACACAGATCAGTAGGGATGAAACAATGTTACGGACAATTAGTATGAAAGACAATGTTACTTAGGTTATTCAAGGGTAATAATTGTTGTCGAACCATCTGTTGATTGTGGTTCACATATTTTCCTGAGTTGTTGCTTGATCCAAAAATATGTCGCGTGTTTCTGTTGTTTGATTTTGTTTAGTCCATCTTGGCAAATCACGCGAGTCATTTTGGCAAACATCTTGTTTGGAATGCTAATGGACTGAAAGCAATTCTCTTTATTGGTTCTGCTCTCCATATCAGTGGAATTGTGGATCAGTTAAGATGTAACACTAACCATTCATGTCTCGCATTGGTTGTTGCTAGCACTTTGCATGCTGTACCTATCCTTGTTGAGCTGTTACTCTTGGAAAAATGTACTAATGTCCTCGGATCTTTTATCTTGCAGCTGAGCTCTTTGTTAACGGGGAGATTGTTCAGAGGCCCCCAGAGAGGCAGAGGAGGGTAGAACCAGTACCACAGAGAGCAGCAGATAGGCCTAGGTACAATGATAGGACCCGCTACGCCCGTAGGAGGGAGAACCAGCGATGAGCGTGATCGAAGAACAGAATAACAAGCCAGGGGTGGGGTGGGGTGGTTTCAGTTCTCAAATCAAAGAGGATAATATCACATTTACTGAAACAGACCATCATCCAGTGTTTAGTATCTGGGTGCCCAACTTGGATGTTTTGTGCTCTGTAATTACTAGAGATTGAAAATACCTGGCTTGGCATGTATTGCTACCAGCACACTTGTAAATCTATTTCGTGATTGGAATTGTGACTTGTCAGCTCCTGGATTCTCTTTATGCGCTCCTGAAACCAGCACTGCAGTTGTAGACTTGTAGCTTGATGCAGTGATCATCATTTTTAGGGCAAAGATGAGCATGAATGCAATAATTGTTTCGCTGTTGGGAAGCCCCGGCTTCAGCTGAGTGCATGTGCACTGCAGTCTGATGCTGTGTGAGCCCCCACTATTTATACGAGTCGGGAAGTCTACTGTGAGCCCTAGACTGTGTATACAAAGTAGGGGAATTGTTGAGTAGTCAATTGCTGCCCAGGAACAAATGTTATTATGTTTTTTTAATTTGCAAATGTTAATATATAGCGACATTTTCTTGTGAGATAGGGGATTTCCGCTGCGGGGCTGTGCCATGCTTATTTCATGAGCTTATTAGTTGGGGCCCAATTGCTTAAGCAAATCTTCATGTGACAACCTTGAAGAGGATAACACTTTTCGAGACCGGTGGTTTTAGGCATTTAGCTGATACCTGTCAGCCTTTGCAAACATCAGTTGCTGCTTCTAAAAAATTGCTGCTTAGTCTACTCCCAATGGTGAGTTTCATGAGGTTTTGCTACATAGGATTTTTTTTTTATGACATGGCAACAAATTTAAGAGAAGAGAGAAGTAACCAGTTTCATGTAGATGAAACCACATGTACTCCCTCCGTATCACTAAAGAAAGTCGTTTTAAGATTTTTCTAAGTCAAACTTTTTAAACTTTGATTACAAATATTTTTTTATGTGTAAAGTTTACAAATATGAAAATGATATGAGTAGATTTGTATTGAAATATAGTTTTAGAAAATTATTCTTTAAATATATTTTATAAATATTTTATAGCAAAAAGTATTGGTCAAAGTTATGTTTTGGAGACAGTGTCAATGTCCTAAACGACTTTCTTTAGCAAGCGGAGGGAGTACATGCATACCAATTCTTGATTAGTCATGAAATTAAATGCAATTAGTAGTCTATGAAACCACACCATAAAATTATGTATTTGGAGAGGTAGTTTCAACATTATTTCATTTTCTAGTTGTTTATGTGACTATCTTGGAAACATCAATATGAAATCTTCCATTAGGATTAGCCTAAGATAACCCGTAACCGTAAGATTCTTGTCCACTTTGACCCAAAGCACTGTATTTTCATTGCATTGGATGCACTTGATGTGGTACGGACGACGGACAGATGAAAGTGTGAAACCGGGTACAGCCGTGGGAGTGGTTGACGGGTATACATCCCTGACCCTGACCGAATTGGTTCTGGAACCGGAAACGTTCGTACGGAACGGAAGCAGCCAGTCGTGGACTCGTGGTGTCGCCGTGTCGCTGGAAGGCCGAAAGCCCGAAGCTGAGATGTACGGTTCCCGGCGGCCGGGGCAGGCCCGCCGCCGGCCAACTTGCTCGGCAAGAAGAAGAAGAACGTGCTGTCAGTCAGAGCGGGAGGAGGCCGGGTTTGACTTTGGGGATGAGTTGAGTCGGGTTTACTAATCGGCGTAGGAGCGACGCGACGCCAAGGAGGCGGCGGCCGGCAGGTGGAACCGTGGAAGTGGAACCGATCGTATCCGGAGGACGAGGGGAACTCCGCTGCGGCCGACCGACCGCGGGCTCAGGATAATGGGTGGTGGTCAGGTCAGCTCGCCGGACAGCGACGGGGCTCCGGCGCTCAACCCGGCCGTTGCGAGCGACCAGCGGGCACCTCCATGGTTGCGTTGCCATATTGTGGCTTGTGGGGGGCGTCAGCGTCACCGAGCTCGCGAGGAGCCGAACATCACGGTCAAGCCGGCGGGGGCGTGCGGCATGAAGCCGTCCGTGATCTCGTGCTGTTCCCAGTTGTACGGCATAGGACGAGAGTACAGAACTGTGCAGCTTCGGAGGCGTGTGGTGCGAACGTGAACCAAACGGTACGCTACGACGCGCAGATGGTAGAGCCAGCCGTACAACACCCGACGCGCACGTGAACGGCGTGAGCCCCAGTCAAGCCGGAGCACCACGCGCGTCGCAAATGGCCCGCAACGCAATATGCTTGGTAGTTGGTACTACTAGTACAGTTCCCAAGTTCTCACGCTGCCAGCCTCATCGAGAAGAGCGGCACGAGCACGGCTGCACACACTGCACGAGGCGAGACGATTCCGTTTCGCCTACCAGATTTCAGTTCCGCCTCACCTCAGCATAGGCGCAAACCCCATGGGCACGATGATCTCCGCTGTTAGGCTTGCTTAACCGAACGCGTTGATTCTTCTTCCATTCCAGCCGTCTCTTGCAGCACGCAGTTTTCGATCGCAGGAGATTCCCAGCCTAACAAACGCTAGCCAAGCAAAGGTGGTCGTGAACTCGTGGTGCCTAGAATAGGCTAGCTATCATGGCAGAACGAAAACGAACCAAATCTAAGAGCATCATATCCTTCCCTAGCCATCGCAGTACCAAGAAAGGGGGGAAAAAAGAGAGAAAAGATCTCGGGAATGCGCTGCACCGTGCCCGCACTTTCTTGTTGAAACCGGCGAGTTTGGTTGGCCAACATGGAAAAGATCAACCCTACCCGGTCGCGTCGCGTGCAGTGCAGGCACCGAGACGCGCTTCAGTGGACGCGGACCCGACGCTGCCGCCTGCGCCTTCTCTTACAGTTACAGCACACAGCTTGGCAAATGGCAAGTGATTTCCAGCCTTACCTAGAACACTAGCCAATTCTATAGACCTGATCACTACTATAAAAAAAACGTTTGTAGGGGCGGTTTAGCGGACGTTTCTAGGGGCGGCGCCGAAATCCGCCCCTGCTGTTGGCGGCTAAAAATGGCCATTTGCAGGGGCGGGCTAACCCCACCCCTAAAGATGGTGTTTTCAGGGGCGGGTTCATTTTTGCAGGGGTGAGTTAGTAGCCCGCCCCTGGAAATGCTACGGCACACGGCAAAGTTCATTTTTGCCGACTAGAAATAAATCGAAAAATAGCAAAAAAAATTATTCCAAATGTGGGAAGGACTCCAACCGTCACGAGTCGCGCCATTTTTCGCGTAAAATTCACGCGCTTTCGCGGCTGGTGGGATTCGAACTCACGACCTCTCCCTCGCGCGTAACCTCCTCTACCACTGCACCACACTCTCACGTGTGCCAGGATTCTGTTTTGACTCCTCCCGTATTATACTAAATCTAGTATAAATTGCTTGTTTGAGGCCCTAAACGAATTTAAATTAAAAAGTTATCGACTACAAAGTTTCATAACTTTTTGAAATCTATATTTTTCATTTTGGTGGTTTCTCCATCCGAGGTCGTTTACAGAATTTGAATTTCAAATTTGAGACAAATGAAACTTAGTTTTCGTTGACAAACAAATAAAAAAAGTTGTCAACTACAAAGTTTCATAACTCATTGTGATCTACAACTTTCATTTTGGCTGTTTCTCCATCCGAGGTCTTTTGAAAAATCTCAAATTTCAAATTTGACAACCACAGACATACATTTCTAGGGGCGGGTCATGGCATGGGCCGCCCTGATAATGCATTTCTAGGGGCGGGTCATGGCATGGGCCGCCCCTAGAAAGGGCAGCATTTGTAGGGGCTGCTCATGGCATGACCCGCCCCCTGGAAATCGTTCTATAGAGGAGACCCTTAGCTACAGTAGCGCGCGCGTATTTGTAGGGACGCGTTGCCTTTTAGTCCGCCCCTAAAAAAACCCGTTGGCTCTTACAAATGTTTTCTGTAGCAGTGGATGATGCAATTTGCCAAATAAACCAGCCAAATCTCTGGTCAAGTCCTCCACTCCGCGTATGCGCTACACCCAGTATTTCCTCGCGGAAACAGAGGAAAATCTCGTAACAAGAAACCGTTGCGTCGCACGCGCTCGGGCGGGGACGCCGCCGCCGATCCTGCCGGCTCCTGCGCCCCTCAAAAACGGCAAAAAGCGCCGGCCGCGGGTCCTTGCCGTGCGCGACGGGCGTCCCGTGACCGGTGAGCCGGTCACTCATCAGTCATCACGCGGTCACGCCGGAAACGAACGGGTCCGACGACCTCGACGACCTCTATCCAAACTGCGTGCGGATGGTTCTCTCCGCGTCAGCGCCCACGCGCCGGCCCCAGCCGGTGGTTTCCGTCTTCTCTTGCGTTGTTGCTGTTGCTGTTGGGTTGTGCTTCTGCTTCTCGACTTTGCGGCCTGGACCCTGCAGATCTGGTGTTTTGGCCGTGAAGCCAGGCGTACGGTTTCTTGGAGCGGAGGTTAGGACCGCCTCGGCTGGGTTTCAACTTTCAACGCAGAGCGTTCTGTGGGTGGACAAGATGGTTTCAACTCTCAGCTTGACTTACCGTTACAAAGGTTTTGGAACGGGTAGTTGGGTTGAACGAAAGCGCAAAGTTGTTGTGGCTGCGGTATTTTTGTCGCACTCATAAATATCAAAAAGCACTAATGTAAAATTTGCTTGATTAAACATGGCGTACATCCTTCTCGATACATAGGCAATTAGGCATCACACAAACATCCGCTGCTCTGCTGCAGAGACATGTTCGTGATAGTACAAGAACTGAGGGAGTGAAGTGCTAAAGAGCAGACACATTCCCGTCCGCGTCAACCTTCCTGGCTCCTCCGCTTTCGGCCGCCCCGCTATAAAAACAAGCTCCCGCCGGTCAACTCGGCTCCATTCCAAACTCCAAAACCACCCATCCGTGTCCACCGAAAGTTTCATGGGATCAGGCCTCTCAAGCACCCACCGGAGCAGCAGCCCTTCGCTTCGCCAGCCGCCGGCGGCGCCGGCCCTGGTTGTCGCTGCCGACGGCTCGCTGCGGGAGTTCGCGCCGGCGTGCTCCCCCGTCTCCGCCTCCGACGCGCTAGCCGCCGCCGCCGGCAGCAATAATGCGGCCGACAGCGGCGGCGGGTCCTTCTTCGTGTGCAGCTCCGACGCGCTCTACTTCGACGCGGACGTGCCGGCGCTCGGCGCCGACGAGCTGCTCCGCCCGGGGCAGATATACTTCGTGCTCCCCGCGGCGATGCTCGGCCGCCCGCTCTCCAGCGCCGACATGGCCGCGCTCGCCGTGCGCGCCAGCGACGCGCTTGCGGCGAGGGCGCGGACGACGGCGCGTGCCGCCGGCGCCGGGACCAATGGGCGCGCGCGCGGCGGCGGGTTCGTCGCTAAGGCGCGCGTCGTGCCGGCGCACCACGCGGACGCCGACGAGGAGGTCAACGAGAAGCTGAACCAGAGGACCCTGGGGGGCTTCGAGACGGCTTCACGGAGCCCGGCGAGGATAGCCAAGGGCTCCGCCGTGGCGACGCGGCCGCCGCCGATGAGGAGGGCGCTCAGCACCATCATTGAGGACGCCGATTGATGGGAAAAAAAATGGCTTCGAAGCGCGCGTAGTGGCTGCCCACCATGCAGAGAAACACAAGGCATTAAGCCTGATTGATAGGTTTAGTTTTTTCTTTGGATTGATTTTTTTTCCAGATAGGATGCTATTAAAGATTTAAAGATTTGAAGAGTTTGTGTAAACTCGGCCATAAAGTGGAATGAAATTTCGTTCGTTATCATCTCCCTTTATTAGTATATACACTTTTATAATTTGTTCCTTCCTTCGCAGAAGGGAGAAAATCAAGCACGTGAAGATTGATTGAGGAATGATAAGTTATGTCAAACCACTCACAATATGCTTATATAGACTTTGGAAAATCATCGGCCTAAAGTCAAGATGGCCCGAGTTGGTCTAAGGCGCGTCAGTTTCTGGTATTGGTCCGGAAGGACCTTGTTTTTAAGCATGGCTGGTTTTGTGTTTTCTTTGGGTTGAGTTCCACTTTTTGTAGATAGGATGTCAAAGATTTAAAGATATGAAGAGTTTGAAAGGGTAGGAAATATTGTTGTTTGGTTGAAGGGCGTTTGTGTATACTCAATTATACAAAGTGAAATGGAGCTTTGTTCGTTGAATTGGTTCTTTATCAATTCCGTTTATTACTCAGTATATCTTATATAATTTGCAAGGCCCATGAAACTTTGCAAAAGCGGAGAAAACCAAGTATGTGAAAACATTGCAAAGGGGAAGAAAACGGAGTACGTGAAAGCATTGCAAAAGGGGCAGAAAATGCCGTACGTGAAAACATTGCAAAGGGGAGAAAATGAAGTAGGCGAATGTTTAAGGAATAATCAACCAAGAAGTCAAGATGGCCGAGTTGGTCTAAGGCGCCAGTTTCAGGTACTGGTCCGAAAGGGCATGGGTTCGAATCCCATTCTTGACAAAATGCTTTTCATTTTTTAAACTCAGTAGCATATTTTTTTTTATCATTTTCATTTTTTGGACTGATTTTGTTTATCTTGGTCGTTCTTAAAAAATAAAATCCTTCTAATTTCAGTAGCTGATTTATGACTTATTATTCTTCTTGGTCGTCCGTTAGTGCCCTTTTGGCACAGCTATTTCAATAGCTTTTGCTTCGCTCATCAGCTTGCGCTACCAAACAGTGTTGAGCAAAACAGCTCACGAAGAAAAGTAGCCAAAAGCCGACCTCAGTTTTCTTCTGCAGGGAGGAAGCAAAAAAAGTAGCTTTGTCTGGCTCATCTCCAGCTGAAACTTGCTAGTTTCTCCGCTCAGATTCATGTGATTTGTGATTCCTTTGCCATCAATACATCCTCGTAGGATTCACTTTTCAATCCGGATGAATATTTGGCAGGAAGCCCCATGTAAAAACGTGGGCACCATCGGGCACGTCGATCATGGCAAAACCACTCTCACTGCCGCTATTACCAAGGTCCGATGCGATACACATAGTGCTAGTTCAATGCGGCACGGCGTGCTCGGCCGGCGCCTGCCCACGGCGAGCTCGGCACGCGGAGGCGCGTCCCTGCGCCGCTCCACCTGCGGCGGCCACCTCGGCCGCGGTGGCGCGACGTGCTCGGCCGGCGCCTGCCCGCGGCGAGCTCGGCTCGTGGAGGCGCGCCCCTGCGCCGCTCGACCTGCGGCGGCGAGATCGGGTCGCGGAGGCGCGCCCCTGCGCCGCTCGACCTGCGGCAGCGAGCTCGCCCGATGGCCGCTCGAGCCCCGACCGTCCCCTTACTCCCACGCCACTCGAGCCCCAGCCAGCCGCATCCGCCCTGTGCCGCGACCGCCTGGCATTGCTTGAGCCCGGCCAGCGGCCTCCTCCTGCGCCGCTCCAGCTGACTGCCGGCCGAGTCCGTCCGCACTGCTGAGTCCCGGCTGGCTGCGTCTTCCCGCACCCCTCCAGTTCGACAGCCGGCCGCGTCAGCCCGTGCCGTCCTCGCTCCTTTACGGAAGGAGACGCACGCAAGCGGACAAAGTGGGTCGGCGTGGTCCGCTCGATTTGGAGGGATCACGCCGTCCTGCATCGAGGAAGCATATTTTTCTTTGGGTTGGACCCGATCCACAAAAAATATCCATCCAAACACGGGTCAATGTGGGTCGAACCCATTCCAACCCATTGCAACTCTCAATCCAAACGCTACCTAAGTGAAGGGGTATGCCATATCTAGAACTTTGTATATGTTTGCCAGATCATATTATCTATTTCCTTGTGTTTGATCTATTCATGCCATTTTATTTGAACTGAACTACTCATGTTGTTGGGTGAGTGGGAACCAAGAATGGTAAAAGAGTCTTTCGTATTCATTAGTGAACATTTATATTTGGCAATGTACTGTGATTAATTCTAATAAGCCTTGCAAATAATTTTAGAAGCACGAAGCGCGCAAATGAACAAGACCGGTAGGCTTGCCATTAATCAATGTGCAGGGATGGCGGCGGTCTGACGTCCAAGGGAACCGATACCTCAATTTTAGCATCATCTTTCTGCTGTTATAAAACTAAAATAAAATATTGTGATACTGCATGCTACCATTACTCGACAATCAACAGTCCTTAATTAATGGCTCTATTGCTCTTCCAATTCATCTCCAGTAGAGCCTGTGAAGCTATCCTCCAAGAAGAGCCCGCGCTAGATTGAGAAACTCAAGACAATGGCAGCGTCGCCGTGCAT
>CM014273.1:11100252-11126059 GCA_004135705.1 Alloteropsis semialata | reverse complement strand
GCAAATCACCTCTTCTTCCAGTGTACATTTGCGCAGCAACTGTGGCTGCGCCTGGGGTGGACACCGGCGCAGATGCCATCGCTGACCTCTCTCCATGATTGCTCTCCACCAGCAGGCCTTCCCGCGCAGCACCTCTACACTCTACTGCTTCTTTGCTGCTGGCACCTATGGAAACACAGGCATGATGTGGTGTTCAGGAAGGAGGAACTGAGTCTGCCAAGACTGCTTCAAAGGTGCCGCGAGGAAGCTCAGCTTTGGCGCCATCGTTTCCCCTCTAAATCAGTGAGTGTTGTAGATATTTGGTGTAATAACCTTCTCTGGCAATAGGCCTCCTCTATTATCTGCTGTAACGTTTATTGCTCGATGAGCAGACTTCTGTATTCAGTGCTCGGCACTGTCCATTGCCGGCCTACCGAGATCAGTGGTAAATGAAATCAGGTGGGGATAATCATCCCCCCCCCGGTTGCCCCCTCAAAAAAAATATTAGAGTTCTGGGAGGTCAATAACTACAATGATCAGGAACCAACCATCCATATCAAGGATATTGATGGACTCTGGGATGAGGAAAAGCTAAGGATATGTTACATGCTTGTACCAGACACTGTGGAAGCAAGAGTTAGGGTTGAGCTGTTACTTGGAGGTGATGGTAGTTATCAAGTAAGTGGAAGTATCAAAGCTTGGAACACAGCAATGGGAGACAAGAGTGTGGAGCTTTTCTTGCACCAAACGATGGAGGTGTTGTCTGGGCAATGGACTCCATTTCCGCTCTTGGTTTCATTGTTGTGCTTGCCTAATGCTGGGGAGGTTGAACTGAATGTTGCTGCCTATCTGACCCTTTGCCCATGCTCGATGAGGACCAATGGTGGTCATCCCTAGATGATAAGTGATTGACAACCGTTGAGTGGATTGATGTGTCTCTTGGCTCGTGATGTGCAGGTGCAGGATGCGACATGGCGGCCGACGGCGCGCGGTGAAGGTCAGGCGCGAAAGGTTCATGCCGATGAACCAAGGGCGGTGAAGGATGAACGAGTAGGCTTGGACCGAGGGACCCGAAGAAGCCGGGCGGAGTCACGTGCGATCCGCATGGTGCATGGAAGAGCAAGAGTTCACGGCGTGATGAAGACGGCGGCGGTCGAGTCAAGTGGGACGGAGGCGCCAAGGCTTGGCGGAGGCCGGACACGCGTCGACATCGAGGAGGTCGCGTGGCGGCCAAGCGGAGATGGACGGTTTGGGTGGTTTGGGCCTCAAAACCACCAGGCAGGCAGGTTTGCCGGTTTGGGCCTCAAAACCGGGGGCGCGTCCGGTGCGGCCGGATGGCGGAATGGAGGGCACGTGGCGCCATCGCGAAGCTTGCGTCGAGACGAAGCGAAGTCGTGAAGGTCCCGTGTCCGTCCGATGAGTCTGCGAAAAGATGGACAACTTTGCCCCTCTGCGGGTGTGTATCTTATTTTCTGCAGTAGGGGTAGTTTAGACTTTAGGCCAAGGACTATAAGTAGTGAAGGGGCTGAAATTTTCAGCCACTTCTCCATTTTCCCTTAGTTTAGTTTTCTTCTTCAAGGCTAGGGTTTGCTTAAATGAGAGAGGATTAGGCTTAGAGAGTGATTACTCTAGGTTTAGTGCTCCAATCCAAAAGTGGGAGGATGAGGGTGGTTTCCTAGCCACGAATCTTGTTAAGATTTCAATCCTTAATCATTCATGGTTGATTCAAGGCTTGTCTCCCTCGTTTTTCCTTTTTAGCCATTTTCGGGCTATTTTTCTTGGATTTTTCGTTCTTCGGATTTGGGGCCGTTTCTTGTGGGATTTCTTTGAGGGGATCACTCATAGGTTCCTTGTGACCATTTTCCCCATGATCTTTCCCCCTCAAACCCACGGATTTGCCTCGGATTTGAAGTTCTTCTCTCTACCCCGAGTTCTTGTGTTTTTGGTCAAATCCGTGAAATTCATGGTGATGGATTGATCTTTATTGGAGAGATCTTTTGGATAACACTCACCAAGTCCTTGCGTAGCTATGGCTCAAATTTCACGGAGTTTGGACCTCGTTTGAGTGGATTTAGGGTTTTCTTCTCAAGTTTCGTCTCTGCCCAGGAAAAACCGGTGGTACCGGTTTTGGAAAACCGGTGGCACCTGTTTTAGGCAAGGTGTTGTTTGCTCTGGTTTTCGAGTTGGAAAAGTTCTAGATCTTGTGTTTGGCCTCTGGAATTTTTGTGATGAATTTTGGAGGTCATTTGGTCTAGTTTTGGGTTTTTTCCCGAGGTGCTCAGCAGCTCCAGGAAAAACCGGTGGCACCGGTTTTGGAAAACCGGTGGCACCGGTTTTGGCTGGCTGAACACAGGATGTTTCCGCCGCTCGTTCGTTTTTGCTCGCTCGCTCGGTTCGCTGGGTTCTAGACTTGTTCCTAGGGTCAGTAGGCACTCAGTTGCTACGTGATCTTGGCAAGTGCTAGAATTCTCGCGCGTGGTGTGATTTGGGACATAGGCCCGTTCTCGATCGCGAGAAATTTGTGAGGCTCCCATTCACCCCCCCCTCTGGTCGCCGTTCCGGTCCTTCAATTGGTATCAGAGCTTTGGTTAGGATCACTCCACCTTAACCGGCTCTGTGATCCAAGATGGCGGCCGCTGAACGCTCTTTGACTGCGCCTCCTTACTTTGATGGGACTGATTATCGATATTGGTCGATTCGTATGCGAGCCCATCTCAATAGTAAAGGAGCATCAGTCTGGGAGATCACTGTGGATACCACTTATGCTATTCCTGCTGTTCGTGTTTCTCAAGCGGATAAAGACAAATTTCACGCCAACAGTAAGGCGGTCGATATCCTGCTTTCGAGTTTGAGTCGTGATGAGTTTGAACGTGTCTATGGCCTGTATGTCGCTCACCAAATCTGGACTCGCCTCAAGGAGGCTCATGAGGGGAACAGCCAGGTCAAAGCACGTCTGTTTGAGACTTACCGGCGCGAGTATGAGAACTTCACTCATCTTCCCGGTGAGTCTACAGACTCTCTCTTCCAGCGTTTTCAATCTGTTGTGAACAAGATGAGAGCAAACATCACCGTTCTTCCCTATACCGATCATGATAGTGCTTTGAAGCTCTTACATGCCTTGGATCGAGGTGTATGGGGAACGAAGGTTGATGCTATCATCGAGTCCACTGGTTACACAACTCTTACTCTTGATGAGCTCTTCTCGAAGCTGAAGTCGACAGAGGTTGACATACAGCTTAGATCCAAGCATGTGAACCCTACTGATCCTCATAGTATGGCTCTCATGACAGGATCTGGACAGTCCTCTTCCTTGGCTAATGCTAATTCTTCCACCAAGTCGTTTGCCTTGTCTTCTTTGTTGACTGTTTCAGAGGAGCAGTTGGACGAGCTGGGAACTTGCCTTGATCACAAGGCGGTTCATGCGCTTCAACGACAACCGCAAGAACCGGCGGAAGGGCCACAACAACTGCTTCGAGTGTTGGAAGCCCGGCCACTTCATCGCCGACTGTCCGAAGAAGCAGAAGGACAAGGAAGAGAACGACTACAGCAAGCCCAAGTCGAGGGACAAGAAGAAGAAGAAGAAGCACGTGGACCGCAAGAAGGCCAAAGCACGAGCCTTCATCGCCTCCCTCAGCGACGTCGACTCCGACACTGAAGATCAAGCTGATTCAAGCTCAAGTGAGGACGATCGCAAGGAGAAGAAGAAGGACGCCAAGAACGTCACCGGTCTCTGCTTCTACTCCAAGGAGAAGCGTGGAGGGTACTGCGTCATGGCTCTCAACGCCGATGACAAGAAGGACGACATCGACAGCGACTTCGAGTCGGACACAGAGGTACCTCGAACCCACGAACAACTTCTTCTTGAGAATGATGAACTGAATGATTGCTTGGTCAATCAAGACAAGCTGTTGAAAAGGGCTGCTCGTGAACGATCCGAGCTGAAGGCCAAGCTTGAGAATGCTTTGTTGGAACTAGAACTGCTTAGGGCTGCTCCTACTGTTTCTGAAGCTCCTGAATGTAATGAATGCTCAGTTCATATGGTTAGTCTAGCTTCTTTGCAATCTAAGTATGCTTCTTTGGTTGAGGAACTAGATTTGGCTAGGGCTGCTTTAGATGAAGTTAAGACTAGACCTGTGTTGCTTGGTGCTTGCAAGTCTTGCCCTGCTTTGCAAAGTAAACTAGATGTTGCATGTGCTAGGATTTTAGAGCTTGAAAAATCTGCTGCTTTAGCTAAGTCTAAAATTCCTGAATGCACTGTTTGTCCTGCACAACTAGTTGAATTGAATGATGCCAAGTTTGCTTTGGGTCTTGCTGAGGATGAGAATATCTACTTGCGTGTCATTCTGAGTTGGGTCTCTAGTAGGGAACCTCAGTTGGGTATGATGATTCAGCAGTTCAAGAGAGCTGATGGTGTTGGGTTGGGAGTGTGCCTTATGACAAAAAATGGAACTGGTTGTATGAGAAACTGGATGAGTGCCGAGGGGTGAGTCTAAACAAGAAACCGACAGATGCCAGCACCTCTAAGCCACCCATTCCAAGTGAGGAACAAACCAGTCCCATGAGTGAGGAAAATCCCAAGGATGGAGTGTTCACTGAGCCACCAAAACACCCACCTAAGAAAGCTATCTGGGTAGAGAAACCAAACTTCCTTCGGAACAAGCTAGATACTCTTCCAGATATTGCTAGTGAGCGCCCTCCACCAAAACCAAAAGCAAAACCCCAACCAAGAGCGAATCCACAACCCAGAGTGAACCCTCAACCAAGAGTGAACCCCCAACAGAGAGTGAACCCACAGCCGAGAGCAAACCAACAGCCTAAAGAGCGTGTGAGGTTCCACTGTGAGTTCTGTAACAGGGATGGTCACCTTGAGGAGTTCTGCTTTCGCAGGAAGAAAGCTTTGAGGCGTGAGCGTGAGTGGGGTAACCGGGACATGTACCACCTTTCCCATGGTGTACATGAGCCTAGGCCAGCTCCTTTGCCTCGTGGTGGTAGGCGTGAGTTCACCAGGCGTGATCCAAGGCCTCCTCTGTTTGACTTTGGACAACACGGCCTTGGTTACTCGTCACGGAGGTTTCACGGACCTCGTTACCCTCCTTTCGGGGAACGTCCTCCTCCGATGAGACGTGAGTTTGTGGATTGTGCTGACCCCACTTTTGAGCAGATGGCTCGACACTGGTACTATACTGGTTATACTAACCCCAGTGTCGAGACGTTTGCTCATCCTTACTCTTACCTTTCTTACTGAGCAGGTCGGAGGCCTGGAGAACACATGGCTCATCGACTCCGGTTGTTCTCGTCACATGACCGGTGATCATAGATGGTTCTCCAGCCTCACCCCGGTGATGACCAAGGAGTACATCACTTTCGGGGATAACAGCAAAGGTAAGGTGTTGTCTGTCGGTGCCATCAAGGTAAGTGACAATTTCATGTTGAAGCAGGTAGCTCTTGTTGATTCGCTTGGTTTCAATTTGCTCTCTGTTTCGCAACTTCTTGATGATGGTTTTGAGGTGTGCTTCAAGAAAGGAGCCTCTCGGATCTTAGACTCTCGAGGCGATCTTGTGTGTATGATCGTGCCCGAGGGTCAAGTTTTTCGTGTTGACTTCTCTAAGTCTTTCGGTCTCTCTCGTTGCCTTGTTGCTGGTTCTTCGTCTGAGCTTTGGAAGTGGCATAGGAGGTTGGGTCATTTGAGCTTTGACTTGCTCACTCGCTTGAGCGCTCTTGACCTTGTCCGAGGATTGCCCAAGCTCAAGTTTGAGAGAGATCTTGTTTGTTCTCCCTGTCGGCATGGCAAAATGGTTGCTGCTTCTCACCCACCTGTAAATCAGGTGATGACTGATCATCCAGGGGAGCTGTTACATATGGATACTGTTGGTCCAGCTCGCGTTTGTTCAGTTGGTGGGAAGTGGTATGTCCTTGTCGTGGTTGACGATTTCTCGAGGTATTCTTGGGTTTTCTTCATGGAGTCTAAGGAGGAGGCTTTCCCTTTTGTTCGAGATCTGATCTTGAGGTTGAAGAATGAGCACCCAAATGATGCCATGAGAGCGATTCGCAGTGACAATGGCACGGAATTCAAGAATGCTCGTTTTGATACCTTTTGTCGTGATCATGGTCTTGAGCACCAGTTTTCTTCGCCTTATGTCCCTCCTCAGAACGGTGTTGTTGAGCGGAAGAATCGGACCCTTGTTGAGATGGCTAGGACGATGCTCGATGAGCATAGGACTCCTAGGAAATATTGGGCCGAGGCCGTGAACACTGCTTGCTATATTGCTAACCGAATCTTCTTGCGAGCATTCATGAAGAAAACCTCATATGAGCTGATGCATCGTCGAACCCCCAAGGTGAGTCACCTAAGAGTATTTGGTTGCAGGTGCTTCATCATGAAACAAGGTAATTTGGACAAATTTGAGTCTCGGTCATGTGATGGTATCTTTCTTGGTTATGCTTCTCATAGTCGTGCTTATCGTGTACTTAACCTTGAAACTAACCGGATCATGGAGACATGCGAAATTACCTTCGATGAAACTATGCCTTGCACAACTCCTGTCTTTGAACTTGCAGGTGACCATGAGATGGGACAAAGCATCTTTGAGGAAGAGGTTGAACTAGCAGATGGTGGTGATGAAGATGAGGATGTGATCAATCATCTTCCAGTTGTTGCACCTGTACCTTCTACTTCGACTACATCACTTGAGGGTCCAGACCCTACTTCCACTACACCAGGCCATCAAGATGTACCACTAAATGATCAAGATGGAGAAGATCAGGTTGACACAGCTACTGTTGAGGGGGAGGCTACTTCAGAACGTGAAGCTCCACGGCACATTCAGCGTCGCCATCCACCTCAGCTAATGATTGGTAACTTACATGATCGCACCACCAGACACAAGTCTAAGCATATTTCACACTTTGCACATTCTGCATTTGTTGCCTCTTTTGAACCCCGAGATGTTGGACACGCTCTGTCTGATCCAAACTGGGTCAATGCCATGCATGAGGAGTTAGAGAACTTTGAGCGAAACCGGGTTTGGGTGTTAGTTGAACCTCCACCAAATTGCCATCCTATAGGAACCAAATGGGTTTTCAAGAACAAACAAGGTGAGGATGGGTTGGTTGTGAGAAACAAAGCGAGGTTGGTTGCCCAGGGTTTCAGCCAGAAAAAAGGGATAGATTATGAGGAAACCTTTGCTCCAGTTGCCCGTTTGGAAGCGATTAGAATTCTTCTAGCCTTTTCCGTGGCTAAAGGTTTTAAGCTCTTCCAAATGGATGTTAAGAGTGCCTTCCTAAATGGGTTCATTGAGGAAGAGGTGTATGTGAGGCAACCCCCGGGTTTTGAGAATCCTAAACACCCTGACCGTGTCTTCAAACTCCAGAAAGCTCTTTATGGGCTAAAACAAGCACCTAGAGCCTGGTATGCTAGGTTGAAAACCTTCTTGCTTCAGAATGGGTTTGAGATGGGCTCAGTTGATAAAACTCTTTTTCTCCTCAGGCAAGGCAATGACACTTTGATCGTTCAGATTTACGTGGATGATATCATCTTTGGTGGTTCTTCTCATGCTCTTGTTGCCAAGTTTGCAGATACTATGAGCAGGGAATTCGAGATGTCCATGATGGGTGAGCTGACCTTCTTCCTCGGGCTGCAAATCAAGCAAAGCAGAGAAGGCACCCATGTGCACCAAAGCAAGTACACGAAGGACGTGTTGAGGAAGTTTGACATGGCTGATGCCAAGCCCATGTCAACTCCCATGGCGACAACAACGGCTCTGGATGCGGATGAAGATGGAGAACCGGTGGACCAGAAGGAGTACCGGAGCATGATCGGCTCCCTCTTGTACCTGACGGCTACGAGGCCGGACATACACTTCGCCGTGTGTCTGTGCGCTCGTTTTCAAGCTTCACCAAGAACCTCTCATCGCCAAGCGGTGAAGAGAATCATGAGGTACTTACTCTTCACTCCTGACTTTGGTTTGTGGTACTCTGCCTCCTCGACACTCACACTCCGCGGATACTCCGATGCGGATTTTGCTGGGTGTCGGCTGGACCGCAAGTCCACGTCTGGAACTTGTCAGTTTCTTGGTTCTTCTTTGGTCTCTTGGTCTTCCCGCAAGCAATCCAGTGTAGCCCAATCTACCACAGAAGCTGAGTATGTCGCTGCTGCTAGCTGTTGCTCCCAATTGCTTTGGATGCTTTCCACTTTGAGAGATTTTGGTCTATCCTACTCGAGAGTTCCTCTCCTATGTGACAGCACCAGCGCCATCAGTGTAGCCAAAAACCCAGTGCTCCATTCCCGAACCAAACACATAGATGTGCGCTATCACTTCCTGAGAGATCACTGCGAGAAAGGAGACATAGAGCTTTGCTACATAGACACCCAGAACCAGCTTGCAGACATATTCACAAAACCACTTGATCAAGCCACCTTTGCTCGCCTGCGTGGGGAGCTAGGAGTGTGTTTTCCTTTCTGAGTTAGTTTCTGGGGGGTCCTTCTCTTGTATCATATTGTATCATATGAATCATGCATTTGCATATCATGTTATCGCATTTGTATCATATCTTGCATTAGATGAGCTTCTCTTATATATCCTGAGTATTTGCTTATGCTCTTAAGAACTAGTGTATAGGATTGTGGTGATTTTGCAATGTACTACTTATGCTCTTGATGATATTGTCATAAGAAATCTTGTGAGCTAAGCTTGTTCTTAAAATTGAATCATGAAATGCTTATCACCCATGAGTAGTCTTTTGTCATGCGCTGCTCTTGCTTGAGATGCTAGATTGTGCTAGCTTGTACTCGGGCGATTTATTCTTTGCATATGGCTTATCATTGTGCTTGCTTTGCATTACCTAGGGGGAGCATGTCTTCTGTGCTTCACTTGTGTCAAGGGACACCTCATAAACCTTGGTTTTATATGTGCTTAATGAAAAATTAAAAGTGATATGAAAATATGGAAGATAGCAAATAGTATGCATGAAAATGCTGTTAATCTATGTTGCTCATTTAAAATCATCACCAGGTTGCTCTACTGTTACATGTGCTTGCCATAGAAGTAGGCTCATGGTCTCAGTGAGTTTGAAAATGAGTAGGAATGTCTTGCAAGTGTTAGCAATGATCTTATGTTGAGAATGTGTCATCCTTATATGAGCTTTTGTGATCTAGTTTGATCTTGCTCGAGTTATCATGGCTAGACTTTTGCTCATGTGGTGATATCTTTTATAAAATATGAAAATCTGAAATTCTGCCTAAGCCTCCTGATTCTATCATAATATCCTCATGTCGGCTATTTGTGCTTGCTCATGAACTGCTTCTTTGTGCTTTAGTTCATTTGTAGCATTTGTAAATGCTTTGTGATATATCTGAGAAGCTTGATAGTTCTTGCACTTCTTAGCATGCATTGTACTCTCTCATGTCATCCTTGATGTTTGCATTGCCAACAAGGGGGAGAAGTTCATGTTGCATTGCTCAAGGGGAGATGTTCATGAGATTACATGCATTTTGTGAGATAGGATGCATTTAGCCAGGGGGAGTTCTTTGCTTTCATGCATTTGTTCAGGGGGAGTTTGCTCTTTTGCTTTGAGCTTTCGCTTGTCACATGATCGGTGTTGAGCCCATTCTGCCTCTTCTTGAGGGATCATGTGTTCTTGTCTCAGTTGTGTCGAGCCGTTGCCCTTGTCTTAGGGGACTGAGACTTCTCATCTCAAGTGATCTTGTTCTTTGCCTTTGATAGGTTTTTGATCACTTGGATGAGTTCTTTCTTTCTGTTTCTTTTCTGTTCTCGTTCTGTTTCTACCTTCAAGTCATTTGTGTTGGGTGTTGTCAATGCACTCATCAAGGGGGAGATTGAGGACCAATGGTGGTCATCCCTAGATGATGAGTGATTGACAACCGTTGAGTGGATTGATGTGTCTCTTGGCTCGTGATGTGCAGGTGCAGGATGCGACATGGCGGCCGACGGCGCGCGGTGAAGGTCAGGCGCGAAAGGTTCATGCCGATGAACCAAGGGCGGTGAAGGATGAACGAGTAGGCTTGGACCGAGGGACCCGAAGAAGCCGGGCGGAGTCACGTGCGATCCGCATGGTGCATGGAAGAGCAAGAGTTCACGGCGTGATGAAGACGGCGGCAGTCGAGTCAAGTGGGACGGAGGCGTCAAGGCTTGGCGGAGGCCGGACACGCGTCGACATCGAGGAGGTCGCGTGGCGGCCAAGCGGAGATGGACGGTTTGGGTGGTTTGGGCCTCAAAACCACCAGGCAGGCAGGTTTGCCGGTTTGGGCCTCAAAACCGGGGGCGCGTCCGGTGCGGCCGGATGGCGGAATGGAGGGCACGTGGCGCCATCGCGAAGCTTGCGTCGAGACGAAGCGAAGTCGTGAAGGTCCCGTGTCCGTCCGATGAGTCTGCGAAAAGATGGACAACTTTGCCCCTCTGCGGGTGTGTATCTTATTTTCTGCAGTAGGGGTAGTTTAGACTTTAGGCCAAGGACTATAAGTAGTGAAGGGGCTGAAATTTTCAGCCACTTCTCCATTTTCCCTTAGTTTAGTTTTCTTCTTCAAGGCTAGGGTTTGCTTAAATGAGAGAGGATTAGGCTTAGAGAGTGATTACTCTAGGTTTAGTGCTCCAATCCAAAAGTGGGAGGATGAGGGTGGTTTCCTAGCCACGAATCTTGTTAAGATTTCAATCCTTAATCATTCATGGTTGATTCAAGGCTTGTCTCCCTCGTTTTTCCTTTTTAGCCATTTTCGGGCTATTTTTCTTGGATTTTTCGTTCTTCGGATTTGGGGCCGTTTCTTGTGGGATTTCTTTGAGGGGATCACTCATAGGTTCCTTGTGACCATTTTCCCCATGATCTTTCCCTCTCAAACCCACGGATTTGCCTCGGATTTGAAGTTCTTCTATCTACCCCGAGTTCTTGTGTTTTTGGTCAAATCCGTGAAATTCATGGTGATGGATTGATCTTTCTTGGAGAGATCTTTTGGATAACACTCACCAAGTCCTTGCGTAGCTATGGCTCAAATTTCACGGAGTTTGGACCTCGTTTGAGTGGATTTAGGGTTTTCTTCAAGTTTCGTCTCTGCCCAGGAAAAACCGGTGGTACCGGTTTTGAAAAACCGGTGGCACCGGTTTTAGGCAAGTTGTTGTTTGCTCTGGTTTTCGAGTTGGAAAAGTTCTAGATCTTGTGTTTGGCCTCTGGAATTTTTGTGATGAATTTTGGAGGTCATTTGGTCTAGTTTTGGGTTTTTCCCGAGGTGCTCAGCAGCTCCAGGAAAAACCGGTGGCACCGGTTTTGGAAAACCGGTGGCACCGGTTTTGGCTGGCTGAACACAGGATGTTTCCGCCGCTCGTTCGTTTTTGCTCGCTCGCTCGGTTCGCTGGGTTCTAGACTTGTTCCTAGGATCAGTAGGCACTCAGTTGCTACGTGATCTTGGCAAGTGCTAGAATTCTCGCGCGTGGTGTGATTTGGGACATAGGCCCGTTCTCGATCGCGAGAAAATTGTGAGGCTCCCATTCAACCCCCCTCTGGTCGCCGTTCCGGTCCTTCACTCGAACAGTGAGGGGCGAGAAGAAGAACTGGTAGTTCCTGCTTCTGATTGCTTCAAGCTAAGTCAAACAGTCACAAGACAAGACCGTGAGGTCAGGGGCAACAGAATTGCCGTGACTGTGAACATGACCACTTAACTCCAACTCAAAACCCGACCCTGCCTAGTCTAACTATAACATCTGATGTAGTCCTAATTTTTGTGCAGCAAGTTCGGTTAATTACTTGTCATGCAGTTCTTAGTACGATTTGATGGTAGGGTGATTGGGTATTCGTTTGCATGAACTATTGCTACATGCTTGGGTGATTGGGTGTTCATTTGCCTCAGCTATTGCAATATGCTTGCACTTATTTCTGCCTGTAATGAAATAGCACTACAACATTTGGCAAGTGTGCTGTTCTAATTCAGCTTCTTTTCGTTTTGTGAATTCTTGTCATGGATTTATAGGGAGATATTTTCATTGCTCATTTTGTAATAGCGATGGCTTTGCCATTGCTATCGGGTTTAGGGATTAAGGTCTGGCCAAGATCTCCTGTCTATAACTCTTTGCAATGGGTGACTTCTATGTTGTTTTTTCTAGAAGGCGGTGTGGTAGAGTATCAAACCTGGGAAGAATGCCACCAGCAAGTTCAGGCCTTTTCTGGTGTGATTGCACAAAAGTAGCGTGTTATGTTAGTACTAGAAAACTCTGCATCTTAGAGCTTGCCAGTGAGAGAATAACCTGGAGAGACTAGCAAGAGAAAACTCTTATCTTTTTGAGAATGATCTATTTCATTCCTTATCTCGATAGACGGTATCTCAAAAGAACAGCTAAATATTACTTAATGAATGTAGTTATATAGTTAGTGTAACTGTTTTAAATATATGATATAAAGGTAAAGACTACCATTATATGCAATCGATCTCCACCTCTCCTTTATATCATGCCGAACTGTCAATGCGAAGGTTCCATATGGTGCTCAAGCTTGAAAACCACCAAAAAAATATGCGTAAAATCTCTATATATTCAGTGATGTACGGCTGCATATGAATATATGATCATTGCAAGGAATTGCCTTATTTTTCGTTGCACGGGTAAACTTCTGACAGATCAGAATAGTGAAGTCATATATCTCTTACCTTCCCTCGGAACTTCCTTCAAGGTTTTCCAAGTTGGTGAAAAAACAGCACAGCTGAATTTTGCTCCAAGGGTACTACTGTCACAACAGTAAAAATCAATAGCCAGGGATGGATCTATTTGGTGTGGAGCCAAATGGCGAACAACATTGTCCATGTGTAGTGTAGGCACATGAATGAGAGAGTTCATCTTTTGGTTATGGAAAGGAAAAGAGATGTAGTCTCGTTCATCTAGTTCCAAGTGTCTGCTTCCAAGTTATGCAGTACAATGTTAACTGACTGACACATAGAGAGCATTACAACATTCCTGCCACACATCTCTCTTATTGGACAGTAACTAAATAGTAATAGCTGAGGTGAAATATTTGGTTGTAAAGTAACATATATCCATTTGCTCTTAGTTCGTCTCCTCCTTTATGGTTCTTTTATTCCTTTATTGCCTGTCACTTGAATATTCTACTGCATGTATTTAATAATCTTCAGTTTCTGTGAGCTAGAACACATCTCGTAGGTAATGATATGCTGAGGATTTGAAAACATACGGGAGAGAACTCATGCATGTTAGAAATTTGTATGATGCATTTCACTGAACATTATTTTTCTTGTGACCAGAATGCAGTTCTAGTGCTGCTTGCTGCATTTGCGAAATCAAAAAGGTATGAGCAACAGAGGCTAAATTTGATCAACCGACTCATTAGACATTGCTGAAATTTACCTATTTGTTGAGGCTAAATTTGATTCTTACTTGGGTTAAGAATCGCCGTCGCTGTTGTTGGTGATGGTGGCTCCATTTAGTGCTCCTGATAATGTCATTACCCTGAAATGTGATGGGGAAAGATTAGAACTGTTTAAGAAGGAAATGATTCAGACTAATGATCCTGTTTATGATGATTTGATTTTTACTTTGAGCCTAATACCTGAAGCTGGATAATTTAAGCTGATGCAAGTATAGCAGCAACAAATTGATCTGGATAAGACAAAATCCTCGTGCAGGAAGGAGAACGTTGCACCACGAGTGGGTGGTCCACCGTCACGCGCCGCTGCCTCTCCGGCTCGCTGCTCGCCCACCCATGCATGACGGCTGCCATTGTCTTGAGTTTCTCAATCTAGCGCGGGCTCTTCTTGGAGGATAGCTTCACAGGCTCTACTGGAGATGAATTGGAAGAGCAATAGAGCCATTAATTAAGGACTGTTGATTGTCGAGTAATGGTAGCATGCAGTATCACAATATTTTATTTTAGTTTTATAACAGCAGAAAGATGATGCTAAAATTGAGGTATCGGTTCCCTTGGACGTCAGACCGCCGCCATCCCTGCACATTGATTAATGGCAAGCCTACCGGTCTTGTTCATTTGCGCGCTTCGTGCTTCTAAAATTATTTGCAAGGCTTATTAGAATTAATCACAGTACATTGCCAAATATAAATGTTCACTAATGAATACGAAAGACTCTTTTACCATTCTTGGTTCCCACTCACCCAACAACATGAGTAGTTCAGTTCAAATAAAATGGCATGAATAGATCAAACACAAGGAAATAGATAATATGATCTGGCAAACATATACAAAGTTCTAGATATGGCATACCCCTTCACTTAGGTAGCGTTTGGATTGAGAGTTGCAATGGGTTGGAATGGGTTCGACCCACATTGACCCGTGTTTGGATGGATATTTTTTGTGGGTTGAGTCCAACCCAAAGAAAAATATGCTTCCTCGATGCAGGACGGCGTGATCCCTCCAAATCGAGCGGACCACGCCGACCCACTTTGTCCGCTTGCGTGCGTCTCCTTCCGTAAAGGAGCGAGGACGGCACGGGCTGACGCGGCCGGCTGTCGAACTGGAGGGGTGCGGGAAGACGCAGCCAGCCGGGACTCAGCAGTGCGGACGGACTCGGCCGGCAGTCAGCTGGAGCGGCGCAGGAGGAGGCCGCTGGCCGGGCTCAAGCAATGCCAGGCGGTCGCGGCACGGGGCGGATGCGGCTGGCTGGGGCTCGAGTGGCGTGGGAGTAAGGGGACGGTCGGGGCTCGAGCGGCCATCGGGCGAGCTCGCTGCCGCAGGTCGAGCGGCGCAGGGGCGCGCCTCCGCGACCCGATCTCGCCGCCGCAGGTCGAGCGGCGCAGGGGCGCGCCTCCACGAGCCGAGCTCGCCGCGGGCAGGCGCCGGCCGAGCACGTCGCGCCACCGCGGCCGAGGTGGCCGCCGCAGGTGGAGCGGCGCAGGGACGCGCCTCCGCGTGCCGAGCTCGCCGTGGGCAGGCGCCGGCCGAGCACGCCGTGCCGCATTGAACTAGCACTATGTGTATCGCATCGGACCTTGGTAATAGCGGCAGTGAGAGTGGTTTTGCCATGATCGACGTGCCCGATGGTGCCCACGTTTTTACATGGGGCTTCCTGCCAAATATTCATCCGGATTGAAAAGTGAATCCTACGAGGATGTATTGATGGCAAAGGAATCACAAATCACATGAATCTGAGCGGAGAAACTAGCAAGTTTCAGCTGGAGATGAGCCAGACAAAGCTACTTTTTTTGCTTCCTCCCTGCAGAAGAAAACTGAGGTCGGCTTTTGGCTACTTTTCTTCGTGAGCTGTTTTGCTCAACACTGTTTGGTAGCGCAAGCTGATGAGCGAAGCAAAAGCTATTGAAATAGCTGTGCCAAAAGGGCACTAACGGACGACCAAGAAGAATAATAAGTCATAAATCAGCTACTGAAATTAGAAGGATTTTATTTTTTAAGATAAACAGACGACCAAGATAAACAAAATCAGTCCAAAAAATGAAAATGATAAAAAAAATATGCTACTGAGTTTAAAAAATGAAAAGCATTTTGTCAAGAATGGGATTTGAACCCATGCCCTTTCGGACCAGTACCTGAAACTGGCGCCTTAGACCAACTCGGCCATCTTGACTTCTTGGTTGATTTTATCAAATATATTTATATAATGTTAGATAACGTTATTCCTTAAACATTCGCCTACTTCATTTTCTCCCCTTTGCAATGTTTTCACGTACGGCATTTTCTGCCCCTTTTGCAATGCTTTCACGTACTCCGTTTTCTTCCCCTTTGCAATGTTTTCACATACTTGGTTTTCTCCGCTTTTGCAAAGTTTCATGGGCCTTGCAAATTATATAAGATATACTGAGTAATAAACGGAATTGATAAAGAACCAATTCAATGAACAAAGCTCCATTCAACCAAACAACAATATTTCCTACCCTTTCAAACTGTTCATATCTTTAAATCTTTGACATCCTATCTACAAAAAGTGGAACTCAACCCAAAGAAAACACAAAACCTATCATGCTTAAAAACAAGGTCCTTCCGGACCAATACCAGAAACTGACGCGCCTTAGACCAACTCGGGCCATCTTGACTTTAGGCCGATGATTTTCCAAAGTCTATATAAGCATATTGTGAGTGGTTTGACATAACTTATCATTCCTCAATCAATCTTCACGTGCTTGATTTTCTCCCTTCTGCGAAGGAAGGAACAAATTATAAAAGTGTATATACTAATAAAGGGAGATGATAACGAACGAAATTTCATTCCACTTTATGGCCGAGTTTACACAAACTCTTCAAATCTTTAAATCTTTAATAGCATCCTATCTGGAAAAAAAATCAATCCAAAGAAAAAACTAAACCTATCAATCAGGCTTAATGCCTTGTGTTTCTCTGCATGGTGGGCAGCCACTACGCGCGCTTCGAAGCCATTTTTTTTCCCATCAATCGGCGTCCTCAATGATGGTGCTGAGCGCCCTCCTCATCGGCGGCGGCCGCGTCGCCACGGCGGAGCCCTTGGCTATCCTCGCCGGGCTCCGTGAAGCCGTCTCGAAGCCCCCCAGGGTCCTCTGGTTCAGCTTCTCGTTGACCTCCTCGTCGGCGTCCGCGTGGTGCGCCGGCACGACGCGCGCCTTAGCGACGAACCCGCCGCCGCGCGCGCGCCCATTGGTCCCGGCGCCGGCGGCACGCGCCGTCGTCCGCGCCCTCGCCGCAAGCGCGTCGCTGGCGCGCACGGCGAGCGCGGCCATGTCGGCGCTGGAGAGCGGGCGGCCGAGCATCGCCGCGGGGAGCACGAAGTATATCTGCCCCGGGCGGAGCAGCTCGTCGGCGCCGAGCGCCGGCACGTCCGCGTCGAAGTAGAGCGCGTCGGAGCTGCACACGAAGAAGGACCCGCCGCCGCTGTCGGCCGCATTATTGCTGCCGGCGGCGGCGGCTAGCGCGTCGGAGGCGGAGACGGGGGAGCACGCCGGCGCGAACTCCCGCAGCGAGCCGTCGGCAGCGACAACCAGGGCCGGCGCCGCCGGCGGCTGGCGAAGCGAAGGGCTGCTGCTCCGGTGGGTGCTTGAGAGGCCTGATCCCATGAAACTTTCGGTGGACACGGATGGGTGGTTTTGGAGTTTGGAATGGAGCCGAGTTGACCGGCGGGAGCTTGTTTTTATAGCGGGGCGGCCGAAAGCGGAGGAGCCAGGAAGGTTGACGCGGACGGGAATGTGTCTGCTCTTTAGCACTTCACTCCCTCAGTTCTTGTACTATCACGAACATGTCTCTGCAGCAGAGCAGCGGATGTTTGTGTGATGCCTAATTGCCTATGTATCGAGAAAGATGAACGCCATGTTTAATCAAGCAAATTTTACATTAGTGCTTTTTAATATTTATGAGTGGGACAATAATACCGCAGCACTCATTGTTAAAAAGAAGATTAGCTTATGAAAACGGCGACAAGTTCAGATTATGAAAACGGCGAGGTGGACAATGATAATAATAGTACTAGTAATCTAACCAGTAACAACAACTTTGCGCTTTCGTTCAACCCAACTACCCGTTCCAAAACCTTTGTAACGGTAAGTCAAGCTGAGAGTTGAAACCATCTTGTCCACCCACAGAACGCTCTGCGTTGAAAGTTGAAACCCAGCCGAGGCGGTCCTAACCTCCGCTCCAAGAAACCGTACGCCTGGCTTCACGGCCAAAACACCAGATCTGCAGGGTCCAGGCCGCAAAGTCGAGAAGCAGGAGCACAACCCAACAGCAACAGCAACAACGAGAAGACGGAAGCCACCGGCTGGGGCCGGCGCGTGGGCGCGGACGCGGAGAGAACCAAGTCGCGCACGGCAAGGACCCGCGGCCGGCGCTTTTTGCCGTTTTTGAGGGGCGCAGGAGCCGGCAGGATCGGCGGCGGCGTCCACGCCCGAGCGCGTGCGACGCAACGGTTTCTTGTTACGAGATTTTCCTCTGTTTCCGCGAGGAAATACTGGGTGTAGCGCATACGCGGAGTGGAGGATGTAGAACTAGAGAAGGATGGTTGACCAGAGATTTGGCTGGTTTATTTGGCAAATTGCATCATCCACTGCTACAGAAAACAGTTATAAGAGCCAGGGTTTTTTTAGGGGCGGACTAAAAGGCGACGCGCCTCTACAAATGCGCGCGCTGCTGTAGCTAAGGGCCGCCTCTATAGAACGATTTCCAGGGACGGATCATGCCATGAGCCGCCCCTACAAATGCTGCCCTTTCTAGAGGCGGCCCATGCCATAACCCGCATCTAGAAATGCATTATCAGGGACGGCCCATGCCATGACCCGCCCCCTAGAAATGTATGTTTGTGGTTGTCAAATTTGAAACTTGAGATTTTTCAAAGACCTTGGATGGAGAAACAGTCAAAATGAAAGTTGTAGATCACAATAAGTTATGAAACTTTGTAGTTGACAACTTTTTTATTTGAAATCATTTTGTCAACGAAACCTAAGTTCCATTTGTCTCAAATTTGAAACTCAAATTATGTAAACGACCTCGGATGGAGAAACCACCAAAATAAAAAATATAGATTTCAAAAAGTTATGAAACTTTGTAGTTAACAACTTTTTAATTTGAATTCATTTAGGGCTTCAAACAAGCAATTTACACTCGGTTTAGTATAATACGGGAGGAGTCAAAACGGAACCCTGGCACAGGTGAGAGTGTGGTGTAGTGGTAGAGGAGGTTACACGCGAGGGAGAGGTCATGAGTTCGGATCCCACGAGACGCAGAGCGCGCGAATTTTACGCGAAAAATGGCACGACTCGTAACGGTTGAGGGCCTTCCCACATTTGGAATAATTTTTTTGCTATTTTTTCGATTTATTTCTGGTCGGCAAAAATAAACTTTGCCGCGTGCCGTAGCATTTTCAGGGGCGGGCTACTAACCCGCCCCTGCAAAAATGAACCCGCCCCTGGAAACACCATCTTCAGGGGCGGGCTACTAACCCACCTCTGCAAATAGCCATATTTAGCAGTTAATAGCAGGGGCGGATTTCGACGCCGCCCCTAGAAACGTCCGCTAAACCACCTCTACAAACATTTTTTTAGTAGTGATCCGTGTTCAGATGGCCAGGACAATTTTTTGATTCCTACTTTGACCACTAATTAGGGGTATTAAATAAAGCCAGTTTACAAAATTACCTTCACAACCACTGGCAAATTCGCGAGACGAATCTAATGAGGGCTTTGACCGCACGATTAGAAGATGATTGCTGTAGCATTACTACAGCAAATCATGGATTAATTAGGCTCGTTAGATTCGTCGCGCAAAGTTACACTCATCTGTGGCTGGGTTTTGTAAATAGATTTCATTTAATACTTCATGCATGCAAGATTCCTTAGAGACAAAAAATTGTCCTGGCCATCTGAACACGGCCGTTGGCTAGTGTTCTAGGTAAGGCTGGAAATCACTTGCCATTTGCCAAGCTGTGTGCTGTAACTGTAAGAGAAGGCGCAGGCGGCAGCGTCGGGTCCGCGTCCACTGAAGCGCGTCTCGGTGGTCGGTGCCTGCACTGCACGCGACGCGACCGGGTAGGGTTGATCTTTTCCATGTTGGCCAACCAAACTCTCCGGTTTCAAGAAGAAAGTGCGGGCACGGTGCAGCGCATTCCCGAGATCTTTTCTCTCTTTTTTCCCCTTTCTTGGTACTGCGATTGCTAGAGAAGGATATGATGCTCCTAGATCTGGTTCATTTCGTTCTGCCATGATAGCTAGCCTATTCTAGGCTAGTGTTTGTTAGGCTGGGAATCACCGGCGATCGAAAACTGCGTGCTGCAAGAGACGGCTGGAATGGAAGAAGAATCAACGCGTTTGGTTAAGCCTAATAGCGGAGGTCATCGTGCCCATGGGGTTTGCGCAAATGCTGAGGTGAGGCGGAACTGAAATCTGGTACGCGAAACGGAATCGTCTCGCCTCGTGCAGTGTGTGCAGCCGTGCTCGTGCCGCTCTTCTCTACCAAGCATATACGGGCCATTTGCGACGCGCGTGGTGCTCCGGCTTGACTGGGGCTCACGCCTTTCACGTGCGCGTCGCCGCGTCGGGTGTTGTACGGCTGGCTCTACCATCTGAGCGTCGTAGCGTACCGGTTGGTTCACGTTCGCACCACACGCCTCCGAAGCGGCACAGTTCTGTACTCTCGTCCTATGCCGTACAATTGGGAACAGCACGAGATCACGGACGGCTTCAGGCCATTCCCAACTAACGGTGTCCATAGGTAGTGTCTATGTTGCCAACTAAGCAAAACACTATGTTTAGAAACTACATCTCTCAATGCATAGTTTCTTCATGTAGGTCCATAATTAATACTCAATCCATCATTCTCTCTCATCTCTTCCAATCATATTTGTTGTTCAATTATCATGAGGATACTACCATCTCCCAATACATGACTTAGTGGTGTCCAGTGCATAGGTTCTCGTGAAGAAACTGGGTCTTGCATAAGACCCGGTTTCTTCCTCTCTCCACTCTCTCTCTTATTTAATATAGTGCCATGTAAGCTAATAGTCCTAGATGGCAATATAATTAATGCTATGAAAACCATCGAGGATTGGGATGGCCTCATGCCGCACGCCCCCGGCTTGACCGTGATGTTCGGCTCCTCGCGGGCTCGGACGCTCGGTGACGCTGACGCCCCCACACAGATGGCAACGCAACCATGGAGACGCCTGCTGGTCGCTCGCAACGGCCGGGTTGAGCGCTGGAGCCCCGTCGCTGTCCGGCGAGCTGACCTGACCACCACCCATTATTCTGAGCCCGCGGTCGGTCGGCCGCAGCGGAGTTCCCCTCGTCCTCCGGATACGATCGGTTCCACTTCCACCTGCCGCCCGCCGCCTCCTGGGCGTCGCGTCGCTCCTACGCCGATTAGTAAACCCGACTCAACTCATCCCCAAAGTCAAACCCGGCCTCCTCCCGCTCTGACTGACAGCACGTTCTTCTTCTTCTTGCCGAGCAAGTTGGCCGGCGGCGCCAGCCGGCCTCGGACAGCGACGGGAGGAGCGGCGGCGGCGGGCCTGCCCCGGCCGCCGGGAACCGTACATATCAGATTATCAGCTTCGGGCTTTCGGCCTTCCAGCGACACGGCGACACCACGAGTCCACGACTGGCTGCTTCCGTTCCGTACGAACGTTTCCGGTTCCAGAACCAATTCGGTCAGGGTCAGGGATGTACCCGTCAACCACTCCAACGGCTGTACCCGGTTTCACACTTTCATCTGTCCGTAGTCCGTACCACATCAAGTGCATCCAATGCAATGAAAATACAGTGCTTTGGGTCAAAGTGGACAAGAATCTTACGGTTACGGGTTATCTTAGGCTAATCCTAATGGAAGATTTCATATTGATGTTTCCAAGATAGTCACATAAACAACTAGAAAATGAAATAATGTTGAAACTACCTCTCCCAATACATAATTTTATGGTGTGGTTTCATAGACTACAAATTGCATTTAGGGCCTGTTTAGTTGGAATGGAAAGTTGCCGAAATTTACTGTAGCAATTCTAAATCGAAGATTAGAAGGACTAAACATGATCTAATTATAAAACTAAATATACGGATGGACGGGAAATTCGCGAGACGAATTTATTAAGCCTAATTAATCCGTCATTAGAGATTGTTTACTGTAGCACTGACGTTGTCTAATCATGGCCAAATTAGGCTCATTAGATTCGTCTCGCAAAGTTACCGGGGGGTTATGGAATGGGTTTTGTCATTACACACGTTTAATACTCCATGCATGTGAGATTCTCTTTGATGAATAGTAAAATTTGTCGATTTGCCAATTTGCCGATGGAACTAAACAGGGCCTTAATTCCATGACTAATCAAGAATTGGTATGCATGTACATGTGGTTTCATCTACATGAAACTGGTTACTTCTCTCTTCTCTTAAATTTGTTGCCATGTCATAAAAAAAAAATCCTATGTAGCAAAACCTCATGAAACTCGCCATTGGGAGTAGGCTAAGCAGCAATTTTTTAGAAGCAGCAACTGATGTTTACAAAGGCTGACAGGTATCAGCTAAATGCCTAAAACCACCAGTCTCGAAAAGTGTTATCCTCTTCAAGGTTGTCACATGAAGATTTGCTTAAGCAATTGGGCCCCAACTAATAAGCTCATGAAATAAGCAATGTACTCTACGGATAGAGGAATACATAAAGTTGAACATAATAAAATAAGAAATTAAAAGATTGCGTTGAAATTGTTTGTTTGGAAATTTCCCCGAAAGGCACAGCCCCGCAGCGGAAATCCCCATCTCACAAGAAAATGTCGCTATATATTAACATTTGCAAATTAAAAAAACATATTAACATTTGTTCCTGGGCAGCAATTGACTACTCAATAATTCCCCTACTTTGTATACACAGTCTAGGGCTCACAGAAGTAGACTTCCCGACTCGTATAAATAGTGGGGGCTCACACAGCATCAGACTGCAGTGCACATGCACTCAGCTGAAGCCGAGGCTTCCCAACAGCGAAACAATTATTGCATTCATGCTCATCTTTGCCCTAAAAATGATGATCACTGCATCAAGCTACAAGTCTACAACTGCAGTGCTGGTTTCAGGAGCGCATAAAGAGAATCCAGGAGCTGACAAGTCACAATTCCAATCACGAAATAGATTTACAAGTGTGCTGGTAGCAATGCATGCCAAGCCAGGTATTTTCAATCTCTAGTAATTACAGAGCACAAAACATCCAAGTTGGGCACCCAGATACCAAACACTCCAGATCTAGACTGCAGAAAAGTGAACACGCAACTGGATGATGGTCTGTTTCAGTAAATGTGATATTATCCTCTTTGATTTGAGAACTGAAACCACCCCACCCCACCCCTGGCTTGTTATTCTGTTCTTCGATCACGCTCATCGCTGGTTCTCCCTCCTACGGGCGTAGCGGGTCCTATCATTGTACCTAGGCCTATCTGCTGCTCTCTGTGGTACTGGTTCTACCCTCCTCTGCCTCTCTGGGGGCCTCTGAACAATCTCCCCGTTAACAAAGAGCTCAGCTGCAAGATAAAAGATCCGAGGACATTATACATTTTTCCAAGAGTAACAGCTCAACAAGGATAGGTCACAGCATGCAAAGTGCTAGCAACAACCAATGCGAGACATGAATGGTTAGTGTTACATCTTAACTGATCCACAATTCCACTGATATGGAGAGCAGAACCAATAAAGAGAATTGCTTTCAGTCCATTAGCATTCCAAACAAGATGTTTGCCAAAATGACTCGCGTGATTTGCCAAGATGGACTAAACAAAATCAAACAACAGAAACACGCGACATATTTTTGGATCAAGCAACAACTCAGGAAAATATGTGAACCACAATCAACAGATGGTTCGACAACAATTATTACCCTTGAATAACCTAAGTAACATTGTCTTTCATACTAATTGTCCGTAACATTGTTTCATCCCTACTGATCTGTGTCCCCATTTCATTTAAGGCGCAGAACCGTTAGAGAGACACTTGTTGTTAGTCCATTAGCATTCAAAGCAAGACATTGCTTATTAAGCTCCATGCTTTGCCAAGATGGACTAGAAGACCAGAATGGTTACGAAAGGTCATTGGTTGAACTAACATAGACAAACAGATAAAAGCCAAAATTGATAAAGGTTTCATCTCTAGTTCTCTACTGATCTGCGCCCCCAATTTCACTGAGGTGCAGAACCGTTAGAGAAACCATTGTTATTAGTCCATTAACATCCAAAGCAAGACATTGCCAACTAGGCTCCACGCTTTGCCAAGATACACAAGACCGGTGTGCTTAAAACTAGTACCAGGTTCCACTACTGAACAAAAAAAAAATATCTAGAAACTAAAAATGTGTTGGTACTTAGTAATGTATCATCCCTACTGATCTGAGCCCCATTTCATCGAGGTGCAGAACTGTTACGGTCTTAGGGAGACAACTTGTATTAGTGCATTAGCATTCAAAGCTAGGCATTTCCTGTGTGGCTTTACAGCTTTGCCAAGATGGAGTAGAACATCAATGGCATAGGATTGAGCTGATGACAAAGCACTTAAATTTAACCGTGTCTCAACTCAACCCAGTGATGTGCACAATGTTCCATCGCATTCAGGTATTGCTAGGAGTCTAGACTCTAGATATCAGTCGTAGCCAAGTGAACGCAAGAAACATGTGTAAGCTTCAAAAGCTAGACCAAATTACTACAGATCACCCACTAACTAATATCAGCTATACAAAATCAACATGTGATTCCTAACTGCAAGAGAAGAAAGCTACATCCATAATCCTTGTACTCAGGATCGAAATATGAATCCAGGAGACTAGACTCTAGATATTAGTCCGTAGCCAGTGAACACAATAAATATGTGTAAGCTTCAAAAGCTAGACAAAATTTACTACAGATCACCCACTAACTAATATCAGCTATACAAAATCAAAATGTGATTCCTAAACGCAAGATAAGAAAGCTACCTCCATAATCCTTGTACTCAGGATCGACATAGGAATCTGGGAGCACGAAGAGAACACCAGGAAGCCCTGTAGCACACCATAAACAACGCGGGGTCAGATCCATGCCAGGTCTAATTCAGCAAAATGTCAGAATGAGTAAACTAATGAACCAATCATAGGGCATAGATCCAACGAACCCTCGAGCTTGTTGGATGTCTCCTCATCGATCTCGCACCCGAACCCGAAGTAGCGCTCGCACGACACGTTGTAGATCTTCTTCTTTGCCTCCTCCTCGCTGCATCACAGAATATCCGCCAGGTAACTGACTTATTCCCCGAAACGAAACCCATTCATTCGTTTCTAAGGGGGAACTACCGCCAATATGAACAAAGGGGTGATTCACAAGTCGTTCGGCGGTTGGAGAAGAAAGCGATGTACCTTCCGAGGACCTTGGCGAGGGTCTGGATGTAGCAGTCGATCATCTGCTGTTTGTTGGCGCCCTCGCCGCCTGGCTTGTCCATCACGATGAGCCAGTGCTCGTAGTCGCATCCGGGGAACAGCGGCGCCATCTCCGTGGGCGCGCGGTCTCCTCCCCCGCCGGAGCGCGCCGGGGAGTAGCCGTCCCCGCCCGGCCGCCGCGCCATCCCGCGCGAGAAGCCGAGGCGGGAGGCCGCCGCTACGACGGCCGGGCGCAGCAGCGACTGCTCCGAGGCGACCGCCGCCGGCCCGCGGCGGAGGAGCGAGGAGAGGGAGGAGGAGGAGACGCAGCGGGAGAGGAGCCTCCGCGCGGCGGCGGCGGCGGCGGCCATGGTGGTAAAACCCTAGCCGGCGGGGACAGTGGGTGCAGTGGTGGAATGGATGCGACGCGAGAAGCACCGTGACGGCGAGAGGTTTAGGCCCGATGGTGATTGGGTTTAGATGGACCTGAGATGGGCTGTGATGGGCCGGATCTGGGGAATAATGAAGCCGAGGTCCAGGTGCAGGTGCAAATGTGGAATTTTTTTTTTACGATTTTTCAAAAACAACTCACGGATGCTAGATTTTACAAATCTGTCAGCCAACCGCCGTATCATTTGGCTGCCGCCAAATGATACGGCGGCAAGAGGATGTAACCGCCGGTTCAAACGGCGGTTCAGCAAACCGCTGAACCATCCGGCGGTTTATTGTCCTAACCGCCGAATGGTTTGGCGGTTTGACCAACCGCCAAATGAAACGGCGGTTAGCTGTAAAATAGTTTGAAAATTGTTTAATTGTATAAAAATGTTATTTTTATTATTATAATGGTTGAAAATTGTTTAAATATAGGTTAATAATTTTTTTATTTTAATTATATTATGTTTTTTCTGACTGACTGCAACAAACACATCCCACGGATTCAATGGCCCACACCATCTCCTTCCTGTGACTGCAACAAACACACCTCACGGATTCAATGGCCCACACCATGTCCTTCCTGAGTGACTGCAAAAACACACC
>CM014273.1:11077572-11096980 GCA_004135705.1 Alloteropsis semialata | reverse complement strand
CGCACGGGCACAAACCTAGTAATACGGTTCATTTCTGAAATAAGTTCAAGAAGGTATGAACACCTGTTACGAGTCTAGGACTCTAACGCGGATGAATTGGTTTCATTATAACAAGACTTACCACCAAGCTACATTTAGTTGCTAGTAATTAACAAATGCTCCTTCAATTTCAAATTACAATTTACTTTAGCTTTCCCTACGTCTAACATAAACCAAGTTTATAAAAAAATTATAATAGCATCAACAATACGAAACAAGTACACTATGAAACAAATTTCATGATGGATTTCATAAAACTATATTAATATTTTAGTTGGATTTTTCTTTGACCTTGGTCAAAATTAGAGAAGCTATAATACGGAGGAATCACTTACTTTACCTACCAGGCCCCCACATGAGGTCCTAGAGCGGCTTAGATTTAGGGAGTCGACGCGGTGAACTAAAGGTATTCTCGTAACGTGTACAAGATCGACCTGTATGCTCGAACTGAACCAATTCAGAAAAAAAAAAAGAGGAGGAAAGGAATAAAAACGTTGAACTAAACGGGCAGCTTTGACGTGAAACAGAGTCTTCGTTTATTCGTACAATCGTACCAACCTCTCTGGCGGCTGCGTGCAACCTCGTGCTGCCGAGGTGTCGATCGTGCTCCTGCGTGCAGGCCACCGCCATGACAGTTGACCGGCCGTCGAAACGGCAGAGAAACAGATCGACGAGTCGCTCTACTTGAACTGCCCACGCATCACGTCGCAATTTATTGTCCGTTTTGTTGGTCTCGATCGCCCCTGCATCTCGGATCGTCCAACCAGCAGCATAGTTGCGGCACACGCCTTGTGACAAAGGTCGTGTTTAGATTCACAAGAATTTATTGCGAAATTTACTGTAGCAAAACTAAATCGAAGATTAGAAGGACTAAACATGATCTAATTATAAAACTAAATACACGGATGGACGGGAAATCGCGAGAGGAATCTATTAAGCCTAATTAATTCGTCATTAGAGATTGTTTATTGTAGCACGACGTTGTCTAATCATGGCTAAATTAGGCTAATTAGATTCGTCTCGCGAAGTTACCCGGGTTGTAAAATGTGTTTTGTCAGTTATCCACATTTAATACTCCTAATTAGTAACCAAACATTCGAATTTACTGTAGCAAAACTTATCTAATGGAACTAAACACGGCCAAACAAGGAGTTGGGAGTCTATTCTGTTGCAGGCTTGCAGCGCTGTGCACGGTCACCAGGTGCAGCCTGCAGAGCACATGGCATGCTAAGCTTGTGTATTTTGGATTTCTTCCGAGTCCGCTAGGATCTACTAGTAGCACGACGTTGTACAGGATCATCGAGTCGCGGTGCCATTCGTGACGAGACGCCGACGGCAACAAGCGCCACAGCACAGCTCGGCCGGACTCGTGTGTGAGCTCGTGCTCGTGAGAGAGGAGAGGAGGAAAAGGCCTGGGAGATCGATGGCGACGTTTAGCGCGGTTAATCGGGGACGGCGTGTCAAGGATTTGGAGGAAGGTTAGGGCGGGCTCGACCCGGCGTCGCGTGGCGCCGCCGCCGACACGTACCCGAGCACTCAGCGAGAGCTCCCTGCGCGGCGGGGCGGGCGGCCCCATGTAGCTCGCGGCCCCGACCTCGCACGAGGCGGGCGTCGGCTCCATCGCTCTCGGTTGGTACGCACATGGCTTTCACTTTTCAGGTTTTTTCAGCATGAGGAACATCAGCGCTTTCGTTCGCGGCGCCGCCGCCGACGGGCCTGCGCATCTGCACTGGTACAGTACAGGCTCTGAGGCTCACATGAGGGGAGCACGGGGCCGTGCTGCTCGGGGGTTAAATTCTCGGCGGCGCACGGCAGGCAGACGATAAAACTGGAGCAGCAGGAGGCGCGCGCCGCCGGGAATGTCGTGCGGTCGTCGCCGGCGAACGGCCGGGCCGGCAGCGGGAGGCGGTGCTGTCTGTCTGCTACCGCTACCTTCCCGTTCCGCTGGCCACGCGCCATCATCATATCCATCCCTACATTTTTTTTTTTGGAAAAAGATCCATACGACCACCTACTGATTGATCCTCTACTGCGACCCTGTCGGCGAGCCCGAGATGACGCCCCGGCCCACGAGCGGCCACTACCAGGGGGACACGTTGTGCCAGGCCAGAGCGAAGCACAGACCCGCCTCACCGGCCCACGGGCCGACAGGCGCCCACCCCGGTTGTGATGGGCCACATCCCACTCGGTTGCAGGCTGCAGCCTTGCAGGGATACCGTTGAGTGGGCCAAAGCCCAACTAAGTACTTTCGCTCCCCAAAACATCCACCTCCACGATTGCAAATCTGCAACGCAAACACGCCGCAGTGGGAAACAGATGCAGCTGATTCAGGCCTCCAGAGTTCCAATCAGGTAACCGGCATCAGGAATCATACAACGCTCGCCGGCATCAGCACCATCCGTTAGTAAATGCCGCACCGTGCAGCCATGTGATGTGCGGGCGTGAATTTAGCGGCCGTGTTTGAGAATCGAGATGCAGCCACCAACTTCACTGCTACGGTTTCTGTCCAGACGGGTCCGCAGGCAACCATGGGCGTGTTCGGATGGGGATCAAAAAATTATTGATCCCTGCATTAAATACTACTTTGACCGTTAATTAAGGGTATTAAATAAATTCAGTTTACAAAACTACCTCCACAACCCCCTGTCAAATTCGCGAGATGTAGCATTACTGTAGCAAATCATGGATTAATTAGGTGCAGTAGATTCGTCGCGCAAAGTTGCACTCATCTGTGAAAAGGTTTTGTAAATAAACTTCATTTAGGCCCTCATGCATGCGATAGTAATCCGGGACAATTTTTTGTCCCGGGCTGCCGAACAGGCCCATCTTCGCTTCTTGAGGTGCATTCTTCTCTGCAGGAGACCACTACACACAGATCTATATGCAGTGCTGCAAACCATTTCTGGTCTGAATCTGCGCCCCTGAGGTCCAAACCGGCAACACAACAGCCTGTGCTTCAGCAAGTTCAGCTGAAGCAGCAATTAGCCCCAGGCTTTACCGTGAACAGTGGATTCGTCTAGCCTCGTTGTCCATATGAAAACTATAGCATCAAGTCTTCACTTCTCTATAATGTGGTTTCTAAGATGCAGTTTGGCAGTCTCTGACGATTGGTTCAGGGGAGTTTACCTCTCTCCAAAAGCCGGCTCCTTCGAGAAGCTATTGGAGAGAATCTTCAGCTTCTAAGCAGAAGTAGGCTTCAGAAACGAAAAGCCACACCCTGCTCAAGGTGCCTATATGCTTGTGCTGAGCGAAGGTCAGGTCTCTCACAATCCCCATACAGGGTTTCCGGATTCAGAATCAATCAAACGTATATCACTCTGGGCCTCTGGGCTCACAAATCACAACTTAAGACTTATTTCAACTCTGTTGTGCCCTTTTCTATCTCTATTATTCTATTATTCAAACACAGGCATACCAAGGCATTTAAAAAGGTTTGGTTAATAATGGATCAGCGACAACTGCAAGATGTAATGAGGTGTTAGCAGCTGAATGAAACAAAGAGCCCTTGCTCCACCTAAGAGCCAAGTGACCCCCTGCTCCTGAAACCTGAATCCCCAAAACATTTCACAAAGACTAGAGCTGTTCTGCACTCAATAGGAACCCTTTATATGTGAACCGCAGGAATAAGAAAATTTGAAGGACACTCCAACACAAACAATCCCCATTAAACTGAAAGTAACCAGCATAGTGCAATATTGCAAATTTGCAATGGATTTTCTACCAAAACATCGTCCCAATGCAGTCTGAACTTTCCAATGAAGCAGGAACCATTATATGGCAGGACAAAAATAGCACAACAATTGCACCCTCACAAGCATGTACTGCTATGCAAACAACGAGTAAATCTCAGACATAAGTAGCACATGTTATGACAAGTTTTGAAACAGAGGGCATTCACAGTAACAGGGAGCTATGCCTACACTGCCATTTTCCGCTAGAAACTTCGCAAAAAGGCGACAAACTCAACACTGCACTGTAGTGCACTAGTAACAGCGCCGATCACCACAGTGGCGGCAGCAACAGAGAGGCCACCGTTGCCGCATCGATTATTCAGAAGCAAAAACTAAAACTTTTGAAGGAAGAGTGACGAACCAAGGAAGCACGGCAACCACGGCGCCGCAATTCAGAGCGCTTTGAGCATGTCCTCGGCGCTGCTGTTGGTGAAGGCGCCGCCTTCCTCCAGGTTGAGCACCTTGACGACGCCGTCCTCGGCCAGCAGCGCGTAGCGCCGGGACCGGACGCCGAGGCCCACGGGCTTGTCGGAGAGGTCGAGCTCGACGCCCATGGCGCGCGCCAGGTCCCCGTTGCCGTCCGACAGGAGCAGCACCTCGTCCCCGACGCCGAGGCTGTCCTTCCACGCGCGCATCACGAAGGCGTCGTTGACGGAGACGCAGGCCACGGCGTCCACCCCCTTGGCGCGGAGCTCCCCGGCCTTGGCGACGAACCCCGGGAGGTGCTTCTGGGTGCAGGTGGGCGTGAACGCGCCGGGCACCGCGAAGAGCACCACCTTCTTCCCCGCCGTCAGGTCGCGCACCGTCACCGTCTTGAGCTCGCCGTCGGGGGAGTCGAAGTAGGAGAGCGTCGCGTCGGGGAGCCGGTCCCCGACCGCGATGGTCTTGGCCGCCGTCGCCGCGGGAGCCGACGCGGCGGCCCGGATTGGCGCCCCGGGGAACCCGCGGGCACGGAGGGGCCCCGCGGCGGCCAGGCGGCGGGAGGCGAAGGGGAGGGAGGAGGAGGCGCGCGAGAGGAGGACGCGCTTGCCGGCGGCGGCGGCCGTGGCGGAGAGCGCGGTGAGGGCGGAGGTGGCCATGGAGGCGGGCCGGGCAGGCGGCGATGTGGTCGAGGAAATGGCCTGTTTCGATGTGGTTTCTGTTTTGACTTTGGGGAGAGCGAGAGAGCCCTAGGAGGTGGGGGATTTGGGCTGGTAGCTAGTGAGTGTGATTGGCTGCGAGCGGCGGGGCTTGGCCGATGTGCAGGGAGGCTGCCAGGTTGGTGACTGGTGTCTGAACTCTGAAGGGGGTGCGTGGTGGAATGCGACGGCGGCGGCCAGCGGCGTGAGGACGGCGACGCCTCTGCTTGATGTTGGGCTGGGCGCGACAGAGAGCCCAGCATTCTGGGAGGTGTTGGGCCCAATTGGGTTATTGGGCAACATTACTAATCCACATTTGTTTGGGAGAATGACCTATTTGGGGTCTTTGACCACATGCTCAATTGGGTCCTCCAAGTTTCAAAAGGTGCTAATGTAGTCCCTTTGTTTGACATTGATTACGTATGTAATTTATTTTCTCGAGTAATGGGTTACATATGCTCTGTTGACCATTTTATTTGAGAAAACCATGACAAATATGATATATGGAGTGCCAAATTTTATTTGTCACTTGTGAGCATCTGATGGGCTTTAATAGTCATGATGTACATGTTTTGAATGTCATGCTCATGGTTACAATAACCAGGAGATTTATTTGCAACATGAACCATATATCGTCATATTGAAACCGTAGCGTAGCACGGGCAGTATATTAGTATAAATAAAATGATGTTTAAGGAAATGCCGCTCTTGATTTAGCTCAATTGTGACAACCTTCACCAAACGCAAAGCCAGAATGCAACCTATCCTACATGCCAACAAAACCTAATATACTTCTATACGCCACCAAGAATTGTGCCTACAGCAATTTGATATAGAAAAGAGGTATTTTGTTGGAACAAGATCACTTACTAAATACATGTTAAAACATATGTGTTTGATTTAGGACAACATGGGATGGAATGATCACATCTATTTTTTTTTATAGAAACCATCAAACTTGGGTTCTCGGTATAGGATGAATCATCCTAATTTTTTGTTTGGTAGAGGAATACATAGAGATGTGTTAGATGGAGTTTCAAGGTTCGTCAGCTACGGTCAACTGCAGGGCTTTAGTAACTTAGAACATAGGAGAAGGCCATGGTGGCACCGAGGCTCACCTTCACTGTAATCATTTGCATTGCTCCGACACTCGTCCTGGCCCTGCATCTCTCAGTCACTTTTTGCCCACGGCACCATCGCTCGTCGAAGATCCCATGTTGCCCCTGCTTGCCGCTTGCACACCCTAATTGACACCGAGCTTACTTACGCATAGACGCGCATGAGACAAATGAGTGAAAATGTCACAAGTGGGTCAAAGCATCATGAGACAAATGAGTGAAAATGTCACAAGTGGGTCAAAGCATGTCCGCTCAATTTTAGAGGGACCATGGAACTTAGAAGTAGCCTTTGTAAATAAAAAACATGCTAAGACATGCACACATTTCAATATTCAAACTTTGTTTTTTTGGCAAAAAAATACATTGAGTTCGAATTTAGAATTCTTTCCAATGATCAAACTTTTGTTGCCATAAATGATACAATAAAGAAAAATTATCTGTCAAATGGTGATCTTCGAGACCATGCTAATCAAATTGCACCTTATATTTTGGGCGAAAAGAGCATTTCGGCTAAGATTTTTATTTAAAAAAGTAGTTCAAACTTTCAAAGTAACCACAATGTTCAATCTAAGGGTAAAATATATTTTAAAAGGGAGTATTATATTGGAATTATTTTTAGCCTAAGTATAGTATGATAAAATATAATAATAAGTAGAATTAGCATCGTGGGGTTTTTTTACGCAAAATTATTCCTAATTTACATCTCTACGTAACGGAACTAACACCATAGGCTCTCGCACCTCTTTGGAAAACATCGTCTCTTTCCAATCATAGTTGAATTTCTATCGGATCATCCTTGAGCCTTCCTCGCCCTCGTGTTGCACGCCTTTATAACCTCTAAGTCTAGGTAACAGATGCAAATACTCGAGAAAAGCCTGTGCGAAGCCACATCGATTAATTAATAAATTATAATATTACCATGAATAGTCTCTACTTGCACCCAATAATTGTTAGGCTAAAAATATATAAAGAAAGGGATAACATGTGATTATCTAGAAGTATATTTTTTCCTTTACATCATACGTTAAATTAGTTTTGATGCCTTCATTTTCATATCAAGATATTGATGCTACGAGCATAAGTTGTCAAATGATATCTTCATGTTCACAAGTTGGCTAACCAAATAGTCATGTTAGCTATTTTTCACGCACGCTGATTTATGTGACAACTTCCAATTGAAAAACAAAACACCACTTCTATAAATAGTAAATAATCGATACACATATTCAAATTATATAATATATTGATATAGTTTTTTAGCCAAAACCCAAATTATATTACAAAGATTATAGAGATTTTTACAATTATAAAGATTTACAAAAATATGAAGCTTGAGTCAAGCAACGCAACTAACATGCCTTGCCAGCCAAACCGTACCAAAATATTATGATGATAATGCATGACAAATTACATTAAGCTAACTGAATAATTAGATGTAGTTAAATTGAGTCATCTAATAGAAACGAACATGCGCATCTCAATAACTTATTGTTCCCAATCTGCTTATTGTTCCCAATCTTTTCATTCATGGTATCAAATAAGTTCAAGAAACCATTGTTCTTAATCATTCATTTCTTGGTATGGTTTGTCCGATCTCAATTTTATTGTCACAAATGAATAAATAGTAATTTTCATTACGCTTACTATTGCTCATACTAGAAGTTCGTTATGGTAAGATGAGTGATGTCCAATAAATTTACATGTTTATATAAAGTTTAGTAATTTATTAGGTTTATAACTAGCTGTTTGATGTGGATTTAACAATCCATGATAATAAAAAATATTAGCTTTACAAGCATTGTCTAAAAAATATTATGAAATGCGATTAATATAGTATTTGATAGTTCTGAGTAAATTATAACATGGTTGATAAAACTGTAGTCCTGCAATATTAATAGGATGAACTATCCACCACTGCTATTAAAATTTCCATATAATAGTTATACATATTAGAGCTTCATAAGCCGGTGATGGTACTATCAATGCACTAAAATCATTTGCATTTGAACTTTACGGCATATAAATCTCATTTCTCTATTGGAAAGGAAATAGAAATAACTAAAAGAGGACATCAATGATCAAACACACGACAAAGAGAAGTTAAGTGGATCTATGAGTCACAACAGCTATGGGATGCTCCAACTATTACAAAGTTTCCATATTTTGTTAACATGAATTATTCCCTCAAAATTCTAAAAATACTTTGCACCAAAATATTATTAACCTATCTATTTCATCTTTGCGTTTAAAATTTGGGACTGAATTGAGTTTAATAGAACTCACCCGAATATCCTCAACTTGTACCTCAAGAAAAACCAGCTCCTTAACTGGGAAAAAAAATTTCGAAAAGGAAAACCGCATATGTATGTGTTGGCTGGTCACCGAGTTAGAAATATCTTTGCGGTCCGGCCGAACCCAGTCCTCAAACCCAAACACGCACAAAACCCCAAGCCCAAACCCAAGCCACAATCCCCGCACCGCCAAGGCGCCAACGCGAGCCACGATATTTGCGTCGCGCCTCGTCTCCGCGAAGGAACGAACGCGGCCGCCGTGCGCCCTGCCCTGCCTCTCCATGCCTTTCAGAAAAGCGTTAAAAAAGAAAGAAAATAAAAAACAGAGAGGAGAGCGTCCTCCTATCCTTCCCCTCCCTGCCCCCCTTCGGCCGTCCCACCCCGATGGCCTCCGCCCCCTTCCCGCCGGTCGCGGCGGCGGCGGCCTCCGCGCCGCCGCGCCTGGCCCCGCGCTACCCCTTCGCCGCCGCAGCCGCCGCGCGCCGCTCCTCCTCCTTCTCCTTCCGCTCCGCCGCGCGCCGGCCCGCCCTCACGCTCCGCTCCTCCTCCGCCGTCGTCGCGGCGAACACACTCCGCTGCGCCACCCGCCGCACCGTCTCGCCCAGGTGGGTGCTACTGACCTCGCCCGTTCCAGTTTGTTGGGCCCATCCGCCCTGTTGGCGGGTTCGTGTCGCCTCCGCTGACTCGCGTCGGCGTGTTGCGTGCCCTGCAGGTTGAGGAGACGAGCGCAAGGCTTCGCCGCGGCGTCGGCGTCGGATTTAGCTGCGTCCACCTGGGGCGCCGCCGCGGGGCGGGACGGGTGCCTCTCGTGCTTCCCCAAGAGCAGGCGGGGGCGGTCGGGGCTCGCGAGGCTCGCGCCGTGCGCGCTCCCGCACGCGTCGGGGCTTTCGTTTGGCAGCCGGCTGAGCGGGGCTAAGGTTCGTTCTCATAAACTATTATGGCTTGACTGGATTGTCAGATTAGGAATCAGGATGCTGCTTTCGTCACTTTCCGATTGCGTGAGATGAGTGCCGTAAAAAATTCTAGTACCTCACTTCTATATGGTTAGTACCTTTTGTTAGCTTGTTTGCTTAAGGGTGTGTGAGGGATGCAAAGGAGCGTAGGATCAGTTCAGAACAATAAATGCATGGATTGAAATTCTACTTTTTTTTTTGTCTGTCCTCATCAGTATGACATTAAGTGCTACTTCCATCTTTTTTAAAGAAAAAAGGATTAAATTTCCGCAACTTCAGAATCTATTAATCTATTGAAGGAGCAATCACATTTGTGTTTTTAATACACTGTATATGCTAATGGTTGCTAGACTTCAATTTTTGAACCTAGTGAAAGGTCTTGTTAATACCACTGTAGAAAAGTGACTCATGATGATAGTTTTCCATGTGTCCTTGACATCTTAATGGTGCAGCTCAATCATGCTGTATTGGAAGCATTATTTTTTTCTGGGCAACTGCTATGTGTTCTTCTGATGCACTTGCTCCTATATTTGTTAGGCTTTTGTTAATAAAAAGGAAAAGGAATGGTACATTTTGTCGCATAGTATTATCTGAATTCTGAACTCACATCCTCACCATTTGTGTCCTTTTAATAATGGCCCTGTAGAATGTGAAAGTCCTTAAATCACTTCTTATTTCAACTTTCAGGTCAGGTCTAGTCATATATTACGTGCTGCTGGACCTGATGAGCCACATGTTGCAAGTCCAACATGGTCTGAAACTTCCCTTGATAAACCTGATCTGGATCATGCTATTAGTAAGGAGGAGCTTGAAGATGTTCTCAACACTCCACTTCCTGAGCACCCAAAGCTAATTCGGGGCCAATTGAAGAATGGTCTTCGGTATCTTATTTTGCCAAACAAAGTTCCTGCAAACAGGTTAGGAAACCTTTTTTCCCCTGCAAGTATCTATTATTTTTCTTTGGTGAACTATTTCCAGAATCTTCTGCTGCTAGCACAAAAGTATTTTCATGATTGCTGCCTTATTACTTGATACCCTAACATGGTATCATTTAGTAATGTTAGTTTCCTTCCAAATTGAAGTTTATAGGATCCTTTGTATAGTGCCACCCTTAATTTCCATAGTGGTTTTAGACATCTGATGGCTTTCTTTATTTTTTTGAATTCACATTTTGATTGTAATTGAAACCTGACAATAATAAATGGACTCTTGAACATCTGAACTAGTGTGAAGCATTTATTTGACTTATTGAACACCAGAACTGTGTATTGGTAAATAAACCGAGTAACAAAATACTATCTTGATGTTTAATTCATGCTAAATTTTGTGCTAACTGTGAAGCAACCTAACATTACTATGATTTATGTATACTTGTGGTTCTAACTACTTATTTTGCAGGTTTGAGGCTCACATGGAAGTTCATGTTGGATCAATTGATGAGGAGGAGGATGAGCAGGGAATTGCACATATGATTGAGCATGTTGCATTTCTTGGCAGTAAAAAGCGTGAAAAACTTTTGGGAACTGGTGCAAGGTCTAATGCATATACGGACTTCCACCATACAGTGTTCCATATCCACTCTCCAACTAAAACAAAGGTCTTTACTTTTTTGTTTTTATCGAGTTCCAATTTTCTTCGCCAAAGTTCTTGAATCTTGATGTCCGTATGTAATTGGAAATAAACTTATGGCAATTTGTTGAAGCCCATTTTTGTTTTCTTGTTTTAGTTGTCCTTGCACGGGAAATCACATGAAAATGGACTGAAAAAATGTATTTGTTACCTTTGATGTTTGAACTTTTTATAACTAACGATCCTAGTTAGATGTGTTTCCTTGTGGTATTTAATGCTTACATACTAGCTTGTCTTATATTTGCAGGAATATGGTGAAGACTTACTCCCGTCTGTGCTAGATGCATTGAATGAGGTAATGTGTTACTAAATGACATTCCTTATTGGAACTATCATCTGTCAAATATCAATTTTGGTCATTTTTACCAATATTTGAAATTGGAAGCATGTCCAATTGGTATCTGAAATTTTAGGTCAATGTTGAGAAGGTGTTTGGGAAGTTTTATAAGAAATTATATACGTTGTAGTGCAGAATAACAATTCTACCAATTTATTTTTTCAGATAGCTTTTCATCCAAAATTTTCTTCATCTCGTGTCGAGAAGGAGAGAAGAGCAATTCTTTCTGAGCTTCAGATGATGAACACAATCGAGTACCGCGTTGATTGTCAGGCAAGTGAACCTTTTACACATTCCTAGTACCTTCTGTTATACCAATATGGAACTTTGTTTGAGAAGGGCTATATCCTTGTTACTCCTGGAAAATCATGCTCAATCGATTAACCTATGAGGGCACCATCTTGGTATGCTAATTATGATTCATTTGTTGCAGTTGTTGCAACATCTGCACTCAGAAAACAAACTGAGCAACAGATTTCCTATTGGACTTGAGGAGCAGATACATAAATGGGATCCTGATAAGATCCGCAGATTTCACGAGCGCTGGTACTACCCTGCTAATGCCACTTTATATCTGGTGGGAGAAATTGATGATATTCCCAGAGCTGTGCGGGAAATAGAGGTAACCAGAAATTACATCCACATGTTTTTTTTCTTCTTAAAAAATTGGCGGCCTATAATCAGATTGATGGGTTGACCTGTTGCTCTGCAGGCTGTATTTGAACATACTCTTTCAGAAAATGAAGGAAACCCTATGCCGAGTGGTAGTCCATTTGGTGCTATGGCAAGCCTTTTTGCACCAAAGCTTCCAGGTGGCTTTGCTGCAAACCTAACTGGTGAAAAGTCACCTGCCACAGATAAAATAAAGCCTGTAAAGAGGGAAAGACAAGCAGTTAGACCACCTGTAGAGCATAAGTGGTCGCTTCCTGGAGTTACTCAGGATGCCAAGCCCCCAGCAATTTTTCAGCATGAGTTGATTCAGAGTTTCTCTATCAACATGTTCTGTAAGGTATGCTCAAGTTTAATGTCTGGTAGTCTTAAGTGATGCTTTTGTGGCCAAATGTTTTGCTATTTGTTCCTGTTATTATATATATATATATATATATATATTTGGATTAACAAGCCAGATCAACCTTTGTTATAATTCCTGCAAGGTCTGATGTCTTTTGCACCTTCCTTAGTTGTATCATCCTTCATGTAAATAATTGTGCTTGCTGAAATGACCATTTTTATGATGTTTGAATAGGATACTTTCTTAACAATGCAATAATTGTATATCCCTATAACATTGTTTTGCATATGGACAGATCCCTGTTAGCAAAGTTCAGACCTACAAGGACCTGCGTAGTGTACTCATGAAAAGGATATTTTTGTCTGCCTTACATTTTCGAATCAATACAAGATACAAGGTTCGTGGTTATTCATAAATTTTGATTTTTGAGTATTGCATCTGAGGTTTTTGGGTACAATTGAATGATCAGTTTCCTGTTTGGGCTTTGTACAGAGCTCAAACCCTCCTTTTACGTCTGTTGAGCTGGATCACAGTGACTCAGGTAGGGAAGGTTGCACGGTCACTACTCTTACAGTAACTGCTGAACCCCAGAACTGGGGAAGCGCAATCAAAGTTGCTGTTCATGAGGTTTGTTTTCCGAATCTTGTTATATTCCATTGTATTGTATGTCTTGAAATGTGTGTATTTAGGCTTCGATGGCGAAAAAATCTTCAATGTTTAAGCTTTGAACTAATTCAATACTAGAACAAGCCCATTTATTCTGAGATCATCTGATGCAAGTCTTGGTAACTTTTAACAGTTTTGTTTGGTTTAGTATGTGGATTAATGTTTCTTCTTTGTTTTTCTGCACAAGTAAATTGATTAGGAACTATGACTTTTGGAAGTGAACAGGAATAAGGAATAAAAATAGATAATAATGATGTTAACCAAAGATTATGCCAGCATGAACTATGCCTACCTGAGTTCACCCAGTCCTAGTTTATGAGCCTATGTCATCTTGCTAATTCAGCCGCCTCCCGCCTGATATGATGCAAACCCAATCACGAATTGGCGTAATACTATGCTATGATGCAAGCCCAATCTGGGCTCAACACTGCCCACACATTCCTTAAGAACAGATTAAGCCCCTGAAGCCCAAAGGCCCAAACCTGAGTTAGACCCAAGAACTACTACTTTTCTCAAGTGATATTCAATATTCTAGAGATACTTCACCTGATATATGGAAATGGGGTTATGCCTGCCATCGAGTTTTGTCATTTTGGCGCAGTTGCTGAGCTGGTTTAAAATTAGCTTTGCACAAAAGAAAGACATTTTGTTCTGCATGAGTAACTTGATCTACGTTTCACCCTTGTCCACTTCATAAGTGCTTTGTCCTTTGTTAGCAACATATCTTTGTGCTATTTCAGGTGCGGAGGCTGAAAGAATTTGGTGTTACAATGGGAGAAATGACCCGTTACATGGATGCACTAATAAAAGATAGTGAGCAGCTGGCTATGATGATTGACAGTGTCCCCTCAGTCGACAACTTAGACTTCATCATGGAGAGTGATGCACTTGGCCATACTGTTATGGACCAGTTGCAGGGACATGAAAGTTTGCTTGCAGTTGCTGAAACTGTCACCCTTGAAGAGGTACTATCATTTCTTTGTACAAACTACAGCAGGAATTGATGGTCTCACTCCATTCCACCCCCTTTTTGGGGAAAAGGAACTACTTTTTTTTTTATTATACTATTATGTGTTTACCTTATGCAGGTCAACACTGTTGGCGCAGAAGTACTGGAATTCATTTCAGATTTTGGAAAACCCAGTGCTCCCCTTCCTGCTGCTATTGTGGCCTGCGTCCCCAAAAAGGTGCATGTTGATGGCGTAGGTGAAACTGATTTTGAGATATATCCAGACGAAATCACTGAGGCTATCAAGGCAGGCCTTGATGAACCTATTTACCCAGAGCCTGAGGTATGTTGATTTGTTTCCATTTCTCTTGGTTCCTGTTGACCCAATTTATTGGGTCAACTCAGTTCAAAAGAGTTTGGAGTTTCTTTTGGCACCTCTGTGAAAACTGGAAGCTTCCAAGCAGCATATTGCGTTCTGTGGCTCTGGGCTGTTAACTGACATACTTCTATTCCTGTTGCAGCTTGAGGTGCCAAAGGAGTTGATTACTCAATCAGAGCTCAATGAACTGAAACTTCAACACAAACCGTCATTTGTTCCTTTAAACGAAGAAGAGAATGTGGTTAAAGTGTTTGACACTGAAACTGGTATAGCACAACGTCGCCTTTCTAATGGAATTTCCATCAACTACAAGGTAATGGCTCAACCTTTTGCCTCTTGTTATTCTTCAGTGGATAAAAGGATCTTCACATTTATTTGCCTATTTGCATGATTTTTTTTCCATGTTCCTTACGGCCTTACTAAAAGTTTGTTTATGATATCACAGATCACACAAAATGAAGCAAGGGTTGGCGTCATGCGGCTGATAGTAGGCGGAGGGAGAGCAACAGAAGATTCCGAATCTAAGGGATCTGTCATTGTTGGTGTTCGTACCCTGAGTGAAGGTGGTTGTGTTGGTAACTTTTCAAGGGAACAGGTACATCTACTTATGGCGTATAACTTCTATCTTGACATTGTAGCTCATCCTTCCATTTATTATCTTTGTACAGAAACTAGTACCCCCTCCAGTCACACAAAAAAGTACTTGTTATTTGGCTGTGTTTATAGAAGTTCATGGATATTGATTTCAGGTTGAACTTTTCTGCGTGAATAATCTTATCAACTGCTCACTGGAATCCAACGAGGAATTCATATTTATGGAATTTAGATTTGCTTTAAGAGACAATGGCATGCGTGCTGCTTTCCAACTCCTCCATATGGTCCTTGAGGTATGGCCTTTTGTTTACTAAATAATACTCACCTGCTTCACGGCTACTCCCTCTGTTCCAAATTACTATTCACTTTGGCTTTTCTAGATACATAATTTTTACAGATAGCATAGCACATATCTAGGTGCATAGCAAAAGCTATGCATCTAAAAAGCCAAAGTGATTAGTAATTTGGAACAGAGGGAGTAGTTCTCTGAGGAAAGGAGGTCTGATGCTTATAACATTTCCCCCTTTGTATTACAGCATAATGTGTGGCTAGAAGATGCATTTGATAGAGCAACACAGTTATATCTGTCTTACTATCGCTCTATTCCCAAAAGTTTGGAACGTTCTACAGCTCATAAGCTTATGTTAGCCATGCTAAACCATGACGAAAGGTTTGTAGAGCCGTCACCGCATTCATTGCAGAAGTTGACTCTTCCATCAGTTAAAGATGCTGTGATGAACCAGTTTGTGGGTGGTAACATGGAGGTTCGTGAATTTCCTTTTCCTCCTTGTATTTGCTCTGTTTCTCTTCAAGTATTCTCATGGGATTGGCACTTTTGCTTCCTTCAACATATGTTTAATCATTATTTTTCTATCTTTACTTAATTTTGTATCAAAATACTTTCACCAGGTCAGCATTGTTGGTGATTTCACCGAAGAAGAAGTAGAATCTTGTGTTCTTGATTATCTTGGGACTGTGAGGGCTGCAAGTTCTCCAAACACAGAGGAGCGTATTGAAAAGATTTCCTTCCGACCATTTCCATCAGATTTGCATTTCCAGCAAGTACGAAGTCTCCTGCATTATCTGTTATCATAATTGTTTCTAGTTTTTTAACTGAAAAATCTGTTCTAGTTTCACTATTTTCTTTTGGTAAACAACTTGAGAGATCATGGCATCATCATTACAGTACTGTTGTTAATCGAAGCATTGATGTATCATACATTGTCATTACAACACTGATTAGTTGGAGTGTTGACGAGGCATGGAAAAATACATGCTTAAGTATTTTTTATTTTTATGTATTTTGATCCATGGCGCTCGAATCATTTACCATCTCTAATGCATATGCTATCAAGACATGTTTGTTGATTCCGCTGCTTCTTCTCCAGGTATACATAAAGGACACAGATGAGAGAGCCTGTGCGTATATTGCAGGACCTGCTCCTAATCGCTGGGGATTTGCTACTGAAGGAAATGACCTATTTAATGTCATTAGAAGATCTAGTGCTGATGGTAATTCCAATTTGATACATTCTACAGTTGTAGTTTGTCTCCTAGTTAATTCAAAACTTTACAAGTTGACCTGGTTTATGCTAGTGATTGCATAGATGTGTTATTAGTATACTGGCTGATATTTGTCGTGCTATTGCAGCAGAAATATCCGAACCAGTAAACTTGAATTTAACAGGGAAGAAACGCATTGATGTTCGCAGCCACCCTCTTTTCTTCGGCATCACCTTGAGTCTGCTTGCTGAAATTATCAATTCTAGGTAAAAACATCTCTATATGATTCTTCTGTAGATTATTACAAAGCTTCTTTAAACATGACAATGGCCATAGTTTGCATATCATCTTTGCACCTGGGATAGCTGAGCTAATACTAGCACATCAGGCTGTGGTTTGGTACATGGTAAACCTGAACTTTGTCCCTATAATTGAATGTGTACCAGTTAATATGCCAGCCTCAACATTCTTGATTAGAAGATCACATTATAAATAGTGTTTGTGGTTATGGACAGTTTTGTTGTTGTTTTTCTTTTTTTGAGGGAATGTTCGCTTGGATATTTAGCTGGCGGGCCTAACATATTGTGATGCACTGTTTTGTTGCCAGGCTATTTACAACAGTTCGAGATTCCATGGGATTAACATATGATGTTTCTTTTGAATTAAACCTTTTTGACAAATTGGATCTTGGTTGGTATGTGATCGCAGTCACCTCAACTCCGAGCAAGGTATTTTACTTAGTCCTACTGAGTTCCAGTATTATGTGTGCTTCTGTTGATACTTGATAATACATATTAACATCTTTAATGTCAGGTCCATAAAGCAGTTGATGCATGCAAAGGTGTTCTGAGAGGATTGCATAGTAGCCGAATTGTGGAAAGGGAGCTTGACCGGGTTAGTCGAACTTTGCAAGTCTCTTTTATTTGCCCATATCAGAGCCAATACGTGTAGGATTATAGTGCTTCTGGATCTATGGTGTGAATCAGTATAATAAGATTACATTTTAGCATATTAATTTTACGTGTAGTTTTTAAAATACTTCATTGTTGAACACATATCTTGAAAGTTTTGAGTTCTATGTACCTCATTGATTAAGATGCAGCATTTTGCTGTATAATATATTTTATATATTGAACTTAAAATGCATCTTTACCATCTGAGATGCATATTTTCAGGCAAAGAGGACGCTGTTGATGAAACACGAGGCTGAGACGAAGACAAATGCCTATTGGCTTGGCTTGCTAGCCCATCTACAGTCTTCATCTGTGCCAAGAAAGGTGAAAATTCATTTATTGTTTATCATCGCATATTGCTCAAGTACTAGTAAAATGCTTACCTTTCTTGCATTGGCACTTCTTGTATCATGGTAGAGAAATCTGTTTTCTGTGAACTCATGTTGTAGCTAATCTTGCTAGATTTTTGGTAATTTTAATAGTTTTCTAATGTGACTTTGGCAAGCCTGCTGACCTGATAAAAATATAATATTTCTGTAAAAGAAAGTCACGTTTTCTTTTCAAGAATACGCAGGAGAGATGTTTATTAGTATATTGGGATGAAAAAAGTTTATAGCGACAGGCAGTACACAAATAGAGGTTTCTTAACTGGGGAAGTAATAGCAACTCTTACCAAGAAAGAAAATGGAACTTAAACTAACCGTCCTGATTTTTTTGGGAAGCACTAGATTAGATTCATTCATGCTAGTGTTTTCCCTGCAACTAACAGAAGGAAAAAAAAGAAACAATATTGTAGTCCATGCCACCTGGCTACAGTTTTAACTTCCCGTGCATGGTATATTAAGAAATAAGTTCTATTGAATTCAGATTGTTTATTAAAATCAGGTGCTCGTGTTGATGACCATGAGTTGGTAAGAACACTTATTAAATCTGAAAATTAGTCTCATGTCTGTACGTCTAGAACTTGAACTAGTACTTGCTGTGGGCCTTTATCGAGCCTGGCATATTAAAGAATCTAGAACAATTGTTGACTGCGTTGTGGGCAAAACAATGAAGTGGTGCTAATATCTAATGTTTTAAACATACCTATAAACACATCCATTGGGGACTCATAGGAGTTGCACACTATATTATTGGTGGGTGGAGTTTTCTGTACCTTTACTTCTTCATTTATTGACTTTTATTGATTTATTGATTATAGGACTTGTCTATTGTATTACTGCTGAACAGACTTCTGCCCCTTCTCATTCATTTATTTGTGGATGGAGCTCCTCTGCGTCTAATCCTTAATTTGCTAACTTCAATAACTCAATTTTTATGTTTCTTTTTGTTTTTTGTTGCTTTTGCTGGTGTATTGTCTTAATACCATTCATATGCTCCAAATAAATGCAGGACGTATCATGTATCAAGGAATTGACGACGTTATATGAAAGTGCCACGATTGAGGATTTGTATCTTGCATATGAGCATCTGAAAGTTGATGATGCTTCTTTGTTTGCATGCATTGGGATTGCTGGTGCAGAATCTGGTGAAGATATGAATGGTAATAAGCTACTGATGCTAAGTTAAATTTTAGACACTGTCACGATTATATATCAAATTATATATTTATCACATGAGAAATGGTGTTAATGTATTCATTATGAGAATACTTTTATATTGATATAGTCTTATCTTTTTTCAATAGGTATATAGAAACAATTCATGTATGAAGCAATAAGGAAAAATGAACCAGAGGAATTCTTGAATTACTAAAAAAGATAGCTCTTAACCTTATTGTTTACCCTAGTGAGACTGAATTGTTTTCAAACTTTAGCAAGAATAGTACTCCATCGTAAATAAAAAGACCCCATTCTATGTCAAACTTGTTAACATGAGGGGTTAAGTCCTTTGAAAAATGTAGGACTACCTTAACAGCATATATTGTTGAAGACATACAAAAGTCTGTCATTTATCGAAGCTGTGGTTTTATCCATTTCTTGTTTGAACCGCAGATGATGAGGTTGATATGGATCTCCATGGCATGGCTCCCATGGGAGGCCGGGGTCTTTCAACAATGACCAGACCGACCACATGATCGCCACTGTTTGTTGTGCCAACCCTTCCAAGGTGCGAGATATTGAATGCTGTGTTCTT
>CM014273.1:11025677-11055219 GCA_004135705.1 Alloteropsis semialata | reverse complement strand
GCGGCGTTGCCACTGGATACTGGTGTTCAACACGGCCACTGAAGTCGTCTCGATCATGCATCCCCCATTGGTCCGGGAGCACATGTCGTTGCTCGAGGTCGACGGCGAGCTCGCCATGTTCAGCTGTGGCAAGCAGGTGACCATGGTCGAGCTCTGGCTTCTGAAGGATTACGTGACCGAGATTTGGGTCTGCGAGCACCGGGTTCGGCTGCCGGCGGTGGAGGTCAGCACCTTCGCCTTCGATGAGTCATGGCGCATGTTCTACATGTCAGAAGAGGGGGTGGTGATTGTTACCCCAGAGCAGAAGCTGCTGCACTATGACATGAATGGGACTCTGCAAGGAAGTTTCCCTTGCAATGGCCGCAATCTCAAGATTACTCCGTATACCCTCAAGGAAAGCCTCGTTCGGCATTCGTTCTTTGAGAGACAGGAGGGTGATGGTGATCATGATGATGAGCCACCGCCTTTCTTCCAGGGGCTGTAGGATTGGTGGTGATTGTGGTTTTCTTTGGAACTTGGTTGCAGTTGATGAGCAGTCCATGCTCCTGATGCTGCATTCTTTAACTCGATAGATGATGCAGTTTTATGCCGTCCAATGTCACCTTGCTTGTCTCATTAGTTGGGTGCAATTTAGTTACATATATCTCTGATTACATTGCAGTTTTGTGTGTATTCTCTGAACATTAATGTGAAAGGCTCTTGGATTAGCCTTGCAATATACTTTCTGGCCATGGCGGTGGCGATTCAATTTGTTTCTGCTGCTCTGCTATTGCATCAACATGTTTTTCTTTCCAGTATTTTGGGTATCTGTTCAATAATGCATTCGAAATGGAAAACTGTTCTCTATATTCATTGGAATTCTGTAGCCGAAGAATTTGAGGTGCCATCTTCGTTTTCAACTTACAAAATGCTGCGCTGAAGGTTGCTTAGATAATAATTTTGTTCGATCTAATTATTTAATTGCATATTTGTTTTTGAGGTGCTGTATATAGCTGTGGAAGTAATATTTTCTTAGCTGGTGTCTGAATCAGGTTTGGTTGTTCTGTGTCTGGAAATTGGGAGCTGGCACACGTCAATATGTTATGTTATATATGGAAAATTCCATCTGGATTAATTCTAGATTTTGGCTGAGTCTAAAATCTTTAACTGAGTAGTGTTATGTATGTTGCTTGCATTTGAAACGTTCAGCCTTAACGTGCTTTTCCCCTTTAGGCCTTAGCTTCAGTTAAATTTTTGCCTTGCCACCTGCAGTGCTACACCATAATCTTGTCAGATACTCGTATTTAGATTTGACAAGATACTCGTATTTAGATTTCGTTTCTAGCACTCCACAGGATACCCCCACAGCTCTGGTTCAGGTGACACACTGATTATGTGATGATATACTGACATGGATTTTACTATTTTGAATTCAGCGCTAGTTATGTTTGCTTTATAGTCCCCACCTGCTAATTTGCGATTCGGATGATTTGAGAATTGACATTGGTGCCATTTGCCTCGGCTATGCGTTGCTATTTATCGTCTGTTTGGATTTTGGAATGTGAGATGTTAGTTGCGTTCTACTAATGTCTGATACGCTGTTTCAGTGGCTCAGACTGACAAATTTTCTGCCCATCTGCTGCTGGATGAATGAACATTCATCTATTGATCCATCGGTTGTTCAGAATCGAACCTCGGTCATATACTTGCATGTGTGGTAAAGAATAAGAAAATGCGGTAGAATCTGATAACTGTTTGTTGGATGTCTAGTTGATCACAAACAAGTAGCATCGGACCATCGGTGAATTCCAAAGCCAGTGCAAACGCAAAGGTTACCTCTCCAAACTGAGGTTTGCCACGTCCCTCTCCTCATAGATTCCGCCGGGAAAAGGGAAAAGAACCAAGAGGCCCCTCCAGTCACTATATACTGCTGCTCTCCGTCCTCCGTCCTCCTGCCGTGCTCCGACGACCAAAAAGGTCAGAGACCGATGGAATCGATGGCGGGGACAGGAATGGCGCACGTCCGCGGGTCCGCACAGCGCCGGCGACGACGAGGAGGAGGAGGCGCGGCTCTGGGAGGAGCTGGAGCGGCTGCCCACGCCGCAGCGCACCCGCAGCGCGATCGTGACGCTAGAGTGGGAGGGGGAAGAAGGCGCCAGCAGCAGGAAGGCGGTGGTGGACGTCGGCCGCCTCGGCCCGGGGCAGCGCCGCGCGCTGGTGGACCGCCTCGTGGGCTCCGACGGCCGCGACAACGAGCGGTTCCTGCGCGAGCTCAGGGAGCGCATCGACCGGTACGTACGAGCTGGCGCGTGCTCATTGATCTTGCCTCATTGTCGTGCTCTCGAGCTCATTCGACCTGTGTTCTTGCTTAATTAGGAAGGGTTTTGGGTTCATCGCTTATGTTCTTCTTCGGCGTTCGAAGACGCGCAGCATGGGACGGGGACGGCCGGCCATGTGAGCGCGACTTTGCGTATGATGCATGATGTTTTTCTTTGTTTGTTGCCTAGAGAAGTTGGCAATTTGGCATGGGGCTGAAAGGGATGTCGGAGTGGGATCGGGGACAAGGGTCTTTGGTCTGGCCGTGCTTCGGCGAAGTTTGTCGGGTCCACCGTCAGCAATTGGAATTGCCGTGAGCGTGAGGAGAAATCTAGGATGCCATGGTCTCTTTTCCTACGGTTCCTACAGTTTGTACTCCGATAGTGATAGACGCTCATGTCACATTTTTTTTTCCTGTTCAAAACATCAGTGATGACATGACCGGTTGGACTAAGCTACGCACATCAGCGATGACGAAGAGTGATGGCATTAGCAATGCCCTTTGGCAATTTTAGGCATTGTTTAGTTCGAAAACTGAAAACTTGCCGAATCGTAAAAAAAAGATGTCAGAAAGGATATTCGGATACTAATAAAAAAACTAATTACACAACTCACCTGGAAATTGAATTTCGAATCTATTAAGCCTAATTAATCTGTTATTAGAGATTGTTTACTGTAGCACGACGTTGTCTAATCATGACCTAATTAGACTCAATAGATTCATCTCGCGAATTTACCCGGGGGGTTTTGTCATTAATCCATATTTAATACCCCTAATTAGTGTCCTAACATTCGATGTGACAGATAAATAATGGAACTTACTGAAAACTTGCCGATCTAAACAAGACCTTAGTCGCCTGCTACATATGGAGGCGGCTGATCCTATCATTTTCAGCTAAGGTTTCTAAATAAAAAAAATGCATAAAGCAAACTAAGCATAGCTAGTTGATTAGGGCCTGTTTGTTTGAGCTTCTGGGAAGCTTTTGGCCCTCAGCTTTTCGACCTTCCAAAAGCCAAAAAGCTGCGAGAGTGAAAAGCTAGAAGCTCCTCAAAGTGAGCTTTTAGGCTTTTCAGTCCCGCAGCTTTTTGGCTTTTGGAAGGTCGAAAAGTCGAGGGTCAAAAGCTCCCCAGAAGCTCAAACAAACAGGCAGGTTCCTCTGCCCACTCAGGTTCGAATCTATGACTGCGCACAGGTGTTGCATTTTCTAAATTTACTCCAGAATTTAATCAGCGCTATTCTTCCTGGATTTGTTACACCGTGTTGTCACGAACAGAGGATGTTGCCATTCATAGACCACTCCTCATACGACCGAGTTTCAAAAGATATTAAACAATTAAGATCTTTTATGCAAACATTTTTGTTGAAAGTTTTTTTGGAAAGTTTACTCAAAACTTTCAATGAGTTTAAACTTCTGAGGAAAATTTCTCTAGAACAAGTTTTGTATAAAAAAACATATAAATCACCACCAAAATTCAAGGAACTTAGTGAAGCAATGAACCCATTTCACTTTAGAACACAATGCACTTTTGAGTTTTCGAATTAAAATTCACTAAATAAGGATAGTTTTGGAACATACCTGAAATTTATGGCACCAAATACTTTCAAAAATTATTAAAAATAGCTACTATTCATCGCCAAATCAAATAATTTATAAAATTATTTCTCATAATAGTTACATAAAGAGTTGCGAAGATCTTCAAAGCTCTTTATACAACCATGAAAAATAATTTTATAAGTTATTGCACATGTGGGGAATATTAATTATCTTTCCATAATTTTCTGAAAATACTTTGACGCCATAAAAATTCAGATAATTTTCATAAGTAGCATAAATGGTGAATTTTATTTGCAACTATAAAGGTATATCAATGTTTTTAAGAAAAAACGGTTCATCTCCGTATTTCTGTCACTAGAAAAAATATTTTGTAAGGTGATTTGGAGGTCGATAAAAGCAATGAAAATATAAAAAAGGAATGAAAGTTATAACTCAACTAGGAAATTTTTTGGAAAAAGAATCGAGTTATTTTCAATGTGAAATAGAAATTTTTCTCGTATTTTTGCGAGAATTTTTTAATAGACTCTCCCTTCTTATAGTCATCTTTTATTTATTTTCAAAATTCGATATACTGGATCTTTCTCTTCTTGCATTCCAAATATTGCGCATTTGCCACTCTAATTGAAAGTGGGGAAATTTCTTGTAATTGCTGAACTAGTCGAGACAGACCTTTCGGAGTAGCCGTCGGTTGCCAGCGTGGAACCCCGACGCCCTCCGCCGGCGCCGTGCGCCGCCTTTTTCACGAGCGCTCGCCTCCGTGGAGGTCGGCGCCGCTCGCCGCGCTGTCTACCACCACGCCCCTAGCGAGCTCTGAACGAGAGAATGCCCGCTGTAGCCGAGAGTGTCACAGACCTGAAGGATGATGATGGCGTACTTCCTAAAGGCGTCTCCAAGGCTGCTGATCAAGTTTTGGGCCGGAGGAGCAGGAAGCCCAATGCGAGGCTAATGGGACCGGAATGGATTCACTGAAGATTAGGCCCATGAACGGGCGAGCCCGGACAGCTGTCCGCAGGCTTGTAACGTTAAAAGGTAGCGTGTGAAGAGAGGAACGGTGATTTGGAACCTGGCGGCGGCGGCGGCGGCGAGCATCTTGCTCATCGAGTCCTCCGGGTTTCTTGTCCAAAACACGATTAAACCGCTATAATCGAGATATCGTAGAGTATTCTACCGTGTCAATTGGTATCCAGAGCCCAGATCCTACCACCACCGTCCTGGATCCACTTCACGACCACCTGACTCGGCTGCAAGTGAGAGCCGGGACGATGGCACCTCCGGCGGCTGCGGATTCGATTTCTACGGTGTTGGCCAAGTTGGAGGAACTCGGCAAGAAGGTTGATGCCGGGAATTCGAAGACCGACGAGACAAATCGCAAGATTGAGGAGATGCAAACTTCGATCACAAAGATTTCTGAAGAACAGAAGGAGGTGAGCACCTGGAAGCCTGAGATCGAAGACCAGGTGACCGATCTGAAGAACTCCGTGTTCGATCTGAAGACCAAGGTTGATCTCTTCATACACGAGCTTCCCAAGGTCAAGATCGAAGCAGCAAAGGGTGAGGCGCTTGCTCCTGCCCATCTGGGAGCCCACAATTCCTCTCCTGAAGCGCCTGGGCCTAATGGCCACCGCGAAGGAAACCACTACCGGAGTGCCGGTGCCGGGGTCTCCTTCACCCCGGTGCCGCCTCCGGTCAAAGGTGCGAAAAATTTCACAGAACTCATTTCTATGCCTTTTACTAGTTCGTGTCCTGTGCATGTTTCTGCTCATACCCAGTACTCTAGTGCTTTTGCCCTGCCTCATGTGGAGTGTCCTCGTTTTGATGGCACTAATCCAAAGATCTAGATTAAACGATGCGAGAACTATTTTGATGTTTGTGCTATTCCTGTGGAACACTGGGTTAAACTTGCTACCATGAACTTTGTGAACTCGGCTGCCTTTTGGATGCAGTCAGTGGAGATGGATTTGAGGAATTTTAGTTGGGATATGCTTTGTCAGGCAGTTATAGATAGGTTTGAAAGGGACCAACACAATCACATTATTAGGCAATTTTTCCACATTAAGCAGTCTGGAACTGTAGCTGAATACATAGAGATATTTGATGAGTTAGTTCACCAGTTACTAGCTCATGATCCTCTGTTCAATCCCTCTGTAATTACCAGTAGATTTGTGGATGGGTTGAAAAATGATATTAAGGCTGTAGTGTTAGTTCAGAGACCCAAAGATCTCGATACTGCGAGTTCCATTGCCATTTTGCAGGAAGAGGTCTTGCTGGGACAATCCAGTAGAGATTGGAGAAGAAGTGAGAATGCTGCTGGGTCCTCTGGTTCCAAATATTCCACCAATATTGGTCGAAGCTATAGTTCACCTACTCCTACTGCTGAACTTCCTGATAAAAGTGGCAGTGTCATGGTGAAAGGAAAGCCTCCAAATGAAAAGTTGTCTGCATTAATGGCTTATAGAAAGGCTAAGGGTCTTTGCTTTAAATGTGGTGAGAGGTGGGGAACTCAGCACAGTTGTCCTGATAATGTGCCTCTGCATGTTGTGGAAGAGCTGTGGCAAATGTTGGCTGTTAGTGATGAGGCAGTCAAATCTGGTGTGCAAGTGAATTCAGATTCTGAGGAAGACCTCATGGCAATCTCAGCTCAAGCAGTTAATGGAACCTGTGCAAATAGTACCATGAAACTGTCTTGCTTCATACAACATCATAATGCAATGGTTCTGGTGGACTCTGGTAGTTCACACACTTTCATCAGTGAAAGGCTGGCAGCACTCATACCCAACTGGAAATTGTTGAAGAAACCTATCAAGGTGCAGGTTGCAGATGGAGGCATCTTATTTTGCACTCATGAAATTGCTGATTGTAGTTGGTTGACTCAAGGTTTTCAATTTCAAACTTCCTTCAAAATTCTCCCTCTCAAGTGCTATGATGCCATCCTAGGTATGGATTGGTTACAGCAGAATAGTCCTATGCAGATTCAATGGGCTGAAAAGTGGATGTCTTTTCTGCATCAAGGGGTTACCATCAAGCTGCAGGGGTTAACTGATGACAAGCTCACATGCTCATTCATTTCTGCTGATCAAATTCAAGCTTTACACAAACAAGATGAGATCTGGTGTTTAGTGCAGATTCATACCAGTAAACCTGACACAGTTCCATCAGATCAGCAGTTACCTTCTCAGATACAAGAAATAGTGGATCAGTATGCAGACATTTTTGCTGAGCCTTCTGGCATACCTCCCAAGAGATCAATGTGTCATTCTATTCCTCTTCTACCTGGGGCTCAACCTTTTAGAATCAGACCTTACAGATACACACCTGCACAAAAGGATGAAATCGAGAAGCAAGTGGCTGAATTGTTAAGAAACAATATGATCACAGAGAGCACCAGTCCTTTTGCTTCTCCTGTTCTATTAGTCAAAAAGAAAACTGGGGAATGGAGACTTTGTGTTGATTTCAGAAGGCTAAATGCATTCACAATAAAGAACAAGTTTCCTTTGCCCATCATTGAGGAATTGTTTGAAGAATTGTATGGAGCTAAGTGGTTCACTACATTAGACCTCAGATCTGGCTTTCATCAAATTATGGTTGCACAAGAAGATCAGTATAAAACAGCTTTTCAAACTCATGTTGGTCACTATGAATACAAGGTCATGCCTTATGGACTAACTGGAGCACCAGCCACATTCCAAGCAATTATGAATTACATTCTATCTCCTTTACTCCGGAAATATGTTGTAGTATTTATTGATGATATACTAATTTATAGTAAATCCTATGAAAAACACCTGCATCACATCAAGTTAGTCTTTGACTTACTGAAAGAACATCAATTCAAGGTGAGAATGTCTAAGTGTACATTTGCTCAGCAGCAACTCAAATATCTGGGACATGTGATTAGTGCTCAAGGAGTCTCTACTGATCCTGGTGAAATCCAAGATGTTCAGAAATGGCCCAGACCTGATACAGTAAAGAGACTTCGCAGTTTTCTTGGCATGGCTGGCTATTATAGAAGATTTGTCAAGAACTTTGGTATGCTTGCTAAACCTTTGACTGATCTGTTAAGGAAGGGACAACTTTTTGTCTGGACAGATGCATCTGAACAATCCTTCCAAGCCTTAAAGTTAGCTCTCACATCTGCTCCAGTTTTACCATTACCAAATTTTGATAAACCTTTTGTGGTGGAGACTGATGCATCTGATAAGGGTATTGGAGCTGTGTTACAGCAAGATGGTCACCCCATAGCATTTGTCAGTAAGGCATTAGGGCCAAGAAATCAGGGTTTATCTACTTATGAAAAAGAAAGCTTAGCAATTCTTATGGCCATTGACCACTGGAGATCTTACCTTCAACCTGCTGAATTCATTATCAAAACTGATCAAAGAAGTTTAGTTCACTTGGATGATCAAAGGCTTAATACTTACTGGCAGCAGAAAGCTCTGACAAAGTTAATGGGCTTACAGTATAAGATATGCTATAAAAAGGGATCCACTAACAAAGCAGCTGATGCATTATCCCGAATAGCTGATCAGGAACATTATGAAATACTAGCATTATCAGTTGCCCAACCAGCTTGGCTACAAGGATTACAAGACAGTTACATTACTGATTCTTCAGCTCAGAAATTGTTAGCTGAGTTAGCAGTGACACCAAATCAGGGAAAGTTCACTCTGTCTCAGGGCATAATCAAATATAATAACAGAATTTGGCTGGGACATTCTGTTACATTACAACATCAAGTGATGCACGCACTGCATTCTAGTCCTATAGGAGGACACTCAGGGTTCTTGGTCACTTATGTTAAAATCAAGAAACTCTTCAGTTGGCCTCACATGAAAACAGTTATCAAAGAGTTTGTAGCAGCTTGTCCTGTCTGTCAACAGGCTAAAACAGAAAGGGTGCCTTATCCAGGACTTCTCCAACCATTAGCTGTCCCAGAACAAGCTTGGCAAGTAGTCACCTTGGATTTCATTGAAGGATTACCAAATTCCTCAAATTTCAACTACATTATAGTAGTGGTTGATAAATTTTCGAAGTATGCACATTTCATCAAACTGACACACCCTTTCACTGCTCTCAAGGTTGCTAAGCTGTACATGGAAAATGTCTGTAAGCTGCATGGTATGCCCCAAGCAATGGTGTCAGATAGAGATAGAATCTTCACAAGTCAACTCTGGCAGGAATTATTCAAGCTATCTGGCACTGAGTTGAGAATGAGTTCTGCATATCACCCCCAAAGTGATGGTCAAACTGAGCGGGTCAATCAATGTGTAGAAGCTTTCCTTCGTTGTTTCATTCACACTTGTCCTAGTAAATGGTCTGAATGGCTAGCCCTGGCAGAATTCTGGTATAACACTAATTCTCACTCTACTCTGAACAAATCTCCATTTGAGGTCTTGTATGGTCATGGTCCTCGGCATTTTGGAATTGATGATGTATCAGCTTGTACTGTCCCTGATCTTGAACAGTGGTTGGCAGCTAGACAACAGATGACAGTTGTGTTGCAACAACAGTTAGCAAGATCTCAGCAGAGAATGAAGAGTCAAGCTGATAAGAAAAGAACTGAAAGATCATTTTCTGTTGGTGATAAGGTTTGGCTGAAACTCCAACCCTATGTGCAAACATCTGTCACTTCCAGAGCTAGTCCCAAACTTTCATTCAGATATTTCGGCCCCTATGAAGTGATCAGCAAAATTGGTTCAGTGGCTTACAAATTGAAGCTGCCACCTACCAGTTCTATCCATCCTATATTCCATGTCTCACTCCTCAAGAGGGTCATTGGTAAGCCATCACATACTGTTTCTACTTTACCACCAGAAACTTCTTCTATGCAGATCCCAGAGATGATACTGGACCGACGTCTCAAGAACAAAGGAACCAGAGCAGTGGTACAAGTCTTGGTCAAATGGAAGGATTGGCCTGTTGATTTGGCTACCTGGGAAAATGAAGAATTCATCAACCAACTGATGCAAGCAAGAACGGCTTGTGGACAAGCCGTGTTTCAAGAACGGGGGGATGTCACAGACCTGAAGGATGATGATGGCGTACTTCCTAAAGGCGTCTCCAAGGCTGCTGATCAAGTTTTGGGCCGGAGGAGCAGGAAGCCCAATGCGAGGCTAATGGGACCGGAATGGATTCACTGAAGATTAGGCCCATGAACGGGCGAGCCCGGACAGCTGTCCGCAGGCTTGTAACGTTAAAAGGTAGCGTGTGAAGAGAGGAACGGTGATTTGGAACCTGGCGGCGGCGGCGGCGAGCATCTTGCTCGTCGAGTCCTCCGGGTTTCTTGTCCAAAACACGATTAAACCACTATAATCGAGATATCGTAGAGTATTCTACCGTGTCAGAGGCATCTGCCGCACCCGCACGGCCCGCAGCTGTCCGCCCAAGCGCTCATGTGCCGTCCCCACACGATCGACGCCATTCCCGCCGTCTTCGTCATCGACCGGTGTCAGGCATTGCCTATCTGAATGTGCGTTCAGTCACTGAAGAAGCTCTACAAGTAAAGCCGGCGTTGGATATAACGGTTGGACGACTTCAGCATCATCGTCCATCTCGCATCCGACGACTCTCGGCACTTGGAGAATTAGTTACTTCGTAATGTTGCTTTTCAGATTGTAAACAGTGCTTAGCACTAAGTAAACTCTGTAATGGGTAAACACCCTGGCTCCTACTTATGCCGGGTGGTTGGTGGATCGAGGTAGGAAGGAAAACAGGGGGTAAACCCTAGTAGTAGTAGTAGCTGATGCCCTCGTCACTCCGGCGAGCGATCTGTAATCGGCCCCGTAAACTTGTTCGATTGCAGTGAATTCAGTTGCTTCTGCCGCTCGATTCCTCTTGTGTTCCCTGTTTTGTTCCGAATCCACGTTTTTCCCCACTCTGTTCGATCCCCTTTTCATCTGTTCCTCACAATTGGTATCCAGAGCCGCGATTTCCTTGGCAAATCCGCAAATCCCAGAGCCCAGTTCTTCGATTCGTGTCCGATTGGCGAGTGGTTGGTTGGTTGCGACTCAATCGCCTAAAATCCCACCCACCCACCTGATTCGAAGAACAACACCCAAATTTCCCCAAAACTAGTGGTGGATTCAGCACTAACGAGGGTTGCACAGCACCTGTCTGTGTGTAAAATTCCATGAGTCAACTGCTATGTCGGATCCACGGAGGCGTTGGAGTGGAACACCGCTGTGTAAGGGTTGTGGAACAAGTATCCACGTAAAATTCCTGAGCCGGTTCCGTGTTCCAGGAGTTGGGTAAACTTGAGAATCTATTGGGGAGAGTTTCGAACCGAATTCTCAAGTGTCAAGATGGTGAATGTGAACGAGGAGGATGTTGAGGTCAGTCCATTTGCCACAGCAGTGGAAGTGGATGGCATTAGAAGAACCCTGGATCTATTCATGAAGAAACAAGATGAGAAGAATGATGCAATTTCAGCAAAGCTTGATAAGCTCATGGCACTATTTCCTCAGAAGTTTGGGGATCAGATGCAAAATCCAATTGAAGATAAAAGCTCCAATTTCAAAGGTACCAAACCCGCTATCCCATCTGACACCAAACCAGATCCTAGAGTGATTCAGCATACTTTTAAATCCCAACATGCACCACACCCTCACATGAGCCAACAGCAGTTTTACATACCACCAAACATGAGGAAAGTTGAAGTTGGTAGAGATAACATGTTAGATTCTTCCTAGATGGCTAATGTTAGTGGTTCCAACATTGCTACTGTTAATGGCCAGCAAAACCTTGAAACACTACCACATACCACCATACATCCTCACCAGCATCAGCAAACTTGGCCTGACATGGAAATGGATCAATACCTTGAATTCAACAAAAGGAGACGGCACTGGGATCAGGAATATCAACATCAAAATACTAGTCCCCTTTTTCACCAGCAACTTCCTCATCACAGCTACCATACACATTTTTCTTCTGAGCACAGAACAGTTGCTAAAGGACCCAAATTGACATTCCCTGAATTTGATGGAATTGATCCTGATGGGTGGATTAGGAAAGCTGAAAAGTACTTTGATTTAGTGGGTGTGCCAATGGAGGACAAGGTCAAAATTTCTGTCATGTATGTGAAAGGGAGAGCAGAATATTGGTGGAGAGGGTTAGGTTGCAATCCAAATTCTCTTCAATGGCATCAGTTCTGCAGGCTTCTTGGTGATAGGTTCAATGAAACTTCCACTTTTGAGATTATTGGTCAGTTTCATAACCTGAAACAGCAAACTTCAGTAGCTGAGTATGTTGACAAGTTTGAGGAACTGATGGGCATGGTTAAGAGAAACAATCCATCTCTTAAAGAAGATTATTTTGTTTCTAGCTTTGTGTCTGGACTGAAGGACCACATTCAACCCCATGTGCAGTGCCACAACCCAAATACTTTGACTAGTGCATATTGGTATGCTAGAAGATTGGAACAGGCAACTCCAGCTCCCAAAAAGTATACTGTATTTCCAACCAATCCTAAACAGCAAAAACAGTGGGTCAAGGAAACAAAACCAAATGAACAAAAAGATCTGGCTCCAAATGTTATAGCTGAATTGAGAGCAGCAGGGAAATGTTTCAAGTGTAGAGAACCATGGGTACCTGGCCACACAAAAGTATGTAAAGGAAAGTAAGTATTTTCAGTTATTCTGGTTCAAAATGAACAAGGCAAAGATGAGGTAGCAGTAATTGAGGATGACTCTAATTCTGATGATGGAGAATTTCAAGATGCTCAAGCAACACCCACTATGCAATTGTCAATGCATGCTTTGACTGGAATTCCTACTCAGGCAGCAACATTCCCACTGAAACTGACAATTGGCAACAAAACAGCAATAGCCTTGGTCGACAGTGGTAGTGATGCATCCTTCATCAATGAAAAGTTTGCAGTGAGAGCAAACTGCAACATCTCTAGTATGCCAATGGTTTATGTAGCAGCTGCCAATGGGAAGGAAATGATAAGTAATACAGCTTGCAAATCATGCTCTTATTCCATTCAGGGACATGTTTTCACATCTGATTTCAGACTTATCAGCATTAGAGGTTTTGATGTGGTACTGGGAGCCGATTGGCTGTACACTCATAGCCCTGTAGCCTTAGACCTGAAGAGGAGGGAATTATCCATCACTCGGGATGGCAAAAACATCATCACATTCCATGATGACTCATTTCAAAACAATAGCCAAGTGATTGGTACAAAGAAGCTATATCAGTTATTACACAAAAAAGCAGTAGGAGCTGTCTTAGTTATGAAAAATACTGCAGAAGCTCCAACAACAGCTGCATCAGCTGTACATCCTGAAATTGCTAAATTACTTAAGGAATATGAGGATGTTTTCCAGGAACCCACTGACTTGCCACCTCCAAGGAGCATTGATCACTCCATACCCTTACTGGATACTGGCAAAACTGTGCATCAGAGGCCATATAGGCTGCCTTTTCACCAGAAGAATGCTATGGAGGACCTCATTCAGCATCTACTTAAAGCTCACATGATCCAACCGAGTGTCAGTCCTTATTCTTCCCCTGTTATTTTAGTCAAGAAAAAGGATGGAACATGGAGACTTTATGTGGATTATAGGCAGCTAAACTCCAACACCATCAAGAACAAATATCCCATACCTATAATTGAAGATCTATTAGATGAACTATTTGGAGCTCAGTTCTTCTCAAAAATTGATTTAAGATCAGGTTATCATCAGATTAGAATGACACCTGAGGATATTCACAAGACAGCTTTTACTACTCATTTGGGTCACTTTGAGTATTTAGTGATGCCATTTGGACTGACAAATGCACCAGCCACTTTTCAAACCCTGATGAATACTGTTTTGGCTGAGTTTTTGAGGAAGTTTGCTTTGGTTTTCTTTGATGACATACTCATCTACAGCAAGACTTTTTCAGACCATATTTCTCACATTAAGTCTGTGCTGGAAGTACTGAGACAAAACAAATTATATGCAAAACTGAGCAAATGTACATTTGGTCAATCTGAAATTGAGTATCTTGGGCATGTTATTTCAAAACATGGTGTGTCCACAGATCCTACAAAGATTGCAATCATACAGAACTGGCCAACACCACAGTGTATTACAGATTTAAGGGCATTCTTGGGTCTCACTGGATATTACAGAAGATTTATTAAGGGATATGGGATAATCTGCAGACCATTGTTTAATGCTCTAAGAAAGAATTCCTTTGAATGGTCTCAAGATCAAGAAACTGCATTTCAGAACCTGAAGACCATAATGTCACACCCACCAGTACTAGCTCTACCTAACTTCACCCAACGTTTATATTGGAAGCTGATGCTAGTGGCAGTGGAATAGGAGCTGTTCTCATGCAAAATGGTAAACCCCTATCCTTTTTCAGTAGAACTTTGGGTCCAAAAGCAGCAGCAATGTCCACCTATGAGAAAGAGGCCATGGCAATTTTGGAAGCTATTAAAAAATAGAAGCATTACTTTGCAAGTACTGAATTGGTGATCAGGACTGATCAGCAGAGCCTTAAATACATCCAGGAACAAAGGCTGGTAGAAGGGATACAACATAAATTGCTTGTGAAGCTTTTGGGTTACAATTACAAAATTGAATACAAAAAAGGCAAAGAGAACAAGGTGGCTGATGCTTTATCCAGAGTAGTATCCAGAGTCAATCTGATGCCCACATCTTGTGTCCTTCCTGCATGGATTGAGCAAGTCACTACAAGCTACACTCAGGACACACACTGTTTGGAACTGATTTCTCAATTGAGTATTGACCCATTGGCAGCTCAGTCATATACACTCAAAAGTGGTATTCTTAGATACAAAGGCAGAATTGTGATTGGATCTAATAGCTCCCTCAGACAGCAACTCTTGGGCAATTTTCACAATTCAGCATTGGGAGGGCATTCTGGAGAAAGAGCAACTTACCAGCGACTTAAATTGATATTCTATTGGCCAAAAATGCATCAGATGGTTAAGGACTTTGTGAAGTCTTGCCCAGTTTGCCAGAAAAACAAGGCTGAACATACTCCATACCCTGGTCTTTTACAGCAGTTACCAGTACCTGAAATAGCCTGGACACACATCTCAATGAATTTCATTGAAGGATTACCTAAATCAAATGGGAAGAATGTTATACTGGTGATAGTGGACAGATTCACCAAATATTCTCACTTTTTGACACTGACCCATCCATTTACAGCAGAGGACATCATACCCTTGTTACATGACCAAGTATTCAAATTACATGGACTACCAACAGTAATAGTCACTGATAGAGATAGAATATTTACAAGTAAGATTTGGCAAGGCCTTTTCAAAGCAATGAAGATCAAGCTCCACATGAGTAGTGCTTATCACCCTCAAACTGATGGGCAAACTGAAAGAGTTAACCAATGTTTAGAAACTTATCTCAGATGCATGTGTTTCAGTGCACCCACTAAATGGTTCTACTGGATTTCCCTTGCTGAATGGTGGTATAATACTTCATACCACACCTCTCTGAATATGACACCCTTCCAGGCATTGTATGGGTTTCCTCCTCCAATGATTGCTGAAGTTGTCTTGGCTGATTGCCCTGATGAAAATGCAAGAACTATACTTCAGAACAGACAGGCTGCCTCTCAATTAATTAAAGAAAGTCTGCACAAAGCTCAAGCAAGGATTAAGCAGCAAGCTGATAAAAAGAGGTCTGAGAGGGAATTCTCAGTGGGTGACATGGTGTATCTCAAGATTCAGCCTTACCGACACACTTCACTCAGTTTGCACAACTCTATCAAACTACACTCCAAATACTATGGACCTTTTAGAATTCTAGAGAGGATTGGTAACACTGCTTACAAATTGCTATTACCTGAGCACTGTCAGTTGCACTCAGTTTTTCATGTGAGTCAACTCAAGAAGCACATTGGTCCTAAAGCAGTAATTACAGCTCATCTTCCATTGTTGGATGATAAAGGAAACATCAAAGTAGCACCCGTTGCCTTGCTGGAAAGAAGACTCATTCCAAGAAACAATGAACCTGTGGTTCAGTGGTTGATTCAGTGGGAAAATCTTCCAGAATCTGAAGCCACTTGGGAAGATGCATCTTTTATACAGAAGGTGTGCATTGTCAGGCATTGCCTATCTGAATGTGCGTTCAGTCACTGAAGAAGCTCTACAAGTAAAGCCGGCGTTGGATATAACGGTTGGACGACTTCAGCATCATCGTCCATCTCGCATCCGACGACTCTCGGCACTTGGAGAATTAGTTACTTCGTAATGTTGCTTTTCAGATTGTAAACAGTGCTTAGCACTAAGTAAACTCTGTAATGGGTAAACACCCTGGCTCCTACTTATGCCGGGTGGTTGGTGGATCGAGGTAGGAAGGAAAACAGGGGGTAAACCCTAGTAGTAGTAGCTGATGCCCTCGTCACTCCGGCGAGCGATCTGTAATCGGCCCCGTAAACTTGTTCGATTGCAGTGAATTCAGTTGCTTCTGCCGCTCGATTCCTCTTGTGTTCCCTGTTTTGTTCCGAATCCACGTTTTTCCCCACTCTGTTCGATCCCCTTTTCATCCGTTCCTCACAACCGGCGAGCGCGGTCTCGGCAAAATTTATTAGTGATAGGGGTCGGAGGCGAGTCGACGCGCTCGTCTTCACCAAATGCCTTCCTTCTCTATGTATCGTCAGGCAGCGCAGAACCTATGCCGTGCGTGCTGCCGTACTCTGCTTCAATGGAAGCTGACCCAGTATAACCGTAAGATTTCTTCTCTGAATACAGCGAATGTGTTGCAGTTTCTTTGGCTTCTCATCTCACGCGCACGTATTTGCCAGTTTTTTAGTTAAACACAGCGAGGATATTGTGCCATTTTTTGTTAGGTTGGCATTAACCTAGGACTGAATCTATCAACCCCAGTTCATTTGTTCTCATTCCTTTGTGTTGATTGTAGCGTCGGAGTCGTTGTCCCGACAATTGAGGTGCGTTTCGAGCATCTGAAGGCAGATGCTGAAGTTCACGTTGGGACCAGGGGCCTGCCAACCATTCTGAACTCAGTCACCAACATTTTTGAGGTATAATATCAACACTGAAATTTCAACGATACTGAACCTGAACTCCGTTTCTTTAAATTTCATATGGTTTGGGATTTTTGGATCAGGGGGCCGGAAATGCTCTGCGCATGTTGCCAAGCAGGAAGCGGACGATGCCGATTCTCAATGGCATCAGTGGTATCATCAAGCCTAAGAGGTATAGGTTCTTCTCGAAAGGACCAGTTCTTCATAAGTTCATTGTATCCACCTTACTGTGCTTGTTCTGTAGAATGACTCTGCTGCTAGGTCCACCGGGATCAGGGAAGACCACATTGCTGCTTGCATTGGCTGGGAGGCTCAGCAAAGATCTTAAGGTATTCAAATTGTGCGTTCACTTCCTATAGCTAAATGGTTTGCCTGGAAAAAATGTGCAGGAGGGCTGAATGTACTTATATGAAAAACAGAGCGTTTAACTCTGGTCTTTCTATAGAAAGTGCTTTTGTAACGCCTTATATTCATTCGTCCATGGTACGAAGTACCAGTTTTGATACTGAATATATCTAACTAGATAATTTTTTCCCTTTCTGCTTGCAATTATTAGTCAATCATGGGAATTGTTCAGGTTAAGCATTGAGGCTACAAATACACACCAAATTCCACCTCTGTTTGCAGATTTCAGGAAATGTCACTTATAATGGGCATCAAATGGATGATTTTGTACCCCAGAGGACAGCTGCCTATGTAAGCCAGCATGATCTTCACATAGGGGAGATGACCGTGCGGGAAACACTTGCCTTCTCTGCTAGGTGCCAAGGAGTTGGGTATTTCTATGGTATGATGCATTAGTTAAGAAGATACAATAATAAACACTGTCAGTGCTTATAAATCTCTTGATTTGTACTGTCTTTCCTTTTGTTACTCAGATTTGTTATGTGACTTGTTAAGGCGAGAGAAAGAGGCGAAAATTAGGCCTGATGCTGACCTTGATGCTTTCATGAAGGTATGGCATACAAAAACCATACATAAATCAATAGACATTGATGCTTCCTTGTGGTTTGCATGATTTCTAATCATAAGGGTCACACTAGAAGTTTTATGCTCATTTCAGGCAGCTGCGCTGGGAGGGCAGGAAGCCAATGTGGTGGCAGAGTACATGCTTAAGGTATGTAAACCTGGAGATTACTTGTAGATTGCAATATTGCATGGCCTGACTCTGACTCATTCTAGGTTTCCCATTACCAATCATTGTTTTAGATATTAGGACTCGAGGTATGCGCAGACACAATGGTAGGGGATGAGATGTTCAGGGGCATATCCGGAGGACAAAGGAAACGTGTTACTGCAGGTATGGACATAACAACCAACAGTTATATCCCAGATTCGGAACACTGAATTTATCATTTTTCCTGTTGGAACTAAACTACAACATTACTGCCTGGTGGTATTTGACTTCGGTACGTCCTGTAGGTGAGATATTGGTTGGCTCAGCGAGAGCACTGTTCATGGATGAGATCTCCAACGGTCTTGATAGCTCTACTACATTCCAGATTATCAACTCCCTCAGACAGGCCATCCACATCCTTGGTGGCACGGCGGTCATCTCCTTGCTGCAGCCAGCACCTGAGACCTACAACTTGTTTGATGACATTATTCTCCTCTCGGATGGCCAGATAGTGTATCATGGTCCCCGTGATGATATCCTTGATTTCTTTGAGTCCATGGGGTTCAGATGCCCTGAAAGAAAGGGTGTTGTTGATTTCTTGCAAGAAGTATGAGTGCCCACACCATGTTATTGGTACTTATATTTATGCATAACTTTTAATAGTTATGTATTTACCTGTTAACTCTCTGGTTAGGTAACGTCAAAGAATGATCAGAAGCAATACTGGGCGCACAACGACCAGCCCTACCGCTACATATCAGTGAAGGAATTCGCAGAGTCATTTTGCTCGTTCCGTGTTGGCAAGGCCATGGCAAATGAGATAGCTGTGCCATTTGACAAGAGCATGAGCCATCCATCAGCTTTGGTAGGCTCAAAGTATGGTGTAAGCACAAAAGAGCTTCTAAAAGCCAATATCTACCGGGAGATTCTTCTGATGAAGAGGAACTCATTTTTCTACATGTTCAGAGTTCTACAGGTAATTGGCCCCTGAACTTCAGAATAGGCTCAATTAAAAAATACTATTTATGCAGCACCAACAGCTTTGGTCGGTGGTGCGGTTGGTACCTATTGTTACCCAGTAGTATATTGTTTACTGTGCTGCTAAAAGGCAATAGTCAGAGTTTTTTTTTGTTGAGTTACCTAGTGCTAAAAATCCCACAGGGATGATGCTTTCCTAGGATAAATCATAAGTAGCATAAGCACATGTCCTTTCTCAAATGCGTCGTGTGCTTCACCAACTAGTAAGTTAGGATGCTCCTATTATTAGTTGGAAAGATCCCAGTTTATAGTGCCTTTGGAATGGAGGAATTTTGAAGAAAACATAATTCTTAAAGAAATATGCAAAATCACCACTTTTGCGGTGGACCTTTATGGTTTGAAAGCCATGGATATTAATGAAGACCTCGTTATCCATGAGATGGCCAATGAGTGGTTCGTTAACATTAGTGGTTATATGTTACATTCATTACCTAATAAAATATGCAATTAAGTCTACCTGTTCTTTTGGCACCACAGCTGATACTGTTGTCGGTCATTGAGATGACACTCTTCTTCCATAAGGAAATGCACCGGGATACCGTGGCGGATGGAGGCATCTACATGGGTGCACTCTTCTTCACAACGCTCTTGATCATATTCAATGGCTTCTCTGAGCTTACCCTAACCATTTTTAAGCTACCTATTTTCTTCAAGCAAAGGGATCTCCTCTTCTATCCTGCTTGGACTTACACTGTACCATCATGGATTCTCAAGATCCCAATCACATTACTTGAGGTTGGTGGGTTTGTTTTCATTACCTACTATGCCATTGGATTTGATCCAGATGTAGTTAGGTGGGTTTACTAATTATATCCTATGTTTACCCTTGCTTTCATGTAGTATTCTCGCTCTTTTTTATGACCTGCTGACAGAGTTTCATCCTCAGGCTTTTCAAGCAATATCTGCTTTTCTTAGCAGCTAACCAGATGGCAGCTTCACTCTTCCGGTTCATTGCTGGAGCAGCAAGAAACATGATAGTTGCATATGTCTTTGGATCATTTGCAATTTTAATTGTTATGCTTTTGGGTGGATTTGTTCTTTCTAGAGGTAAAAATCATCCATCATGTTCCATGATGTTGAACTCATACTGCAGCCCTCACTGCTAAATTGACCCTTCCTTTCATGACTTCCAGATAACATGAACAAGTGGTGGATTTGGGGATACTGGACATCTCCAATGATGTATGCGCAGAATGCTGTGTCGGTAAATGAGTTCTTGGGGCAACGCTGGCAGAAGGTCTTGCCAGGCTCGACTGAGCCCCTTGGTGTGCTTATCCTCAAGTCCCGTGGAATATTTCCAGAAGCCAAGCGGTACTGGATTGGCTTTGGCGCATTACTTGGGTTCACACTTCTATTCAACTCTCTATTCACGCTCTGTCTTGCATACCTAAAGTGTGAGTGCACACCTTCTGGCTTTATTTACTAACTAGTGCCTTTTTGGCAGCATCACCTAGTGATGAAAACTCGGTACATCAGTTACACTGTACGAACTGAAACAAGAAACTTCAATACTTTACAGAATGTGCTCTCAAGCTTCAATCCACCAAAGAGCCAGACAGCGCTAAGAGACTATGTCCTCTTTGGTTTTACAGCATATGGTCACTCCTATCCATCAGTATCAGAAGAGACACTGAAGGAGAAGCATGCAAATTTGACTGATGTGGCTGTAGATGTGTTGTTCCATAAAGGGAAGGGACTTGGAAGTAATTTCCAGTCATCTGAAAGTGCTTGTCAGGCAACAGGCAGCTACGATGAAACAAAATTGGCAACTGGTGATGCTGATTCTATGCCTTCACAAAGAGGGATGGTTCTCCCCTTTGTTCCACTCTCAGTAACCTTTGACAATATAAGATACTCTGTCGACATCCCACAGGTAAGTTTTATATAAGAGTGTGCAAATAATTATAATCTTTGTACTCTATTTTACTGTTTTTCTGTAAACTATAAGCAAATAATATTGATGCAAAATTTAGGAAATGAAAGCGCATCTTCTAGAAGATAAATTGGAGATCCTAAAGGGTGTTAGTGGGTCTTTCAGGCCAGGAATACTGACTGCTTTGATGGGCATCAGTGGTGCTGGCAAGACAACTCTGATGGATGTTCTGGCAGGAAGAAAGACCAGTGGACACATCAAGGGAATTATCAGCATCTCCGGATATCCAAAGAAACAAGAAACATTTGCACGCGTGTCTGGATACTGTGAACAGGATGATATCCACTCTCCACGGGTTACGGTTCATGAGTCACTGCTGTTTTCGGCATCGCTCCGACTGCCAGGGGATGTTAATTCAAAGACAAGGAAGGTCAGTTGAATTTGATAAGCACTCGCTTTTACTTGATTGTTTTCTGAGCTTTCATGATTTGTGGATGCAGATGTTTATTGAGGAGGTTATGGAGCTTGTGGAGCTCACGCCATTGAGAGATGCTCTGGTTGGATTACCTGGAGTGAATGGCCTGTCGATTGAGCAGAGGAAGAGGTTGACGATTGCTGTGGAGCTTGTTGCAAACCCTTCTGTCATTTTCATGGATGAGCCAACATCGGGACTTGATGCTCGCGCAGCAGCAATTGTGATGAGGACAGTGAGGAACACTGTTGATACTGGTCGAACAGTCGTCTGCACCATCCATCAGCCAAGCATTGACTTATTTGAAGCTTTTGATGAGGTGCATGAGCTATTGTCTGAAAACATTAATTTATTTTGAGCAGACCACATTTCCCTCTATAATAGTTAATACTCTTGGAAACAGGTGAAACTTGGTCAAATAACATGTTCCATATTTTAGGAATGGAACTGAGTCTAGCTCGGTTGGTGGAAGAGTCTGTACACCCCTGCCATTATTTTTTTTCAGCTTAAATTAGGTGCTCATTTTTTATTATAAATATGTGTTCCTGTGAGGTATTATAATTTTATTTGTTTTCCCTTGCAATACCATTTAACTGAGCAAGCCATACAAATTTAGCGGAGGAAAATGGGGAGGGAATGCTGAGAACATGGATATGTAGGTAATAGGACACCATTACTCGCTTGGAAGAGATGAGACTATGGCAATTAGCAATAGCATTAGTGATTTTTTATTGAATCCAGAAGCAGAGAATCCTGAAATTCATGATTTTATTCACGCAGCTTTTACTGTTGAAGCAAGGTGGAGAAGAGATCTATTTTGGTCCACTAGGCTGCCATTCATCAGAAATGATAAAGTATTTTGAGGTAAATGGATGACTTAGAGTTCAAATGTTTCTACACTTCAGTTTCTACTTCTCATGTTCTTTCATTCTGTTCAGGAAATTGAAGGAGTCGTCAAAATTGAAGATGGCTGTAATCCAGCGACCTGGATGCTTGAAGTGACAACAGTTTCGCAAGAGTTTGTGCTGGGTGTTGATTTCAGTGACATATACAAGAATTCTGAACTCTACCAGTCAGTAACCTACTTTCAACCCTAATAGTATCTTCATATAAAACTATAGTACTGCTACTTGTTGAGTTGTAGTTCGTGGTTTTAAATTGTTAACTTTTGTATTGCTTTTTCAGTTTGGTCGCTACGGTAACTTAAGTTGTAACAGGACAGTTAGTGTTTTTTACATGTTACAGGAGGAACAAGGCCTTGATATATGAACTGAGTACTCCACCACCAGGTTCAACCGACCTCCACTTCCCCACCACACACTCGCGGTCGTTCTTCACTCAATGCCTGGCTTGCCTCTGGAAGCAGAACCTCTCCTACTGGAGGAACCCACAGTACAACGCTGTCAGGTTTTTCTTCACCGCCATTATATCTCTACTTTTCGGCACCATATTCTGGGGCCTTGGTGCCAAAAGGTTGAGCCCTTCGACATTATTGTGCACACATAGCGAAGATGGCATGATCTTGTTACCACCTTTGATGAAGTGGCCATTATTCTGTTTCGCCTCGTAATCCAGGGAGAAACCGCAAGACCTGTTCAACGCCATGGGGTCGATGTATGCTGCTGTTCTAACCATAGGCGTGCTCAACGCGGCAACAGTTCAGCCAGTGGTGTCCATTGAGCGAATGGCCTTCTACCGGGAAAGAGCTGCTGGCATGTACTCAGCTTTCCCGTATGCGTTTGGTCAGGTAGCTCTACAAACTCTGTTGCCTCCAATGTGTTGAGGAGACATTTACTACCTGATGAAAGGCAGTGTAACTTGGAAGTTTGCTACACCAGTGACCATTGAGTGTTGGTATTGCAGGTTTTGATTGAGCTGCCTTACACGTTAGTTCAGACCTGCATATACAGCGGCGTAGTGTATGCCATGATGGGGTTCCAGTGGACAGTGTCTAAATTCTTCTGGTATCTCTTCTTCATGTACTTCACACTGCTGTACTTCACATTCTGCGGCATGATGGCGATAGGGCTGACACAGAACCACAACGTAGCATCTATTGTATCGGCAGCATTCCACGCCACATGGAACCTCTTCTCCGGCTTTCTGATCCCCCGAACGGTAAGGTGGCTCTGCATTCTTATTGCATTCTGAACTTCTTAGCGTTTTAAATTTGAACCTTCAGACTTAACAGCTACCTCATCTTGTGTGACTCAGAAAATTCCCATCTGGTGGAGATGGTACTGTTGGCTATGCCCTGTTGCGTGGAGCTTGTACGGTATGTTTGTGTCGCAGTTCGGTGATGACGTCGACACACTGCTCTTTGATGGTGTCAGCAACACCACTGTGGCCAAATTTGTCAGCGACTACTTTGGATTTGAGCACAGCTTCCTGGGAGTGGTTGCCACGGTGGTTGTGGCATTTGGGCTGCTCTTTGCCCTGCTGTTCGGTCTTGCCATAACGAAGCTTAATTTCCAAAGGAAATGAGGAATAGATCTTGAGGCATAAGTAAAGATTTGAAACTTGTGAAATATAATAGCATGTTGTTTGTTGAGGCAAGTAAATTGTTGGTCTTTGAAACAACAACATTTCAGCATTTCTTTTAATCTTGACCTTGTATTTTCTGCTGCATATGGGCTCGGTTGTTCACGCAACTCTTGGCATGGGTCACATATTGATATGTGTTCGCTTTGTTCGGGCAACTCTTGGACTCGGGAATCAAAGAGTATGCTGGAAGACTTAACAGGCGCTCACAATTCGGTCCACTTTACATTTACCATTATCCTTGGGCCTTGGCACCCGAAAACACAACGAAATATTAGTATAAACACATCCGTCTGAATGGATATCAAATAAAATGATTGTGGCACCGTCTCTCATCTATGAAACTGCCTAACCGCACAATGCAGAAAGTTTCTAACGGAAACACAGAAATATGAGCTGAGAACCACAGCATCATCAACAAAACTACATCTTTTTATGATGATTGAGCTATTTCAGCATCATATTTTTCAGGAGAAAGAATGACATCAAAATGTTACAATCCTACGCGGTAACTTATATCTGATCCTACTGTCATCCTACCTTCTGCGGGTGCCCTTAAGGACCTAGTTACAACTGTATGCAAGAATCAACCTTTACTGTACATGTGAACCTACATAGCCTTAATAAGGCCTTGCCTCGCCAATAATCAACTCATCTTTCCAGAAAAAAAAAATAACGCAACAACCAAATCTTTTGGTTGTGGCTCACAGGAAATAGTTGCATTGATCCAAATTCTTCAATGATTGCTGACAATTCATGGTGGGAACCAACGTTAACATGTAATCTCCTATGGGCCATGCGACTCCTCTCTTCAGGAGCAAGGCTGATCCCTACAGAAAGCACCACGGTCATTTCCAATTAGAAGGTCAAGTTTTGTCAGTGGCAGAAGAACACAGCATTCAATATCTCGCACCTTGGAAGGGTTGGCACAACAAACAGTGGCGATCATGTGGTCGGTCTGGTCATTGTTGAAAGACCCCGGCCTCCCATGGGAGCCATGCCATGGAGATCCATATCAACCTCATCATCTGCGGTTCAAACAAGAAATGGATAAAACCACAGCTTCGATAAATGACAGACTTTTGTATGTCTTCAACAATATATGCTGTTAAGGTAGTCCTACATTTTTCAAAGGACTTAACCCCTCATGTTAACAAGTTTGACATAGAATGGGGTCTTTTTATTTACGATGGAGTACTATTCTTGCTAAAGTTTGAAAACAATTCAGTCTCACTAGGGTAAACAATAAGGTTAAGAGCTATCTTTTTTAGTAATTCAAGAATTCCTCTGGTTCATTTTTCCTTATTGCTTCATACATGAATTGTTTCTATATACCTATTGAAAAAAGATAAGACTATATCAATATAAAAGTATTCTCATAATGAATACATTAACACCATTTCTCATGTGATAAATATATAATTTGATATATAATCGTGACAGTGTCTAAAATTTAACTTAGCATCAGTAGCTTATTACCATTCATATCTTCACCAGATTCTGCACCAGCAATCCCAATGCATGCAAACAAAGAAGCATCATCAACTTTCAGATGCTCATATGCAAGATACAAATCCTCAATCGTGGCACTTTCATATAACGTCGTCAATTCCTTGATACATGATACGTCCTGCATTTATTTGGAGCATATGAATGGTATTAAGACAATACACCAGCAAAAGCAACAAAAAACAAAAAGAAACATAAAAATTGAGTTATTGAAGTTAGCAAATTAAGGATTAGACGCAGAGGAGCTCCATCCACAAATAAATGAATGAGAAGGGGCAGAAGTCTGTTCAGCAGTAATACAATAGACAAGTCCTATAATCAATAAATCAATAAAAGTCAATAAATGAAGAAGTAAAGGTACAGAAAACTCCACCCACCAATAATATAGTGTGCAACTCCTATGAGTCCCCAATGGATGTGTTTATAGGTATGTTTAAAACATTAGATATTAGCACCACTTCATTGTTTTGCCCACAACGCAGTCAACAATTGTTCTAGATTCTTTAATATGCCAGGCTCGATAAAGGCCCACAGCAAGTACTAGTTCAAGTTCTAGACGTACAGACATGAGACTAATTTTCAGATTTAATAAGTGTTCTTACCAACTCATGGTCATCAACACGAGCACCTGATTTTAATAAACAATCTGAATTCAATAGAACTTATTTCTTAATATACCATGCACGGGAAGTTAAAACTGTAGCCAGGTGGCATGGACTACAATATTGTTTCTTTTTTTTCCTTCTGTTAGTTGCAGGGAAAACACTAGCATGAATGAATCTAATCTAGTGCTTCCCAAAAAAATCAGGACGGTTAGTTTAAGTTCCATTTTCTTTCTTGGTAAGAGTTGCTATTACTTCCCCAGTTAAGAAACCTCTATTTGTGTACTGCCTGTCGCTATAAACTTTTTTCATCCCAATATACTAATAAACATCTCTCCTGCGTATTCTTGAAAAGAAAACGTGACTTTCTTTTACAGAAATATTATATTTTTATCAGGTCAGCAGGCTTGCCAAAGTCACATTAGAAAACTATTAAAATTACCAAAAATCTAGCAAGATTAGCTACAACATGAGTTCACAGAAAACAGATTTCTCTACCATGATACAAGAAGTGCCAATGCAAGAAAGGTAAGCATTTTACTAGTACTTGAGCAATATGCGATGATAAACAATAAATGAATTTTCACCTTTCTTGGCACAGATGAAGACTGTAGATGGGCTAGCAAGCCAAGCCAATAGGCATTTGTCTTCGTCTCAGCCTCGTGTTTCATCAACAGCGTCCTCTTTGCCTGAAAATATGCATCTCAGATGGTAAAGATGCATTTTAAGTTCAATATATAAAATATATTATACAGCAAAATGCTGCATCTTAATCAATGAGGTACATAGAACTCAAAACTTTCAAGATATGTGTTCAACAATGAAGTATTTTAAAAACTACACGTAAAATTAATATGCTAAAATGTAATCTTATTATACTGATTCACACCATAGATCCAGAAGCACTATAATCCTACACGTATTGGCTCTGATATGGGCAAATAAAAGAGACTTGCAAAGTTCGACTAACCCGGTCAAGCTCCCTTTCCACAATTCGGCTACTATGCAATCCTCTCAGAACACCTTTGCATGCATCAACTGCTTTATGGACCTGACATTAAAGATGTTAATATGTATTATCAAGTATCAACAGAAGCACACATAATACTGGAACTCAGTAGGACTAAGTAAAATACCTTGCTCGGAGTTGAGGTGACTGCGATCACATACCAACCAAGATCCAATTTGTCAAAAAGGTTTAATTCAAAAGAAACATCATATGTTAATCCCATGGAATCTCGAACTGTTGTAAATAGCCTGGCAACAAAACAGTGCATCACAATATGTTAGGCCCGCCAGCTAAATATCCAAGCGAACATTCCCTCAAAAAAAGAAAAACAACAACAAAACTGTCCATAACCACAAACACTATTTATAATGTGATCTTCTAATCAAGAATGTTGAGGCTGGCATATTAACTGGTACACATTCAATTATAGGGACAAAGTTCAGGTTTACCATGTACCAAACCACAGCCTGATGTGCTAATATTAGCTCAGCTATCCCAGGTGCAAAGATGATATGCAAACTATGGCCATTGTCATGTTTAAAGAAGCTTTGTAATAATCTACAGAAGAATCATATAGAGATGTTTTTACCTAGAATTGATAATTTCAGCAAGCAGACTCAAGGTGATGCCGAAGAAAAGAGGGTGGCTGCGAACATCAATGCGTTTCTTCCCTGTTAAATTCAAGTTTACTGGTTCGGATATTTCTGCTGCAATAGCACGACAAATATCAGCCAGTATACTAATAACACATCTATGCAATCACTAGCATAAACCAGGTCAACTTGTAAAGTTTTGAATTAACTAGGAGACAAACTACAACTGTAGAATGTATCAAATTGGAATTACCATCAGCACTAGATCTTCTAATGACATTAAATAGGTCATTTCCTTCAGTAGCAAATCCCCAGCGATTAGGAGCAGGTCCTGCAATATACGCACAGGCTCTCTCATCTGTGTCCTTTATGTATACCTGGAGAAGAAGCAGCGGAATCAACAAACATGTCTTGATAGCATATGCATTAGAGATGGTAAATGATTCGAGCGCCATGGATCAAAATACATAAAAATAAAAAATACTTAAGCATGTATTTTTCCATGCCTCGTCAACACTCCAACTAATCAGTGTTGTAATGACAATGTATGATACATCAATGCTTCGATTAACAACAGTACTGTAATGATGATGCCATGATCTCTCAAGTTGTTTACCAAAAGAAAATAGTGAAACTAGAACAGATTTTTCAGTTAAAAAACTAGAAACAATTATGATAACAGATAATGCAGGAGACTTCGTACTTGCTGGAAATGCAAATCTGATGGAAATGGTCGGAAGGAAATCTTTTCAATACGCTCCTCTGTGTTTGGAGAACTTGCAGCCCTCACAGTCCCAAGATAATCAAGAACACAAGATTCTACTTCTTCTTCGGTGAAATCACCAACAATGCTGACCTGGTGAAAGTATTTTGATACAAAATTAAGTAAAGATAGAAAAATAATGATTAAACATATGTTGAAGGAAGCAAAAGTGCCAATCCCATGAGAATACTTGAAGAGAAACAGAGCAAATACAAGGAGGAAAAGGAAATTCACGAACCTCCATGTTACCACCCACAAACTGGTTCATCACAGCATCTTTAACTGATGGAAGAGTCAACTTCTGCAATGAATGCGGTGACGGCTCTACAAACCTTTCGTCATGGTTTAGCATGGCTAACATAAGCTTATGAGCTGTAGAACGTTCCAAACTTTTGGGAATAGAGCGATAGTAAGACAGATATAACTGTGTTGCTCTATCAAATGCATCTTCTAGCCACACATTATGCTGTAATACAAAGGGGGAAATGTTATAAGCATCAGACCTCCTTTCCTCAGAGAACTACTCCCTCTGTTCCAAATTACTAATCACTTTGGCTTTTTAGATGCATAGCTTTTGCTATGCACCTAGATATGTGCTATGCTATCTGTAAAAATTATGTATCTAGAAAAGCCAAAGTGAATAGTAATTTGGAACAGAGGGAGTAGCCGTGAAGCAGGTGAGTATTATTTAGTAAACAAAAGGCCATACCTCAAGGACCATATGGAGGAGTTGGAAAGCAGCACGCATGCCATTGTCTCTTAAAGCAAATCTAAATTCCATATCGGCCATCGTGCCGTTCTTTTGTTGCAGGTTTTGAAACCTCACCGTGGAGGGGAGGTGCTGCCGAAAATTTGAACTGACGTCATAGCTTTGCGTGTTTTTCAGGGTCTCGTAGTCGCTCGTCAGCTACTTCACTATCCTCGTCGTGTCACTTCATTGGATAGCAAGGTGAGGCATCAATTACTCGTCTTATTTCATATCATGTTCGTAGATCACATAACCTAGTTAGGCGTCTCCCGTTCGAAAGAGATACGGCTGGAAGTATGCAGATCTTTGCATATGGATACCCGTATCTGTTTCGAATTGTCCACGTTATTTGGACAGCCCGAGGATGTGTAGATGGGTATAGTTTTCATGGTGTACTCCGATC
>CM014273.1:11001515-11024677 GCA_004135705.1 Alloteropsis semialata | reverse complement strand
AAAATCACCAAGGGTAGAAGAGAATGTAATTTAGTTGCCCATGAATTAGCTAGACGGTCTGCTCATTCAGCATCTTGGTTGGGACAGGCACCTGCGTGTGTCCTTGGCCTAATCCAGAACGATTGTATCATTCATATGCCGAGCTAATAAATTCTCTTTACCCCGCAAAAAAAATGTCTCATGAATTGCTTACCAGACACTCCGCAACAAGTTAATTCAGTGCCATATCGTGAGACAAATTATAACAATTTTTGGCAGTAGATTGTTGAAGACGAAGCTCTCTTCTTGGGTTTAGTTATACTAGGTTTGTGCCCGTGCGTTGCTACGGGAAGGAAACAAAAATGTAGAAGCGATAAAATTGACGCACCAAAAAACCCATGCTTATTTAGATTACCAAATATGCATGATAGGACATACATAGACACATATTTTATAATCCAAGCGAATACGCAATAATATGACTCAAACAAATAATCAATAATTGTACACACGATAAAAATAGCAACAAGAACACATATATAGATATCACCAAAATTCAATGCAAATATACATATTATTGTTGTGCTTCGTCTTCAGGCCATGGGTATGTCCCCACGGCAGATGAAAGAATATGGTTGATCTGAGCAAGAAAGTGTTTTAACCACATTGACTTTCATCTTCATCATATTTATATAACATATTTAATCATGCGCGAACAAAGAACGGAGAAACATATAATTCCAAGAAATAGTTTAAAAAGGAAGGAAGCTGCACCATGATATCTTAGCTCACCATCAAAGTAGGAGAGCCCAGCGTTCAATTGACAAGTTACTTTGGATAGAAATGCAGGAAAAGTCTGTTCTTGCAGTCCATCAAAGATAGGATAGCAGTGCTGCAGTGACAAGTTCGATAGCAAACTTGCTTTGGGTCAGTGGTCACAACCAATCCCGCCACCTTCCTTCAGGTTTGCTTGGATACACATACACCCATCGCCTCTCTGATGCATTTCTTGCAGCCTTGTGTTTATCTGGTAGCACAAAAAATTTCAGAGAATGGAGGTATTGTGACTTTATGTTGCAGGCTAAAATATGTAACATTCCTGATACACAGAACCACAGACCATACAGCTTTGTTTTGCCAAAAAAAAATCTAAAGATCAATAATTGTGTATCTGATACACAGAGCTACATCCTTAAGGCAGCGTGGCAGACTATCTGTGAGTGTTTTCTCAAGATTTTGATTGTTCCTTCACAAAAAATGCTTGTATTTCAAATCACAAATAGAGCATAAGCACTATGCACTTCTCAGTTCTTTCTTAATCTAAAAAAGATTAATTTCATGACTAATTTCACAAATAATATATCACATTCTTCATAAATACATTTAACTGTCCAATCCCTTTTTTAATGATAACATTTATAAACCTTATTTTCATACTTAGACAATAGACAGAGGTGGTGTTTGGGTACTGAAACCTACCGGTTCTCCACCCAAGACACCTACTTTCACACTTCTTTCAGGGTTGTATAGCATATCCCTTCACTTTGCAGCCACATATAGGTTACTTGTACACACAGATTATCAGCATAACAATGAGGGCTATAATTGATAGGACTGAAGATGAGTGCCTGCGAGTAACAGTCAAAATCAAGGTGTCAGACAGAATTGAACTGTACAGGCTCAAACAAGAAAGTACATTGGATTGAAACTTTTGGAGACTTTGTTTGATGACCCCCTTTTACCTTGTGCAATATACTGTTCAATTAGTGCATGCTACTAACAGATTTCAGGCAAAGTTCAGCACAACGACTGTTCAGGTTCAGGGAATGCAGTAACTCCATTACTGACTGCAATAACACAGAGTCAATATAGATCCCCATGGGTGTGTGATGCGAGTTTTCATTGTCACACCAAAACAGAAGAAAAGCATAGCTACTTGACAGGGTGCAGCAAGATTCAAAAACAACTATACTGTACATTCCAAAATCTAGGAAACAATATTTAAAATATTAGCAGTTTTAGTTTCAAAATTTTGTAAGTACTACTGACACAACTAAAATATAGCTTGCTTGAGGAACAAAAAAAACACAGCCAAACTCAATGATACAGACAGTAAAAAAAAACATGAGAAGGAGAAGTAACAGAAATTAACGCCAATCAAAATCTGCAAGACATGTGTCCACAACCAAAAGCATATATATAGCACAGATTAGCACATGCCTACACAAGATTTTCCTTTACCATAACCAGGAACCCTAGCTATCTGCTTTACCATGATCAGGTTATCATCCTTTAGGTCTTACCTCAAATGGTAGACCTATTTTGCGGTATGAGTCAATGTTGTAGCATATATGTCTAAATTTAGGTATATAGAAGCAGACAGGTCTTAACTCTTAGTGGAATCTTGCTTAGACATCACCATATGACTAAAAAGGTTAACAAATCCAAATATATGATAATGCTAGTATTAGCAAGGAGGTGATAATCTGAAGAATATAAGCAAAACCAATTTAAACCAAAACTGACATAACAAAGAATCAGAACTTATATATGTGACCCTCTCAGTTGACTTCTAAACATCCAGAAATCAGAATAAGCTACTTCTACTATGTGGAAGGATGTACAGTTTGGAGATGAACTGGAATCAGAATAATTGCAGTAATATAGTGACATTGGCATGGCAGAACCAACACAACTATGCTTGTACTCACATCTAGGTTATACCATATTGTGGTGATTATACCATATTTCAAGGTTGATTGAAAACTGTACTTACTATAACATAGCATATTGCCATATTCAGGTCAAGAACTGGCTGAGTTTTCCATGCTCCAAGCTCAGGAGCAATCAATGAACATGTATGCCGATATCTGCATATATATGTTAAATTTTTTTGGATACCTTCACCAGACCCATCTACCATAGTGTGATAACCACACGTGAACCTCATCAGCAGGCCATCAGTTGAGATCAGCAGGCCTCAATGTTAAATCTCACCAGCAGGCCTTCATTCTGAGGAATATATAAATATTGCATTATGCGCATGAAAAATAGGTCTAATGCAAAGGAGTGGAGGGGGGCAAACCAGTACCTGGACCTTCAGCTTGAATCGCATCAAATAGAACCTAGTGCGTGAGCAGTGCCAATCCTTGTGCCCTCGGGCCTCTTCGCCTTTGGCTCCTCTTCCTCTTCCTCGCCTGGGAAGAGCACGTGGCCAGGCCAGAGCACTCCTTCCCTGCCAAGGATCGCAGGGCACCGTCAGATATCTAGAGATTCATTCTTGATTTCAAAAAATCATGAAGCTGGGTGGGTCCGAACCTTCTGCGCGGCGGTGAGGGTGTCGGAGTGCTGCGCCAGCGACGCGGCGACCGAGTCTAGGCCACGGACGAGCATCAGTGAGTCCTCCCGGAGGCGCTTCCCCCGCTCGGACTCCACCCCGCGCTGCGCCATTCCCCAATCACGATACAGAGAAACTCAAGATCCGATTCAATCCCACAAAAAGCGAAAAAAATGAATCGAAGGGTGCGGCGGCGGCTGGTGGTGCGAGCACGCCGCGGTCCTCGAGGATGGTGTCGACGCGGGTGCGGAGGCGGTCCCAGAACCGCTGGTCGTCGGAGGTGGGGCTGGCGAGCGCCACGGTGGCGGAGTCCATGGGACGCGAGATGCACCGCGTAGGGTTCGGGGTGAGAGGGAGGGAGAAGGCCACGACGCGGTGCGGGGCACAGCGGCGTTGGCGGCGGTGTGGCGAGGAGGTGCAAGCAGGACGCCGGGGACAGGGGGGCGATGGGAGCTCAGGGCGGCCGCGCAAGCAGGATGCCGGTGACGGAAAGCGGGGGCGGCGATGCGAGTGGCACTCGTAGGGTTTGGGGTAAGGCGAGGTGACCGCTGGATCCTGCAGACCCACATGTCGGCCAAAAAAACACCGAGGGGGAGGGACGTCTGCGCGCGGATGAAAACCGTAGGGGCGAAAGCACCTACGACGGACAGGAAACGACGACAAAAAGTTCTTTATAGGAGTAGAGATATATTTTCAGTGGAAAGCGACGTGAGTACGTGACCGTCAGAGGGGGACCTACCTTCACGCCATAATTTTCCACCATAATTAAGACTTATTTAGCTTTCCTCCATGTGTGCCCTCTCGGATTTTGGTTTGGGTCCGCTCTGGTGGCCGTTGATAGCAACTCAAGATCTACCAACCCCAGTCTTTCAACGGTGCTAATAAAAATGGGTATATGTTTATATTCTGAAGAACAATGTAGTCATAGACACTTATCATGTGAATAGATGTATGCATCTGATTAAGTCCCTGTTTAGAGGCTATAGACTAAAATTTAGTCCGACCCTCGACTACGTACAATTATATATAGACTAAACATAAACCAATTTCACCAATTTCACAACTAGTAATTGTACTTATAAGTCATGGACTAAGACAAGTACCTCGTGTCGTGCAGTTGGTATATATATCTGAAGCTCATCAGGGCATAAGCTCAGGGAGAAGGACGTCATGAAACATGGGACCCGCGTGGTTCCAGACTTCCAGCTACCGTAGTGGCGCAAATTAATACTAGTTGGATACTTGGATGCACATATGTACTGACCAATCAATGAACGCATAATGCAGGCCTTGTTTAGTTCAAGTCAAATTGATCGAATTTTCTGTAGAAAAAGTATATTGAAAAGCGTGTTGCAGAGAGGATGACACGTTTTTCAATACGTTACTTTTGGTCCAATTGCATCAATTTGATGTAAAAATAAACAAGGCTGCAGTGCACATAGTACTCCAGTAGCAAAAAATAAAGAGCCCGCGGCAGTATCCACTTCAGAATCAGGGGTGTACTTCCATTTCTTGGAGATCCCATATGGATCACCGATGCTCTCACGCTTCACTCGGCCCGGTCAGCCGAGTGACAACTGACAAGGCAACCCCATCATCGCGTTCCACTTGCTCCGTCGTCATTGCGAGAATGGCGCGACAGGGTTACATATGCGCTCGAGACTCGAGTTACCGTGATGGCGACGAGATCATGCTCAGTAACTTAGAGCTGAACCTACTATGCGCCATGGGCCTACGGAGATTACTTCAGACTACATGTATGGTTCAGGTTCATGTCATCCATGGACACGCGAAATATAGAAGCAGAATGAAGCTTGCTGGCGAAAGCGAGGCTTGTTACCCCAACCAGGACGCGGCGAAAGCGAGAATGAAGCTTGCTGGCGAAAGCGAGGCTTGTTACCCCAATCAGGACGCGGCGAAAGCGACCGTGATCCTGCCTGATTAGCGCTGATGGCAAGCACTGAGGCTAGAGCTTCCGGGTCCGGCCGGGGGAACACAAGGTGATTAGCGGGTGGATGACAGGCGCGCCTAAGCCGACGAGCGACAGGTGATGCTCCGGTTACCTGCTGGCTGCTGCCTGCTGGCAGCCACCACCACCGCGCGCGTCACACCACCACCGCCGGCGATCGAACTGCCGTCTGCCGAGGACTAGCTTCAGCAGGAGATCTGTTCCCCTGACCAACCTGAACGGCATGTCAGAGATGGACTCCGCCGCTACCCGTGCCTCCAGAAGATGGGTCCACTCTCGGGCCGGGACCTCCAGTCCAGTGCAAAAATGTCGATGGCGCTTCATGGGCTCCACGTCTAAAGAATTGCTTCAGAACAGAGCACAGCCGCTGGCGGCTGGCCGAGCGTCGCCTCCGGTGCCGGCCGGCGGACGGCGGTCCCGGCACCACACCACGTGTATCCGAGGAGCACAGCCGTGAGCCTTTCGAGCAAACGGGGCGCCCCACTGCCCATTTGGCGCAAGACGATGAGAGAGACGACGCTGTTCCGCCCTACCCCTAAGCTAGCGAAGCTTCAAGTTCTAACCCCACAGGGGGTCTTCTCGTACATGGCGTACATAGACCCAGCTGGAACGGGCAAAGGGGCCGAGCTACCGACAGAGCGTGTCAGCAGCCCGGCCAAGTACATCTCCGATTGTATTGGATCGTCGCTTGCTGCTGACGCACCGAGGTGGATCAACTTTTACTTGCATTGTGAGACATGGCGGATGGCTCCTGAGAGAGATTTCTGTTTACATGAGGATAAAATTCTTGAGAGATGACTTAGGAGCGCGATTTTCGAGGCAAGAATTATGTTAGCAAAACTATGATGCGGACTATTGACATGGAGATGTAACACAAATGTGTTTCAGAATTTTGTATTACTATTTACCCTACAAACCGAACATCTCCGATAGAGTTTTGTATTACTATTTACCCTACTAGCTGCTGCACAAGACAAGGGCCCCAGGAAAATGTAAATTCTTCATTTGGTTAGCCTTGCACGGTCGTTGCTGGACAGCAGCTAGGAGGAAGCGTCATAACTTGCAGGAGGATGACGAATGTGCTCTGTGTTCACAAGAATCAGAAACTATCACTCATCTGCTACTCTCCTGTTCCTTTAGCCGAGAGGTGTGGCACTCCCTCTTGGGTCACTGGAGCTGGCAGCAGTTAACCCCGAACATGCAGGAGATAAACATAGCAGATTGGTGGTCCTCGGCCAGGAAAAGTATCCAGAAGGAGGAGAGAAAGAGCTTCGATTCCTTGATGGTGACCACAGCTTGGCACATCTGGTTGGAACGAAATGCACGAGTATTCAACGGACGAACGACCACGGCGGCAACCCTCTCAACAGATGTTCTGAACTTTATAGTGGCTTGCTCTCAAGCCGGGTTTAGGCCGTTTCTTTTGCTTGCTAGCCGCTTAGGTCGCGCAATTAGCACAAATGTAACTCTACCGTAGTTCTTTCTTCTCGGGCCTGGCACGAGTCATCTTTTGCGATGACACACGTGTTTGGTTTTGCACTCTTTGTACTATTTCTCCCCCTCTTAATGAAAAACGTGCTAAGGCACGGTCGCGAAAACTATTTACCCTACTATTTCTCCCACATCGCCACAACCTCCATGTGGCCCATCCCTCCAATTGCTACTCCTCTCCATTCCTTAGATGCAAAGAAATATGCTAGTCACTTCGATCACGGGTTGCATATGAGTTGTGAGGTCTTGAACCTAGGGACATTGCAGAAGTTTGGTTTATTCCCTGTCACAAATAAAGATTTTTTATTCTATTAAGTAATGGTCTTGTGATGTAATCCTATAATGGGTACTATACAATACTCTCGTTATGACATGTTCTTGTGACTTGCTGATGAATTAAAAAAGTAATGGTTATGTCAAGTTTGTTATTTTTTCCCCCAATTTTTGCAAGACCGCTAAATGGCTTAGTTGTGGCTATAGCCGATTATAGCTGCTCGATCTTAGTTTTTGAAGAGACCAATAACTAAGAGGCTTAGCCGGAGATTTAAAACATCGGCTACTACTAAAAGAAACATTAGTCATAAACAAGATAACTTGTATTGAATCAAAGACAACTAATTCTTACCAACACAAGCATCTTTGGTTTGTTTCATACTAACATGGTAAAGCACCAGACAAGAGTTGATAAAACATGTTACAAACTATAAAATGCGTCCAAACATTTTGATGACCAAATCAATCAACCATAGCTAGCAAGAAAAGGAAGTAACCATGTCAAGCCATATAAGGTTTGCAAAGATGATCTTGAAGTAATAAATGCACGATCACAAAAAATTCAACTAATACAACCAGTAACATATCTCATTGATGGTTGTCACATCCCAAAAAGAAAAATGAATAATCTTTCCTAGATGGAAAATGGAAACATGCAAAAACATTACTTAATTCGACGCATATTGGAATATACACAAAGGCCATAAATGTATCCACCTATGCATCAAAACATGATTGCAATACATAATAATATAATAAATGTATCCACCTATGTATCAAAACATGATTGTAATACATAATAATTGATACAGAAATATTTCTTAGAATTTATATCTAAATCAACTAAACCATGTAATGAAGACTATCTAAATAAATACCAGAAGTTATGGTAAATCATTGTGTACACCAACAATGTATAACACTAAGAACATGATAGATTGATCCCTAGAGAGCACATTTCTTAACAAAAGTGACAGCTTCAAACACATCAAAAACCAAATAAACCCCCATTACCTTCTCATTGTAACCTTCTAGCATATAGGGATCAAAGACCATACCGACCGTGCAATAGAAACTGTGAATCACCACTAAGAACACATATTCATGTAAGAAAAACAAGAAATACAAGCACCGCTATACCTCATTAATAGTTGGCATGATACTAACCTAGTTTGGGTGCATACATCATCAGGTAGAACTCATCCATGAATTAAGTAGCGGTACAGTCTATTCATACCTTTACCTCTATTTGAGCATGCAAAAATGCAGCATATAGCACCTATTACATATATGCTTAACACTTGCAAGCACTAATATATGTATCAAATTGTATTGCACTGGAACTTGATAAAAGAAAACTTGCTCTAGTAAAACACCTCTAAACATTTTTGATAACCAAATCAATGAGCCATCTATTGCAATCCTAAAAAATTACACATGCAACAGTTTTTTTTTAAAAAAACTACTAAGTTTATGAAATCCTAACATTTTCTAAGCACGCACAAGCTAATAAAAAACATCTATTCGAGACGAACAAATATAGCCACATTTATATAAATAACTTGATGTCCATACTTTTCCAAATATGAGAACATTTCTAAACATGGTTAAAAAAATAAACTATATTACTATTTTTGAATTAAATGTTATATGTGTGGTAGCTCCGGAAACTAAACCGCATAAAAGAAATATAAAGAATCTATCATAAACTGATGCATGTAACACGCACTAAAAGCATAAAATATTTATATAACACATACTTTAACACACAAAACACAACACGAACCAAATAAAACAAAAAGCTTCTCATCGTAATCATGTATCCGTGTCAATAACAAACTATTTAATTAAGTATGAAAACCGTTACAAAAAATACGTTCATTCCAAAACAATCTATGAATGCAAGTAATAACGGCACACCTCATTAAGGATTCACGTGTTCAAAATAGCTCGACGAGTTCAGATGTACTTCATCCGATAAAACGGTTAGTTCTATCTATTTTTGTCCTAAGTCAAAATTATTTTTTACCTTTGACTAAAATATTTTAAATTTTGTATGGATTGAGAAGATAAGACTAGCATCATTAGATTCCTCACGAAGAATATTTTCACAATATATAACCTTTTTATTTAATATTTTTTTATAGATACTGGCAGTCAAAATATCATATCGTAGATCTTTTCAATAACCTCGTGGACTTGATAGTATTTTCGACACGAGGGTGGACTGGGAGAGTATTTACTCACCTCAGCTCCAACAATTGCAAATGTATCAACGCACTGTTTCCAGTATCCACCTCATCAATGAGAACGCGTCGCTCAGCACCCCCTCCAGAACAGATTACAACCCACGCATTCATTCAACCTAGGACAGAACCCAACTACGGAGATCCTTCAGGAACTTCATACACAGCAATCCATACACCCAACACAGGACGTAGGGTATTATGTCATCTTGACGGCCCGAACCTGTTCAATCCTTGCGTCTTGTGTTACCATCGTCTTGTGATCCTCGATCTGTCCCTCAACAAATCAACCACGTAGGCTACCCTGTGTGGACTGCCGGGTCCAAACATCCGACAGTTGGCGCGCCAGGTAGGGGTTGATCGACGAGATCAATCTACAAGCTCGATGGCAGATTCATCTATCACGGCGGCACGACCTGACATGCGTGACGGCGCGACGTGATGGAGCTCCGCATGCATCACAAGAGCAGCAGGATCACTGGCGGCCTCGCCGCCCATGGAGATCACGATCCAGACGACAACAACGCCGACATGCATCTGGCCTGGCCACGTTGTGACCCTTGATTCGCCGACTCCTGATCCAACACGACTGCTGCGAAGTTGCCGCAGCCTGCGGCAATCCACCGTAGCCCTAACTAACTCGGCGGCGGCGATCAACACGGAGGATCATGTCGTCTTGGTCAAGATTCGAACTCGAGACGAAGAGCAAAACATCTCGTTCGGTGATCAACTCCGTGCAATCGTGTGGCTATTGACCATGGGCACACGAGAAACAGGAAGCCTTTTTCTTATATTTCATTAATCTCTTGGCTATAGTAATCTTTGTTTATTCAGCTATAGCTAACAGATCGTTATTTCTTAAATATGCTTGCTTCTTTTGTGTGTGCGAGGGATCTCGGCGAGATGGCCATACATGTATGGCTGCACCTTGCGCCCATGCGGGCTCGTCCTACACACGGGTGCCTGCAACTACAAGACGCAGTACCTCACGGAGTGCTTCAGGCTTGTCCATCTCCACGTTGACCTGGCCCCCGGTTCGATCTGCAAAAGCTGCCATGCCGAGAAGGCTGGACACGTCGGAGCACGAGCCTGATGCATCTACAGCTGCCGGACTGCCGCCGGAGGAGCCATCCGTCAGTTCGCTTCTGGACGAGTTCTGTTCGACAACTCGCCGACCTCACCGTCTATCATCCACAACAAAAGATCGCCATGCCCGAGGGCTTGTCAGCCCATACGCACAAGGATGACATGCCGACTTCTTTCCCTCGGACACGAACAAAGCTAAGTACTCAACTCTTTTACTTAAGAACATCGCTCTTCAAGGCACCATCTGCAGTTCCGTAGGCTTTTATACAAGTTGCTAAAGTACTCGGGGAGCGCGCGCCTTAATCCGTGAAGCCTCGACTCTTCCGTACGCTTACGCTCCAATGCGTGCATGCGGCCCAGCTCACTGCGCTACGGACTATGGCTATCGGGGATCAGGTGCATAAACGCGGCCCAGCTCCCTGCGCTACGGACTATGGCTATCGGGGATCAGGTGCATAAACGTAACAGGCTAACTACCCGGAGAAATTAATAGACTTAAAAAGCTGGAAGCAGGAATCATTTTCATGCATTGCCGAATACTTTTCTTCTCGGATTTGCATTTTATTGCATCATATACTACCTTTGCGCTATGTTTTCACTACAGGATATGGGTTGGTGTCCTCGCGCTTGCCTGCCGCGCTCGGGGGCTGGGCGCCGGGACGACTACACGGCGTGCCTCAGCCCTCACGCTCGGGGGCTGGGCACCGCGACGACTACACGGCGTGCCTCAGCCCTCACGCTCGGGGGCTGGGCACCGCGACGACNCCTATATGGTTCTACGATCTCCACCCAGTACCTACTTGGTGTACCTCCTTGCCAGTGCAATTGTGATCGAGGCATGTTGTTGTTGCGCACTTCACTTGACACTTGGACGTACAGCACGCACTGGTAAATGCGCGAGCCAGCTCTGTCTCACTGACATTTGCAACAGCCTGGTGGGCCCCGTGCGGCCTGGCCTGCCATGCACGGCCCACAAGGTGGGCCCTTGCGTGCTTTGGCTGATGAGATCTCGTCTGATGATCTCAGTTAGCTCGCCTGATGAGCTCGTGATTAGGCTATGATAGATTGTACAGTAGTACTAGGTTTTGTCCTTCTCTGAAGCTCTTAGTCCATGCACTTAGCAAGATCATGAATGGCCAGGGAGGATTACCTTCCCCTGTCTGCCCTCATCCTTGATAGCTAGAAAACAATATCTTTTTCTAAATTAGAACTAAAACCGGAAATGCACGAGCAGTAATAGCGCCGGCCTGATATCGTTGCATTTGTGGTTGTGCAGGAGCTGGTTCGGCTGGAGTGCGAGAGGTGGGCGAGCAAGGGCGTGAACGTGAGGTACGAGGTCCGGGACAGCCGGCGCGGGTACAAGGCCGGCGCGCTCCGGGAAGGCATGAAGCGCGCCTACGTCCGCGGCTGCGACCTGGTGGCCATCTTCGACGCCGACTTCCAGCCGGAGCCCGACTTTTTGTGGCGCGCCGTGCCTTTCCTCCTCCACAACCCCGACCTCGCCCTCGTCCAGGCCCGATGGAAGTTCGGTACGTCATTACGCCATGCATGGTTACTGATCACCTGCATTTTTTTTTGTGGTTGTTCACTTGTTTGCTGATCGATCATGTGCCGATCTGCATCCGTGACTGTTGAGTGAGTGAGACAGGGGTAACAGAGCCAACTGCCCAATGGCCGAGTCCATGGAGATCGAGTGCCAGACACTGGAGTGTCGGTGCTGGGCTCAGGGTCAAAGTATCCCTGTCACGGGCCCGGCGGTCCTGCACACACAAACTGCATGCAGCCAAGCCACGAGCAGCGGCAGCGCCGCAGCGGTGTGGTTCATGTGGGTTGCTGTGTGCAAGGCCATTTCTTCTACGGGCACCGAACCGAAGCTTTAAATGGAGGCAGCCTAGCTAGGAGCAGCGGCAACGCAAGGAAGAGTGATGGGCAACGAGGCGAGAGCCACCTACCTGTCAAATTCCAACGAAGCCCCACCCATCTGCTTTGGTGTTATCGTGGCCCAGGGCTAGTACTCGATCCAGAGGCCGTACACTACAAGGGAGGTGCACGCAGGCCCTAGTGTCTCCCTATCATTAGCGACAAATACGCAGCCATGTCGGTGATAATAGCCTCAACATCTCCATCCCTGGAGCCCTGGAGAGCTATGTGCAGATCGACCATAGCACTCCCTCTTATCCAGAACGTTTAGACATGTCGTTTTAGGATTCTCCCTGGTCAAACTTTTTTAAACTCTAAATGTATGTAAAAAGCTATTTTATATTCGCAATGTAAAACCATATATGTTCTTGGATTAATAGTAAAAATATATTTAGTTGTCTTTCTTTAAAATTTTAAAATGTCAAACTTTCATAGAAATTGTTGGCCAAAGCTTGATCTTATAGACCACGTCGATATCATAAACGACATGTATTTTGAATTAACACATAGCACTTGTAGTAACCAACTTGTTTCTAGCAGAGATTTTCTTGCATGATGATGACATTTCTGGTGTTGCCGGTTCCTTCTGTGTGAGCAGTGAACGCAGATGAATGCCTGATGACAAGGATGCAGGAGATGTCGCTGGATTACCACTTCACCGTGGAGCAGGAAGTCGGCTCCTCCACCTACGCCTTCTTCGGCTTCAATGGTATATATGGGAAGCTCCATCTCATTCCGTCCCTCTCTTCCTATGTTTTCTCTTGTGGGGGCCTTCTCTGTGTTTTTCCTTTCTCGTTCCATGATTCTGTCCCTCAGCCTTTTCCCTTTTCCACCACGTGTTTTCAATAGTTTACAATGGGACACTCTGTCTCCTGGTCTTTGGAAAGCTAGTAGAAACAAAGGGCATGTCCCACATCTCAAAGTCATATGAAACTGCATCATGCTTGCATTATTACCCTTGGGTGGGACGGAATAACACACAGTGACACAGATATCAGCAAGACAGGGGCACAGGGCTACCATTCATAAATTGCATAAAACAAGTTAAATGCTGGTCATGTCTTATGAAGAGATTTAGGAAAGATAGAAACCCTGAAGGACGAATGGCAATTATGACAGCGCAGCTGAAAGGCCAACATTTTGCAACTTTTTTCTTTTCTCAAAGTTACTAATAGACACAAGCAAAGGATTCAGAAACCGGCTTTTGTTCTTACCATTCTAAATGTTTGTGGACAGGAACTGCCGGTGTATGGCGCATATCGGCTCTGAATGAGGCAGGAGGTTGGAAGGACAGGACCACAGTCGAAGACATGGATTTGGCGGTCCGAGCAAGCCTCAAAGGATGGAAGTTTGTATTCCTTGGCGATCTCATGGTAAAAAAAACGCAGCAGTACCTGAATATTCATGTAGCAACCGTTTCATTAGTTTGCAACGCTCTTGCTGTTACATAGCAGCTAAGGTTAATTAGCAAATGCATATGGAAGCATGAAACTAACCCACAAATGTACTTTCAGGTGAAAAATGAGCTCCCAAGCACGCTCACAGCCTACCGGTATCAACAGCACAGATGGTCATGTGGACCAGCAAACCTGTTCAGGAAAATGTTGATGGAGATTGTCAGAAACAAGGTCCCTTGCACCAAGATTTTTTATTTTTAAAATAAAATTAACACAATCATTACTTGTTTCTAACAAGTTATTTGCCAATCTTGATGCAGAAAGTGACACATTGGAAGAAAATCCATGTCATCTACAACTTTTTCCTCGTGCGCAAGATCATAGCGCACATTGTGACCTTTGTGTTTTACTGCATTGTCATCCCGGCCACAGTCTTAGTTCCTGAGGTTGAAATACCCAGGTGGGGTTCTGTGTATATCCCAACCATCATCACCCTTCTCAATGCTGTTGGCACTCCAAGGTACCAATCTTCTCAACAACTTTGTGATCCTAGTGGACTAATAATAAAATAGAACATATGCCTTAACTTCTGAAGATATCATAAATCTAACATTTACCTGAAGTTTAACAATAAAATCATTGAATGCTGCAGGTCGGTTCATTTAATTGTCTTCTGGATCCTCTTCGAGAATGTGATGTCGTTGCATAGAACGAAGGCCACTTTGATCGGCCTACTGGAGGCAGGCAGGGTAAATGAATGGGTGGTGACAGAAAAGCTTGGTGATGCTCTACGGATGAAAATGCCGGGCAAGGCATCCAAGAAGCCCCGCATGAGAATTGGAGATAGGTACATAATTAATTTTTTTCCTATTCTGATTCATCTATTTATTCTCTTTTTTTCTGAAACGATGATCTATTTATTCTCGCGGCTAAACTTTAATGTGGAATCAGGTTGCATATTCTGGAGCTTGGTGTCGCAGCTTACCTCTTCTTCTGTGGATGCTACGACATCACATATGGGAATAACCACTACTACATATTCCTCTTCCTCCAATCCACTGCTTTCTTCATTGTCGGTGTGGGCTATGTCGGGACATTTGTCCCCCATTCATAGCAAGTGTGTTACGAGATCATCCATCATGGATTCATGATTGTGTTCAACTCTTTACAGTTTCATGGTACATAACCAGATGGAAGATAAGATCAAGCAACCTTCTCTTGTGTGTATTGTTGTCAGGAAGAGAAGCAGTGTAAGAGCACTGCAAGACAAGCCATAGATATATCTAGGTATGTCTTAGCTGCTAGGAATGTGCTGTGATGCGCATGAGATTGGTGATGACAAGCAGGCTATTTTCAGTCTCAGTGTCACAGTAGCAGAATCAGCAGTAGAAAAAGATAGAAATCATGAAAGTTTCATCATTTGTTGCACAAACAGAAAAAACAGAAACAGTTTGTTCATTCATTGTTCGCAAGTTTGCTGTGAGAAGAAGAAAACAAAGTTGTACATTTTCTGATATCTTCTTTATCATCATTTTTTCCCATGTCTATGTTAAGTGTAATAAACATATTATATTTGAGAAAATTCCCTTTCAGAGCGTCGTGGTGCAAATAGAGTTCAGATGTATCAGAGGAACTAACCTCTTCTGGTTGCTTTCTGAGAGATCAACTGTTCTACATTTTGTCAGACTCCTGAAGCACAAAAGATGAGTCACTCTAGTGTTTAAGATTCATTCAGGATTTCTTTCGATCGTACTGCCTGTCAGTCAGGTGATGGACAATCTGTCTGTGGATTCGACTGACTCACTCCTAAACAACGACATGCATGTGACTGAAGAAAACATAGCAGTACTGGATCTCCAAACCTTGACAATACCACAACTCTGCAAGGACCCAATTGGCAGCTCGATGTCATATTCTGAACCTCCATGATTGGGAGACCTGAACATTTGATGCGATCTTGTGGTACATGCTGCTTCTGGAAGCAAAGTAGAGATCACTAGCGACTCACAGGCACAGCGCAAAGAACATAGGAAGATGAAGTTGCACCTTGTAACTAGCTGTCCGTTACTCCAGCAGCTTCTTCTCCAATGTTTGCTGGTTATCTATGTCACTATGTAGGTTTCCTCTGCTCTTTCATATTTCATCAGTGATAACTCAGCAGGCTTCGATAAGCATGTGTGGTTAAAAACAGTGTAGCAAACCTGATAATCTTGCCCACTTCTATCATGTCCTTTGTATACGAGCAACATGTACGAGCCAAGAATACATTCAGATCAAGGAAGAATATAATATTTCTGTGCAGGATATTTTCTCCAGAGAAGCAAATGCAATTCCATTCTGAAACGCAGCAGTGACCACGCAGACCATTGCAAAGTGATCAGCAAGGACTGACACCATCTATTGCTGGCACAAATTGCTCGGTGACGGCGGAGGCCAATGCAGTGCAGACATCATATATCGCCGAGTATTCGTCGTGGTACGAGTCTCCGGCGAGGAATGTGTGATTCTTGCCCTGCACTTCGACGGCGCTCCAGGCGCGGTCCTTCCTTATCCCGAGCGCCCTCATCGCCTCGTGCGCGGCGGCCACGCTGTCCCACATCTCGCGGGCGGCGTACGTGTTCGCCAGGACCACGTACTTCCCGGCGTTCCCGGGCTGCAGCCGGAAGAACCTCCGCGCGGCGAGCTCCACCAGCGCCACGTCGCCGCCGTGCTTCCTGCAGGCGCCCAGCAGCGCACCCCAGACCACGGAGTGGTCCTGGCAATCCGGCAGGTTCTTGACGAGCTCGTAGGCGTCACGGAGCCTTCCGACCCTGGCCAGCATGTCGACCACCGCCGCGTAGTGCGGGCCCCTCGGGGCGAGCCCGTAGTCCGACGACATGGACGCGAACAGCCTCAGCCCCTCGTCGACGAGCCCGGCGTGCGCGCACGCCGAGAGCACGGCGAGGAACGTGACGTCGTTGGGCCGGAACCCGTCCGCGGCCATCCGGTCGAAGAGCGCCAGCGCCTCGGCGGCGCGCCCCTGCTGGCCGTGCCCGGAGATGACCGCGGTCCACATGGTGACGTTCCGCTCGGGCGCGGCCGCGAACGCCCGGTGCGCGTCCTCGGGGCAGCTGCACTTGAGGTACATGTCCACGAGCGCGCTGTTGGCGAACACGTTCCCGCCCACGTCCGACTTGACCGCGACGGCGTGCACGCGGCGGCCGCGCTCAAGCGCGGCCAGCCTCGCGCACGCGCACAGCACCGACGCGAACGTGAACTGGTCCGGCGGCAGCCCCTCCGCGCGCATCGCGCCGAACAGCTCCACCGCCCGCTCCTGCGCGTCCGCGCCGCCGCGCGCACACCCGGAGATCATGGCGTTCCACGCGACGACGCTCCGCTGCGGCATTCCGTCGAACAGCTTCCACGCGCAGCCGAGGTCCCCGATCTTGGCGTAGAAGATGAGCAGCTTGGTGGTGTTGTACTCGCCGCAGAGGAACCCGGTGGCGACCATGCGCGCGTGGATCCTCTTGCCGAGCCTCGCGTCCCGCCGGTTCACGCATTCTTGCAGCAGAAGCGCGTAGGACCTCGCGCCGGGGCACACGGGGCTCTGGCACAGGAGTCGCACGGCCCTGGACAGGTCCCCTGTGATGCACAGTGACTTCAGCGTCCGTGCAAGGCCAGCCGAGCTCATGGCTGACAGAAATGGCACCCTCCTGGATTCCACCTGGTGAGTGATCTTGTTAGAGTAGTTGATGTCTATTGGAGTTTTTTCTTCTTTTTCTTTTTTGGGATCGACGATACCCGATGGGATCAAGCCTCAACATTTGGGGTGGCTTATAAGGATTTTTTTTTGAGCAATGAGGATAATTTTGGTATTTACGAGAGAAGCTGAAGACCTAAGAAAACCAGGCTGCATTTACAACACAACTCAACATCAGTTACAAAATCTAGCATATACAGCTGAAAACTTTTGTTGCATTTCCTCTTCATTTTTACTCTTCCTATGTTCTTCTACAGAGAGTTTCAGGGTTCAGACATAATACATCATGCCGACCTCCAGGGTGGAGGCGTGCGGGATGGTGACGGCGTAGTTGGGCCCCCGGCTGTTCCGCCGCAAGAAGTCATAGCAGAAGTTGATCACGAACCGCCGGAGGAAGCTCGACCCGCTCTTGGCCTTCACGTGCGAGTGGCCGAGGATGAACGCCATGCCGGCCTCCCGAGCGTCCGACAGCTCCTGCAGCTCCTCCTGCACGCCGGCGTTCGGCTTCGGGCTCGCCGCCGGCAGCACGAATCTCACCCGCTTCTTGACTCCCACCGCCGATGATGGCGCTGGCGCTGCCAACGGCGACTGAATCTCCCTTGCATGTGATGGTCCGACGGTGCTCTCCACCGTGCCGTCCTCCTCCAGCATGCGGATGCTGCCGGAGCGGACGACTGACATCCGCTGCTCCTCGTCCTTGTCGAAGTCCTCGGAAATGCCATTGACCTTGGAGGAACCGGATCGGATGAACTCTGCGATGCTGCACACCAGCTCCTTCTCGAACTCCATGTCGTCCTTGTGGAAGTCATGGTACCCGTACCTGACGATACACCGGTAAATTCGGTATTCCTTGGGGCCAATCCTTCCGACAAGGAACCGCTCTTCGGGCCGGACATGAGGTATTGGAACATTCTTGATGCACATGAATATGAGCACCTGGCCATACAAACAATGATCAATAAGGGGGAAACATACTTCTGACAGTCTGAACTTTGAACATTGAAGATGGAATAAGAAATATATTGAAGCTACCTGATGAAAGGCGGGCAGATTGGTGACAAAATGCGAGAAGATTGCTGGGATGCCGGTCTCAAGTTCAGTGTGGATGAGGCCAATGCCACGGACACGAACGATACCGAGGTTTGGGCTGAGACCAAGAAGCCAGTTGATTGAGACCTTGCTCTCAACGTCAAACTCATACTTCTTGATGGTGCCATAGTGCCAGATGCACATTATCAACATAAAGATGAATGCCAGAACGATTGGCACCCAGGCTCCCTCCCTAAACTTGATAAGTGCGGCCGAGAAGTACAGTGCCTCAATGGTTCCAAAGAACACAATGAAGCCAATCGCAAGAAATATGCTCTTATGCCAGCACAAGACTATCACCAGGGACATCAGACACGTTGTGACCAGCATGACAGTTATAACAGCCAATCCTGCATAAAGAATAACTGCATATGAGATGGATTGCTCTTTCCCGTCAACTTAAGTATCCCTAATGTCCCTGACAATAGTCATCGCCCAAGAAAAGTATTAGCATCGGCATACCTGATGCGTTACCCAAATGCTTTGTATCTCTGAAACCGATGGTTACAGCTAAGCACAGTATCATCAGGATCCAATTGATCTCGGGAATGTATATTTGCCCATGTACTTTGGCAGATGTATGAACTATCTTCACCCGAGGAAAGCAGCCCAGAGAAGTGCACTGCTTGATCATCGAGAATGTACCTGTGATGACAGCTTGGCTCCCCACGACGGCCGCAAGAATAGCAATTGCCAGAACAGGCCACCTAATTTGCTCTGAAATGTATGATGGTCGACATTAACAAATAGCAGTGCGAGCATGATCTCATAATATTGTTAACATTCTCTGATGAAAGATACAAATAGCATGGCATAATTGTGTAACTTACCTGGCACAGACACATAGAATCCAATTCTATAGTCACTTTCCATGGTATGATGCCTACACAGGTAAGCAGCTTGTCCCATGTATGCGAGGAGCAATGCTGGATACACCATGCACGTGAAAGCAATCTGCCCAAGAAATTTTTATCAGAGAGAAGAATTTGCCATATACTGCTTCTAGCAGGACGGAATACAGAAAAAGTTAGTTTGCAGCAGACGTTTATTCACCTGTATCGACAGCTGATTAAAATGCCCCAGATCAGCAAACATTGCTTCAGAGCCTGAAAGAGCAAAAGGGTCACCTTGAAGTTAGACACTCCACAGATCAAGGCAAAAGGAGCAGGAATGGTTGCTGAGCACAGTACCAGTTACGCACAACAGTATTCCTCCCAGGGACATCCAACCGCCTCTCTGTGTCTTCTTCAAGAACTTGTACATGTAATACGGAGATAACGCTCGATATACAGTGGGTTCCCAGTGAATAATATTGTAAACACCGATCATGCTTATACATAGAAGCCATGTGATCACAATTGGAGCAAAAATGAAGCCGACACGATGTGTGCCATAGTGTTGCAGTGCAAACAGGCAAACCAGTATGACACAAGCAATAGGCAGTTCCACATCTGCAGATTCATGATAGCATTGACACAGTTAGAAAGGGGCTTAGAATAAAACAGCACATTATCTAAACAAAAAGGAATCAGAATAAAGTGAAGTCATAATTAACTTGACAAAGGCCAAATTATTAATTGAAAAGTCAAGAATAGGGTCCTTCGCTTTATAATTTGGACCTGCGCAAATGCGAACTTCTTTCAACCTTTTTCCAGGTTCCTGAATCCCACTACGTGGTACCATCTTTCTGCCATCCCACTTTCTTGTAACTAAATAAATATCAATTGAAATGCACCGCGTGTCTAGCATATCTTACATGAGAACCGTTATCCTTTCTCTTTGACGAGTAGTCCCATTTAAGACCTCCGCCCACAATCCCTTTAGACAACGGAGTAGTTCCATGTGCTGTAGCATCAAGACGCTACTGCTCTATTTTGCTACTCATAGAAACTGTTAGTATACAAGACTACGGAGAGTTCCCATCCTCTTTGATGACCTGTTCCTGGTGTTGCCCTGTCAAAGAATCCAAGACCTTTGAAGATGAACTTTATAGTCCACCACAGCTTCTGATGAAACAGAGATAACTTGAGGTGATTGTGTTCAGCAGTTCACATCCTGGCACTTCAACTTGCACACTTCCACTCCATGTGAACCAAATTCTTCAGGTACATGGCATCTGTTTGACCACCTTTTCCTCGGAGAAAACCCCATTTGCCACAAATTCACTCCTCGCTCCACATCTTACAGTTGAGAAGCAGTCGCCAAAACAAAACTGACACCTAACACTAGGGCAATTCTATGACTGACTGATTGCATCAGGACACTTTGAGGTGGACCCTGATTTATTCAGTTGAGAACTTGAATCGATGGTGAACAGTACCTAGAACGCTGGAAAGACAATTCTGCACTCAACAGGTACAAATCAATGGAAGGGCGATGATCGGATCCTTACATTTATGGTGTTCCTTCTCCATGGACAGCTCCAGCCCGGAGACCGCTGAGAACACTAAAAGAACAGAGGAACTTATCAAAATCAGGAATCCGCAGCATACCAACACAACCAAACAAATCAAGAACAGCCTATTAGGCAAGGCGATCGAAGACTCACCGGAGATGGCCGGCGTGAGCACGCCGTCGCCGATCACCATGCAGGTGCCGACGAGCGCCAGCACGAGAAGCACCCGCTGCAGCACCTTGTGCCGCTCCAGCAGCCTCCTGACGCTGGCGGCGGCGCCCCCGCCGCGGCCGCCCAGCGTGACAGCATTGCCGTTCACCGCCGCGGCCTTCTTGGCGCCACCGCCGGCGGCGTCGAAGAGCTGGTCATCGTCCCCGTCGGCGGCGCGGCCGGGCGGGAGGAGCGCGGCGCGCGCGTGGCGGCAGAGGAGGGAGTAGAGCGCGAAGGTGCCGCCCTCGCCGTTGTCGTCGGCGCGGAGGACGATGCAGACGTACTTGAGGAGCGGGACGAGCGTGAGCGTCCAGAAGACGAAGGACAGCACGCCGAGGATCTCCTCGTTGCTCTCCGTGTGCTGGATGTCCTCCGCGAACGCCGCCTTGTACACGTAGAGCGGCGACGTGCTGAGGTCGCCGTACACCACGCCCAGGCTCTGGTACGCCAGGCTCAGAGTCATCCGCCACGGCACCCCCTTCCGAGCTCCCCGCTTCTCCTCCTGCGGGGCACAGCCACAGCCACACAAACCAAAATAAATCAGCACATTTCAGGAACCCACAAGATCGCAAGAAAACCGACGGGCACGGGCCATTCCAAGATTCAAGAACCACGATCACGGCGAGAACAAGAGCCGCCCGGGTAAGACTTGGCCTTGGAAACATCTACCCAACTCCGGCACCATACCTCGTCATCCGGAGGAGTGCCCGGTGGCGGCGCCTCGGGATCCATGACGACAGGGGGACTCTTCATCGCTCCTCTCCACTGCCTTCCTGGTTCAACTCCGGGCGGCCTGCTCTAGTGACCGGAGCGAGGAAGACGGACACTTAGGGACTAGTGGGGGAGTTGGGATTAGGTGAAGGTGACGGCGTCGCCCTGCGGCCTCACCTCTCAGCCGGGTTCTTGGCTTATCGGGCGTCAGGAATTTGAGCAGGAGGCTTGAAGTGGGGCGGGACTCGGTGGGGGCACTTGGAGGCCCTGAGGTTTTTAAGGTGGTCAAAGCTGCAAAACAGGCGGATGCAGCATTGGCGTGAGGGGCAGCCAGGGGGCCGCAGAGGGGCCAGGGGGACGGAGGAAGCGGAAGGAGGAGGAAGGAGACGAGGAGAAGAAGCGCAGGGAGGAGAGGAGAGAGAGAATATTGGGGGGAGTGGGACAGGAAGAGAGAGTGTGAGAGGGAGGCAGAAAAGCAGGGGAGAAAAGCAGCGGTTTTCGCTTTTGTGAAAGGCCATCGCTAGTTGTTTTGGTGTGGCTATCCTCTGCATTGCAAATGCTGGCTATTCAGGATATCCCTTTAGATATCATCTAACATAAATGAAGATGGCCTCATATATGAAGAGAGGAAGATACAGCCAAGAAAAGGCATATATATCTTGCAAAGAAAACGTGTTTAAGATAAAGAGAGAGTCATTTTTGCTAGTAGTAAATGATGTGAGATTTGTGACACATTTTCATTATTTTAAAGATAGTAGCGTTGTAACTGACTATGTAATAAATTTGTTGTGTATCATTTGTTTCTGTTCTTCGATATAAATGAGAAGGTTGCAAAGGTTATTTACTACTTTTGAAACGACCTGAATTAATGGAATTTCATAAGAGTTGAATGGTGGTTGTGCTAGTAGTTCTTCACATGGCATGCATCCCTAAATGCAAAGGATGGGGAGATTGTGAATGTTTTGTTTATTGTGGGAGCTTGAACTTGTCATGTGAGGCAGATGTTTCCATGGTAGATTATACTATTTTCTAAGTACATCGCATGCAATCATTTTGCTATAGTGCATCAAAGTACGATCCAAACATGTTCTTTTTATCATCAAAAGATGACGCTGCTATGAGACAGCAGGGGCATCCTAAAGTTTGTCAAATGCATTATATTGATGTGAGATATATATTGTTTAAGGAAAAAATTCTAATATTTGGAAAAAAGAAAACTTAGAAAGAACTTGCAAAATCAAGAGCGCAGCTCTAAGCTAGTGAACACTCACATTAAACGCCCATTAAACTTTAAGGATGGACTCCACCTAAGAAAGCATC
>CM014273.1:10969673-11000515 GCA_004135705.1 Alloteropsis semialata | reverse complement strand
TTTTTGAGCAATGAGGATAATTTTGGTATTTACGAGAGAAGCTGGAAGACCTAAGAAAACCAGGCTGCATTTACAACACGGCAACGTATCCTATGAGAACTCAATTCCTGTGAGAACTATGAGAACTCAAATCTGGACCATATGATCTTGATCCAAGGGGAGCGCGTAGGGAGAGGTGGGAGGGGGGATTTGCAAAATCACCCCCTTAATCATACTTTTGTAAATCCCTCATCCCACCTTCCCCTTGGATCAAGATCATGTGGCCCAGATTTAAGTTCTCATAGTTCTCACAGGAATTGAGTTCTCATAGGATACGTTGCCTTACAACACAACTCAACATCAGTTACAAAATCTAGCATATACAGCTGAAAACTTTTGTTGCATTTCCTCTTCATTTTTACTCTTCCTATGTTCTTCTACAGAGAGTTTCAGGGTTCAGACATAATACATCATGCCGACCTCCAGGGTGGAGGCGTGCGGGATTGTGACGGCGTAGTTGGGCCCCCGGCTGTTCCGCCGCAAGAAGTCATAGCAGAAGTTGATCACGAACCGCCGGAGGAAGCTCGACCCGCTCTTGGCCTTCACGTGCGAGTGGCCGAGGATGAACGCCATGCCGGCCTCCCGAGCGTCCGACAGCTCCTGCAGCTCCTCCTGCACGCCGGCGTTCGGCTTCGGGCTCGCCGCCGGCAGCACGAATCTCACCCGCTTCTTGACTCCCACCGCCGATGATGGCGCTGGCGCTGCCAACGGCGACTGAATCTCCCTTGCATTTGATGGTCCGACGGTGTTCTCCACCGTGCCGTCCTCCTCCAGCATGCGGATGCTGCCGGAGCGGACGACTGACATCCGCTGCTCCTCGTCCTTGTCGAAGTCCTCGGAAATGCCATTGACCTTGGAGGAACCGGATCGGATGAACTCTGCGATGCTGCACACCAGCTCCTTCTCGAACTCCATGTCGTCCTTGTGGAAGTCATGGTACCCGTACCTGACGATACACCGGTAAATTCGGTATTCCTTGGGGCCAATTCTTCCGACAAGGAACCGCTCTTCGGGCCGGACATGAGGTATTGGAACATTCTTGATGCACATGAATATGAGCACCTGGCCATACAAACAATGATCAATAAGGGGGAAACATACTTCTGACAGTCTGAACTTTGAACATTGAAGATGGAATAAGAAATATATTGAAGCTACCTGATGAAAGGCGGGCAGATTGGTGACAAAATGCGAGAAGATTGCTGGGATGCCGGTCTCAAGTTCAGTGTGGATGAGGCCAATGCCACGGACACGAACGATACCGAGGTTTGGGCTGAGACCAAGAAGCCAGTTGATTGAGACCTTGCTCTCAACGTCAAACTCATACTTCTTGATGGTGCCATAGTGCCAGATGCACATTATCAACATAAAGATGAATGCCAGAACGATTGGCACCCAGGCTCCCTCCCTAAACTTGATAAGTGCGGCCGAGAAGTACAGTGCCTCAATGGTTCCAAAGAACACAATGAAGCCAATCGCAAGAAATATGCTCTTATGCCAGCACAAGACTATCACCAGGGACATCAGACACGTTGTGACCAGCATGACAGTTATAACAGCCAATCCTGCATAAAGAATAACTGCATATGAGATGGATTGCTCTTTCCCGTCAACTTAAGTATCCCTAATGTCCCTGACAATAGTCATCGCCCAAGAAAAGTATTAGCATCGGCATACCTGATGCGTTACCCAAATGCTTTGTATCTCTGAAACCGATGGTTACAGCTAAGCACAGTATCATCAGGATCCAATTGATCTCGGGAATGTATATTTGCCCATGTACTTTGGCAGATGTATGAACTATCTTCACCCGAGGAAAGCAGCCCAGAGAAGTGCACTGCTTGATCATCGAGAATGTACCTGTGATGACAGCTTGGCTCCCCACGACGGCCGCAAGAATAGCAATTGCCAGAACAGGCCACCTAATTTGCTCTGAAATGTATGATGGTCGACATTAACAAATAGCAGTGCGAGCATGATCTCATAATATTGTTAACATTCTCTGATGAAAGATACAAATAGCATGGCATAATTGTGTAACTTACCTGGCACAGACACATAGAATCCAATTCTATAGTCACTTTCCATGGTATGATGCCTACACAGGTAAGCAGCTTGTCCCATGTATGCGAGGAGCAATGCTGGATACACCATGCACGTGAAAGCAATCTGCCCAAGAAATTTTTATCAGAGAGAAGAATTTGCCATATACTGCTTCTAGCAGGACGGAATACAGAAAAAGTTAGTTTGCAGCAGACGTTTATTCACCTGTATCGACAGCTGATTAAAATGCCCCAGATCAGCAAACATTGCTTCAGAGCCTGAAAGAGCAAAAGGGTCACCTTGAAGTTAGACACTCCACAGATCAAGGCAAAAGGAGCAGGAATGGTTGCTGAGCACAGTACCAGTTACGCACAACAGTATTCCTCCCAGGGACATCCAACCGCCTCTCTGTGTCTTCTTCAAGAACTTGTACATGTAATACGGAGATAACGCTCGATATACAGTGGGTTCCCAGTGAATAATATTGTAAACACCGATCATGCTTATACATAGAAGCCATGTGATCACAATTGGAGCAAAAATGAAGCCGACACGATGTGTGCCATAGTGTTGCAGTGCAAACAGGCAAACCAGTATGACACAAGCAATAGGCAGTTCCACATCTGCAGATTCATGATAGCATTGACACAGTTAGAAAGGGGCTTAGAATAAAACAGCACATTATCTAAACAAAAAGGAATCAGAATAAAGTGAAGTCATAATTAACTTGACAAAGGCCAAATTATTAATTGAAAAGTCAAGAATAGGGTCCTTCGCTTTATAATTTGGACCTGCGCAAATGCGAACTTCTTTCAACCTTTTTCCAGGTTCCTGAATCCCACTACGTGGTACCATCTTTCTGCCATCCCACTTTCTTGTAACTAAATAAATATCAATTGAAATGCACCGCGTGTCTAGCATATCTTACATGAGAACCGTTATCCTTTCTCTTTGACGAGTAGTCCCATTTAAGACCTCCGCCCACAATCCCTTTAGACAACGGAGTAGTTCCATGTGCTGTAGCATCAAGACGCTACTGCTCTATTTTGCTACTCATAGAAACTGTTAGTATACAAGACTACGGAGAGTTCCCATCCTCTTTGATGACCTGTTCCTGGTGTTGCCCTGTCAAAGAATCCAAGACCTTTGAAGATGAACTTTATAGTCCACCACAGCTTCTGATGAAACAGAGATAACTTGAGGTGATTGTGTTCAGCAGTTCACATCCTGGCACTTCAACTTGCACACTTCCACTCCATGTGAACCAAATTCTTCAGGTACATGGCATCTGTTTGACCACCTTTTCCTCGGAGAAAACCCCATTTGCCACAAATTCACTCCTCGCTCCACATCTTACAGTTGAGAAGCAGTCGCCAAAACAAAACTGACACCTAACACTAGGGCAATTCTATGACTGACTGATTGCATCAGGACACTTTGAGGTGGACCCTGATTTATTCAGTTGAGAACTTGAATCGATGGTGAACAGTACCTAGAACGCTGGAAAGACAATTCTGCACTCAACAGGTACAAATCAATGGAAGGGCGATGATCGGATCCTTACATTTATGGTGTTCCTTCTCCATGGACAGCTCCAGCCCGGAGACCGCTGAGAACACTAAAAGAACAGAGGAACTTATCAAAATCAGGAATCCGCAGCATACCAACACAACCAAACAAATCAAGAACAGCCTATTAGGCAAGGCGATCGAAGACTCACCGGAGATGGCCGGCGTGAGCACGCCGTCGCCGATCACCATGCAGGTGCCGACGAGCGCCAGCACGAGAAGCACCCGCTGCAGCACCTTGTGCCGCTCCAGCAGCCTCCTGACGCTGGCGGCGGCGCCCCCGCCGCGGCCGCCCAGCGTGACAGCATTGCCGTTCACCGCCGCGGCCTTCTTGGCGCCACCGCCGGCGGCGTCGAAGAGCTGGTCATCGTCCCCGTCGGCGGCGCGGCCGGGCGGGAGGAGCGCGGCGCGCGCGTGGCGGCAGAGGAGGGAGTAGAGCGCGAAGGTGCCGCCCTCGCCGTTGTCGTCGGCGCGGAGGACGATGCAGACGTACTTGAGGAGCGGGACGAGCGTGAGCGTCCAGAAGACGAAGGACAGCACGCCGAGGATCTCCTCGTTGCTCTCCGTGTGCTGGATGTCCTCCGCGAACGCCGCCTTGTACACGTAGAGCGGCGACGTGCTGAGGTCGCCGTACACCACGCCCAGGCTCTGGTACGCCAGGCTCAGAGTCATCCGCCACGGCACCCCCTTCCGAGCTCCCCGCTTCTCCTCCTGCGGGGCACAGCCACAGCCACACAAACCAAAATAAATCAGCACATTTCAGGAACCCACAAGATCGCAAGAAAACCGACGGGCACGGGCCATTCCAAGATTCAAGAACCACGATCACGGCGAGAACAAGAGCCGCCCGGGTAAGACTTGGCCTTGGAAACATCTACCCAACTCCGGCACCATACCTCGTCATCCGGAGGAGTGCCCGGTGGCGGCGCCTCGGGATCCATGACGACAGGGGGACTCTTCATCGCTCCTCTCCACTGCCTTCCTGGTTCAACTCCGGGCGGCCTGCTCTAGTGACCGGAGCGAGGAAGACGGACACTTAGGGACTAGTGGGGGAGTTGGGATTAGGTGAAGGTGACGGCGTCGCCCTGCGGCCTCACCTCTCAGCCGGGTTCTTGGCTTATCGGGCGTCAGGAATTTGAGCAGGAGGCTTGAAGTGGGGCGGGACTCGGTGGGGGCACTTGGAGGCCCTGAGGTTTTTAAGGTGGTCAAAGCTGCAAAACAGGCGGATGCAGCATTGGCGTGAGGGGCAGCCAGGGGGCCGCAGAGGGGCCAGGGGGACGGAGGAAGCGGAAGGAGGAGGAAGGAGACGAGGAGAAGAAGCGCAGGGAGGAGAGGAGAGAGAGAATATTGGGGGGAGTGGGACAGGAAGAGAGAGTGTGAGAGGGAGGCAGAAAAGCAGGGGAGAAAAGCAGCGGTTTTCGCTTTTGTGAAAGGCCATCGCTAGTTGTTTTGGTGTGGCTATCCTCTGCATTGCAAATGCTGGCTATTCAGGATATCCCTTTAGATATCATCTAACATAAATGATGATGGCCTCATATATGAAGAGAGGAAGATACAGCCAAGAAAAGGCATCTATACTATCTTGCAAAGAAACGTGTTTAAGATAAAGAGAGAATCATTTTTGCTAAGTAGTAAATAATGTGAGATTTGTGAAGCATTTTCATTCTTTTAAACATAGCAGCGTCGTAACTGACTGTGTTGTAAATGTGTTGTGTATGAGTTATTTCTGTTCTTGATATAAATGAGAAGGTTACAAAGGTTATTTACTACTTTTGAAACGACCTGAATTAATGGAATTTCATAAGAGTTGAATGGTGGTTGTGCTAGTAGTTCTTCACATGGCATGCATCACTAAATGCAAAGGATGGGGAGATTGTGAATGTTTTGTTTATTGTGGGAGCTTGAACTTGTCATGTGAGGCAGATGTTTCCATGGTAGATTATACTGCTTTTTAAGTACATCGCATGCAATCATTTTGCTATCAGTGCATCAAAGTACGATCCAAACATGTTCTTTTTATCATCAAAAGATGACGCTGCTATGAGACAGCAGGGGCATCCTAAAGTTTGTCAAATGCATTATATTGATGTGAGATATATATTGTTTAAGGAAAAAATTCTAATATTTGGAAAAAAGAAAACTTAGAAAGAACTTGCAAAATCAAGAGCGCAGCTCTAAGCTAGTGAACACTCACATTAAACGCCCATTAAACTTTAAGGATGGACTCCACCTAAGAAAGCATCCACTAGATTTCTCGGTGCCCACGACTTATCAATGCGGCAAATTTAGATAAAAACTAATTGTCTTGAGACACTCTAGTCAGCAAATTGTTCTTTGCAGCTTTCTCTTATCACAACCAAATGCTTGATGCGCCCCCCACGCAAGAAAGAAAGAGAAGAACCACATCGGGTCATCGGCTACGGCTCTCCGCCCTCCACAGAGAATCCGCACCCAAACCTGTGGTGGACCTGACGCACCACCAGTTCCTACCCTCGAGCACCCGAGCGCCTCCAGATCAACGCAGCACTCCAGGCTGGCCCCTACTCTGAAGCGATGTGGACCCGATCCGTCAGCGACCGAGGCTGGGTTACACATCCGTATCAAAAGATCTGAGGGATCTGGCGATCCGGCCGGCGTGCGGAGCGCTCGCCTCGGCGCGAGGCCCTAGGGTGATCTGCGCGTGCGCTTCTCGCTTCGCCCGCCCGGCCCCGGGCCCACACGCAGCTGCCTGCCCCTGTGGCGCCCGCGCCGCGGCCCCACCGAAGCGTCCAGAGAGGGCCCACAGCGCGCACCCCCTGTGCGCGGGGCCCGCGCGCGCGCTTGGCGGGCTCGCCGCCACGCCGGTTTTGCTTTCAGTTTTTTTTTCTTTTAACATCTCGCTTGACGCGGCGCCACGTCGCGTTCCTGGCGGCGGCTCACGGGCCGCGGCTAATTCTTTTCCTCCTCCGATCCGCGCCGCCCTCCGGCGGACGTCGACGCGGTCGGTGTGGTGCTGACGACCGGCGACCGATCGATCAGTCGTCGACGGTATCTGCGTGGAGCCTTGCTCGTCGGCGCTTAGTCGGCTCACAGGTGACAGGGCATCGCAAGCAGGCTGACATGTGGAGCGGCGGCGAGGGCGAGCGATCACCAACGAAGCCAAGCCAGGATTTATCGCTCGAGCTGGCGCTGCTGCAGCCAGTGTGCTCGACATGTGGATTCTCTAGAGCTAAACCTCCGTAGTTCTGGCACATTTTTCTCTGCTTCCCGGAGTTAACCTTCGTACAGTCAGTCACAGTCAGTGTTCTTCATTGGACCTCGATCGACGGACAGGTCCGTGCTGGCGGTGTCTTCTTTTACTCTTTCTTCCCCTCGTATTGTCCTCCCGCTCCGTCGGACGGTCGGCCAGACGGCGACGCGGCCGGCCGGGCTGACCCTGACGGTCGATCGGCCGGCGTCGATCTTCATGTAGCCTTGCGAGCTCGTCGGAGTTCCACACCTGTCCGTCGCCCGGTGTTGGCGATCAAAATTGGCATAAGGACAGCAAGACAGAAAGAACCGGTGGAACCGGTTTGTTCACTATTGCTCGTCCGACAGAGCAAACCGGTGGAACCGGTTTTCCCCGAGTCCTAGTAGGTTTGGACTCTTTTGTATAGGACTTTCCTTACGGGGTACGACATCCTCACCCTATAAATATGAAGGGTCACGGCCGATTGAGTATCATCCAATCGATCAAAACATTTATTACCTTTACTTTTTTGTCATCTTCAAACCCTAGCTTTTCCAACCCTAATTCTGTTCGTTCTTCGTCTCCACGGCGTTTGACGATTCTCTGAGTGGCCTGCCGATCTCAGAGAAACCCTAGGCGCGCCTGCCCTGACGGGGTCCCTCCCGGGCCGGCGATCTTAGGTCTACGCAGCAGCTTCCGTAGAACCGGTTTCACCGGATCTACAAACCGGTTCCACCGGTTTCGCCTGGGCCTGCTGCAGTTACTCGATCCGTTGCGGATCCGCGCGTTCTACCGCAAAATCGGTGTGTTGACCGCGAAAGGCATCAACACATTTTTGGCTAGACTCCGCTGGGGAATTTGGAAATCTTGGTTTTAATAACCGATTTATCAAACCCTAGCCAGATGGGATCTATCTCAAATCTTGACAAGGAGAACATCATTGTTCCTTCCATGGAGGAGATCAGCGAGGAGGAACGCCTGAAGTTTGAAGCGGCCCAAGAATTCTTCAAGACTCAATTCTTGATGGGGCTCAAGAAGGATCGCCACGGCAAGGTGACAAGAACTCAAGACTTCATGATGCCGGCGTTTACGATGAAGGATCAAAAGATGGAAGAAATCCCTCCGGTAACTGCACATCCACTTGAACCTTCTACTTCTAATACTGATAATGATCTTGGTGCTGCGCTTTTACATACCGACGAAGTAGTAAGCACTCTTATAGACAGGATAGATAAGATTGAGAAAGATAGGTTGTTAGAATCATCTTACTATTCACAAAACATGCAACCTATACAACATGAGAATATGCATGCTTGTGTGTCGGCTACACCAGGAAAAACACCTGAAAACCCTTTATATGGTATGACGGCTAATTTTTATCCAGGACAGGTGCCGGCGCCTACACATGTTTCGCCAGCCCTGGCGAAACCGGTGGAACCGGTTCTGCTACACAGGCTACACAGCAGCTTGTACCACACACTACGCCTTCTTTTTCGGTGGTTCTTAGCCGAAATCCAGAGGTGACCAATGGATCTGCTTATATTAAAACACGTGCTTATACATCACACCCTATATCTAATCAAAACACTAGTTCTAGCGGGATTCCTAATGATGTATATGAATCCAATATTTGCGGCAAAGTTCTACTAGCATGCCTCATGTTGCTCCAGTTCAAAGTACAGCCACAGGGCAATCTGATCTAGCTCGTTCAAATTTATATGCTGAATTTTATAAAATGAAGGACGAGTTAGCTACTATGATGCAGGATAAGCTTGGCATTGATATGGGTAATTCTAGATTATATCAAAAATTATATTCTGCTAATTTTGATGCTGTAGCTTACCCCAATAATTGGCGTGTTCCCGATTTTGTTAAATTTAATGGTGATGATAGTAAGACCACTTGGGAACACATTAGCCAATATATTGCTCAACTAGGAGAAGCTAGTTCCAATGATGCTTTAAAAGTTCGCTTGTTTTCATTGTCTTTAACTGGAACTGCTTTTTCTTGGTTTTCTTCATTAACTCCTGGCTCAATTAATTTATGGAATCAATTAGAGCAAAAATTTCATGATCATTTTTATAGTGGGAGTACTCAATTGAAATTGACAGATTTAACATCGGTTAAGCAACAAAGGGATGAATCTGTTGTTGATTATTTTAAACGATTCAAAGAAACTAGAAACCGATGTTTTAATTTGTCACTTTCTGAAAGGGATCTTGCTGATGTTGCTTTTAATGGTTTAAGATCCTCTATTAAAGAGAAGATAGAAGGCTTTGAACACTTTTCGGTTAATCAAGTACAAGTAAGAGCTTTAGCTACTGAAAACCGAATTAAAAATAGCAAAGATACGTATAAGACTCATCGTTCTAATGTTCATATTGTTACTTATGATTCTAGTAGTTCGGACGATGAGGAAGATGTATATGTTGTTGAACTTGTATGGCCTTCTAAGAATAAATCGTACACTTGTCCATCTCTTAAGCCAATTCAAAAGAATCGGAAAGAAGAAGTGCGATTTACTTTTGATGTTTCCAAGTGTGATCGTATTTTTGATGAATTGTTAAAGAATGGAAACATTAAAATGTCTCATACTATTCCTCCACTTGAAGAACTCAAAAGGCGGGCATATTACAAGTTGCATAATTCTTTTTCGCATGCTACTAATGATTGCAATGTTTTCCATCGACAGGTGCAATCGGCCTTGAATGAAGGACGTTTGACACTACATGAGATGCAGGTGGATAAAGAGCCTTTCCCTGTCAATACCCTTGAGATGCAAGCTCCTAAAGTTCTGATTCGGCCGCATCAAGTCGAATCAACTAAAGGAAAAAAATATTGTTGTGGGTGATGAGAAGCCAAAACCTGAAAATCTGAAGGGAAAATCAATTATCAGGGAAGTGGTGTGTGAGAAGACCCCCAATGGCAGAGAGACGTTCAAAATTACTGCAAGAGTCGCAGATCTCGGGGGGCAAGGGTCGTCAAAAAGACCGTTTGAGCCTGTACAGGACAAACCGGTTCCACCGATTCCTGAAACCGGTATAACCGGTTCTACTCAGGGGCGCCAGAAAATATTGAAGCCTAAGCGTCCAGAGATTGAAACCTAGAAAGTCAATGTGGCCAAGGATCAGGGCAAAGTTGCAAAGCCAAAAGTGACTTATGACCAGTTGTTTTCCAAATATGCAAATCAAAGGCTAGTTGATGATGATTGGCCGGAAAAAAAGAGAAAGGGATCACCCATGCGCCAAGAGAATCCAATTTCGCCTCCAAAAGCGAATAACAGGTGGAAGGGTGACAATGCAGATTTTTATCCCCAACAGAACCAATGTCAGAACATGTCATGGATGCCTCCGTACTACAATTATTAATATCCGGCATGGGATCACATTGGGATGAATATGCCTTATTACCCTGCGCAGCATCCTTCTTTTCATCCAGGGTGGGGTAATAACAGAATTCCAGCATGTGACAGGTTGGTAGATAACCGTTCGGCTCCTCGTCGATCAGGTTGGGATGTGCCACCTCAAACCGGTGGAACCGGTTCTGTAAATCGGTTAAACCGGTTTCCGCAGAGGAGACAGCCTTCTCCTCCTAAGCAAGTCTATCAGCCTAAAAAGATGAAGGAAGTTGTCCAGAAGATGGAGGTCGATCAGGAGAGGACTACTGCTGCTGATATTATTCAGATTGGTGATTTCCAAGTAAACTTGAAGGACGATGGCAAAATGCCTATGATAATTGGTGGTGAAGTCAAGTCATCAGTCCAGGAGAACATTGCTGCAGAGCCTGATGTGGGTAAGAAGGTTGAAATTGATAAAACTAAATACCTTATGCCTAGATGGTGTCCTCCAGGTTTGACACGCACACAAAAGAGGAAGTTGCAGCGGCTTCGCTTTCAGGACCAGAAAGAGAAGGCACTGGAGAAGCAGAGGGAGGAGCACTTCAACAAATACAGGCCTATGATTCCTCCGGGCAAGGGGTGGAAGAAGACCGAAGCTCCAGAGCAAAATCCGGTGGAACTGGATTCCGAACCGGTGGAACCGGTTCTACCCCCTTCACCGTCCACTGCTGCGTCAAAACCGGTGGAACCGGTTCTGAAACCGGTGGAACCGGTTTCTGCTGATCCAGGTCCATCTCGAATTGCTTCTGAAATTTCTGTCACTCCTGCGTTTGATCAGAGGTTGTCATCGGATTCCCAGAATGTGGACGATGAACAGTTAGTTGATTATGGGTCATCACCTGAACATATGAATGTTGATGCTAATGTGGTGCACCTATCTTCGGATTATTACATTATTCCAGAGGATGAGATCGCTCATTTAGACTTTGGCCCAAAAGAAGCTATATTTAAAAGGCCAATGGATTCTGAAAATTATTTGAAGGCTCTATACATGAAGGGACATATCAATGGGAAGCCGATTTCGAGGATGCTTGTTGACACTGGGGCGATTGTCAATTTGATGCCTTATTCTGTGTTCAAGAAACTTGGTGGATTAGATGATGAGCTGATCAAGACCATCATGACTATCAGCGGTGTGGGAGGAGGCGAGCCTATGAGTGCTAAGGGCGTTGCTTCTATGTAGCTCACCATTGGGAGCAAGACGTTGGCTACCGCTTTCTTCATCGCCGAGACCCAAGGTAACTTCAATTTAATATTGGGTCGTGATTGGATTCATGCAAATAGATGCGTACCTTCTAGTTTGCATCAGTTTCTTATTCAATGGGTAGACGAAGACATTGAGGTTGTGCATGGGGACACATCGGCTTGTGTTGCAGTGGCTGATGGTTCTACCATGTCTATGCATGATCATGTTAAATGCTTAACAGGTTTAGATATTTCTGATTATGAGATGATCAGTTGCACTAGAGATGGCTTTGTGCCTGCTGTTCTAAAGCCGGTTGAATATCGGCTAAACCATTTGTTGTGAATCAATAAATAGTTTCAGAATGGTTGCAGCAGAGACTTGAACACTATCGGGCACAAAAGAACGATATGTGTGAGGCCATTGAAGATTTTGATGACATGAGTAAATTAGGACAAGGCTTTACGTCGGCTGATCCTTTAGAGGAGATTGATATTGGTGATGGCACTGTACTTAGGCCGACGTTTGTAAATAAAAATTTGAAAGCTGATTATAAAGCTGAATTAATCGAGCTGTTGAAAGAGTATGTTGATTGTTTTGCATGGAATTATCAAGAGATGCCTGGTTTAAGCCGCGAGTTAGTTGAACATCGGCTACCTATTAAGCCTGGTTTTAGACCTTTTAAACAAACTGCTAGGCGTTTCAATCCTAATATGTATGACCGAATTAAAGAAGAAATTAATCGGTTGTTGGATGCAAATTTTATTAGGCCTTGTCATTATGCTGAATGGTTATCTAATATTGTGCCTGTTGAGAAAAAGGATTCTGGTAAGCTCAGAGTTTGCATTGATTTTAGAAATCTTAATAGAGCTACTCCTAAAGATGAATATACTATGTCTATAGCCGACATGCTTATTAATGATGCTTCTGGACATAAAGTTATTAGTTTTCTTGATGGTAATGCTGGTTACAATCAAATATTCATGGCCGAAGATGATGTTTCCAAAACGGCTTTTATATGTCCAGGTTTTGTTGGTTTGTTTGAGTGGGTAGTCATGACCTTTGGTTTAAAAAATGCTGGTGCTACTTACCAAAGGGCAATGAATTTAATTTTTCATGACTTGCTTGGTTTAATCATAGAAGTTTATATCGATGATATTGTTGTTAAATCGGCTAGTTTAAATTCTTATTTGGCTGATTTAAGACTTACTTTTGAAAGAATGCGTCGATATGGATTAAAGATGAACCCACTTAAATGTGCTTTTGGTGTGTCGGCTGGAAAGTTTTTAGGCTTTATTATACATGAGAATGGCATAGAGATAGATCCTAAAAAGATTGATATTATTAAGAAGATTAAAGCTCCTACATGCAAGAAAGATTTGCAGAAATTTCTAGGCAAGGTGAATTACTTGAGAAGATTTATTTGTAATTTGTCTGGGAAGGTCAATGCTTTTACTCCTATTCTTCGGTTAAAAGATGAAGCCGAATTTACTTGGGGGGCAAAACAGCAAGAAACCTTTGAGAAGATCAAATATTACTTGTCTTCGCCGCCGGTCATGAAAGATCCTAGGAGAGGAATTCCATTTAAATTATATGTGGCTGCTGAAGATCAAGTACTTGGGGCTGTTTTGACTCAAGAAACCGAAGGGAAGGAACACATTATTACCTATGCAAGTCGACGATTATTGGATGCCGAAACGAGGTATATATTTATTGAAAAGCTTTGCTTATCTTTGTATTATGCTTGTACCAAGATGAGGCATTATTTGTTATCCAATACTTGCATAGTAGCTTGTCAAACCGATATTATTAAATACATGTTGCATAGACCAATTTTAAGTGGTAGAATTGGTAAGTGGGCTTATGCTCTTGTTGAATATGATTTGGCTTGTGAACCTTTAAAATCAATGAAAGGCCAAATTGTTGCTGATTTTATTGTTGAGCATAGCATCAATGATAATGATCTAGATATCGGTTATTTTACTTTTATCCCATGGAAGTTGCATTTTGATGGATCGGTTTGTAAGAGCGGTTGTGGCATTGGTATTGTTTTTATATCACCAAGTGGTGCTAAATTTGAAGCTCTTAACCGATTAGAAAATGATTGTACTAATAATCACGCCGAATATGAAGCTTTATTATTCGGACTAGAGATTTTGCATGACATGAGGGTAAAACTTGTAGAAGCATTTGGTGATTCTCTGCTGGTTGTACAACAAGTCAATAAAGTATACCAATGCTTTGATGGATTTTTAAATGCATATCTTGATAAGTGTTTAGACATGATTGCTCAATTTGATGAATTCTCTATATATCATGTTTCAAGAGATGAGAATCCAAGGGCGAATGCTCTGGCTCAGCAAGCGTCTGGCTATGATGTTCAGAAACGAAATTTTTATGACAGAAAGCCGACACTTTGCATAGCCGAGTTGTCTGCCCAGGAAGAACCGGTTCCACCGGAAATTCCGGTAACACCGTTTCCAGAACCGGTGAAACCGGTTCATCCGCTAACAGCAGCGCTTCGGTCCATGAGCAGTCAAAAATTAATAAGGACAAAGTTGCTGATTGGAGAATACCTATTGTTGAGTATTTGCAGAATCCCAATCATAAAGTTGACAGAAAAGTCCGACGGTTGGCATTTAAATTTACTTTGGTTGATGGTGAATTGTATCGTCGGACAGCTGAAGATTTATTGTTGAAATGTTTGGATTCTGATCAAGCTAAGGTTGCAATGGGTGAAGTTCATGAAGGGCTTTGTGGTACACATCAATCGGCTCCTAAAATGAAGTGGCTTTTGAGAAGAGCTTGTTTTTATTGGCCTAATATGATAGCTGATTGTTTTCGGTATTACAAAGGATGTGAAGAGTGTCAAAGGTTTGGAAATATTCAGATGGTTCCAGCAGCTTTAATACATCCTATTATCAAACCTTGGCCTTTTCGAGGATGGGGATTGGACTTTGTTGGGCAGATTCATCCTCCTTCATCAAAGGGACATCGCTTCGTGTTAGTGGCTACTGATTATTTTACAAAGTGGACCGAAGCGGTACCTTTGAAGAATATGACACATCGGGAGGTAATTGAGTTTATTACTGAACATATTATACATAGATTTGGTATTTCACAAACTTTGACTACTGATCAAGGTACTTCGTTTATATCAAAAGAAGTTCGTGAGTTTGTTGATATGTATGGTATTAAATTGCTCAATTCATCTCTATACTATGCTCAGGCTAATGGTCAAGCCGAGTCTAGTAATAAGATCTTGATCAAGTTGATTAAAAAGAAAATAGAGGAGAATCCTAGGAGGTGGCATGATGTTTTATCTGAAACTTTATGGGCTCATCGTATATCTAGACATGGTGCTACTAAGGTTACTCCTTTTGAACTTGTGTATGGTCAAGAAGTTGTTTTGCCTGTTGAAGTGAATTTGAATGCTTATCGGTTAGCTAAACAAAATGATCTTGATGCTGTTGATTATCATGATTTGATGATGGACAATATTGATGAAGTGACCGATAAGCGATTGAAGGTCTTGAAGGAAATTGAAAAAGATAAGATACGGGTTGCTAAGGCCTACAACAAGAAGGTAAAACAAAAGTCTTTTCAGGTTGATGATCTGATTTGGAAGACAATTCTACCTATAGGATCGAAGAGCAACAAGTTTGGTAAATGGTCTCCAAGTTGGGAAGGTCCGTACAAGGTGATTAGAGTGATCTTCAGTAATTCTTATATGATAGAGACTTTGCAAGGTCAGCAGCTGCCAAGAGCTCTTAATGGAAGGTACTTAAAGCGATATTATCCAAGTGTTTGGCAAGGAGCTTGATTTATGTGGCCGATAGTTTTAAATATCGCCCTTTGAATAAAAAGACCGATGAATTCTGTTTAAACATCGTCCTTATAAGTGTTTTCTTGTGCTAAATGTTTTCTGGTACGCAAGCTTTACCAAAAAACAGGGGGCATATGTTGGCGATCAAAATTGGCACAAGGACAGCAAGGCAGGAAAAACCGGTGGAACCGGATTCTCAAACCGGTGGAACCGGTTTGTTCACTATTTCTCGTCTGACAGAGCAAACCGGTGGAACCGGTTTGAGGACTGGTGGAACCGGTTTTTCCCGAGTCCTAGTAGGTTTGGACTCTTTTGTAGATCCGAGTTGTAATAGGACTTTCCTTGCGGGGTACGACATCCCCACCCTATAAATATGAAGGGTAACGGCCAATTGAGTATCATCCAATCGATCAAAACATTTATTACCTTTACTTTTTTGTCATATCCAAACCTTAACTTTTCCAACCCTAATTCTATTCGTTCTTCGTCTCCACGGCGTTTGACGGCTCTCTGAGTGGCCTGCCGATCTCAGAGAAACCCTAGGCGCGCCTGCCCTGACGGGGTCCCTCCCGTCCGGCGATCTTAGGTCTACGCAGCAGCTCCCGTAGAACCGGTTTCACCGGATCTACAAACCGGTTCCACCGGTTTCGCCTGGGCCTGCTGCAGTTGCTCGATCCGTTGCGAATCCGTGCGTTCTAGCGCAAAATCGGTGTGTTGACCGCGAAAGGCGTCAACACCCGCCAGCAGGGTCCGCGACTTTGACGCCTCGTCTGCAATTTCGTGGCATGCATGGAACGGACAAGTCAGCCGCCGGCCGCTGCAGCATTTCCTCAAGCTAGATCGGCGCAGGGACTTTGGCCCACAAATCACACGTGGAATCGCGAATTCCATGAGGGATTCCAGCATCATGTTCTGGTCGAAGACGCTGATGTTTGAGGCGTGAAACTTGTGGCCGGCAGCAGAGAGTACTATGTACCTGCTAACAATAAACAACTAGTACAATTAATTTGCAAATAGTAAATGTTTGGCCATGTTTGTTTAGCTTCCTTGTTCCAACTGATCTCCCTTATTCTCCGTGCCTGCCTTGACGAAGCAACCCTAGTTACTCCCGGCCGGCCGGACGTACACTCCCGCTCCAAACGCAGAGACCAAAACTTATTGGCATTGGGTGGTGCATCAGCATCTTCACGTACCAAGGACAATTTCCCTTTCCCTGCAATCATGCATGTACACCACCTTTTCCTCTCCAACCGGAACACACTAACACAAATATTAGCATGTAGCAAAGTAGTAGCAAACAGTATTGCAATTTGCAAATTCCTTCTTATCAGCAGCCACACTATGTCCAAAAGTAAGGTCACACACATGATGATTTTGTCATTGGATCTTTCTGGACGACATGAAAAGCATGCACTGGTGTACTGATTGGTGATGTTCCACTCTCAACACTAGCAACAAAGGTGTCCTTAGAATATGCAGTACCAAAAGGGTCGTCCAAAGCAGCCCCTGCAGCCACTGAGAACGAAATGGTTTTCTTGTGCGTCCGGTGTGACCTAATATGATTTGGCCCACTTTTAATTTGGCTGTGGGTGGCAGACCCTACGCCTGGTCCAGTGTTGGATCATGCTATGTGGTCACTTTGGGACCAAAGAAACATTTGGTAAGCTTGGGGACAGAGGACAATGCAAACTACACGTAGGCTGACGCATGCATGGAGTCACTTCTCCCTTGGGACATAGTTCAAGGATGGAAGAAAACAATATTGTTTCAGATTTATTGTGTTTTTAATGTTCTTCCTACTACAACTTCAAGATCAGCAAAATCAGTTGCTTGTCTTAAAAATACTAAAATTCCCAATATGTCTACTTATTTTATTGAACGGAAAAAACATCTAATCTAAGCACATTAGTAGGCTAGGTTAGCTCCTGATTGTCCACTAGTGGGGGTCCAAGTAACAATATATACAGTAGACATGTGATCACAAATTATTACATCAGGTTTGATCTTTATTTGTCTGTGAGGGTACATGATTCCGCACTAGGTGTAAAAAATGTACTTGGTGTAAAAAAAATCCAACTATCTGCATCCAACATCTATCCACTTGTAGAAGCAAGGTTAGGTGTTTTAGTTGCGCATGCCTTCATCCGAAAAGTGCACAAATGGGATAGGATCAAGAGTAGGCTAGATTATGTGTGCATATGCTCGATCAAGAATTATCAATGTGTACTTCTACGGTTGGTGACCCTACTAATCTCATATTCTGCTCATGCCTCATGCTGTTCTGGTCACCATTTTTTATGCTCGTGATGAAGAGCAGATGCATTCATGAAGCAGGTAGCATCTGGCCTCACTTGCATCTGGGGAAGCATAGACGCTAGGGCACAACCTTCTTTATCATGCGTGCAACAAAAATTTTCAAAGATTGAGGACAAAAGGTGGGAGCCTCAAAGCATGCCCCAAAATTTTATTCTCACTTTGATCATTAACTAGTAATAAAATGGACGCAAAATCCAAAGACGTATTCCTATTTGATTCACGCGCATTAGCTTAAAATACATAAAGATGCAAGTACACTTGATCGTGGACAAAATGAACAAGAAGTTCTGTTCAGATACGTGGTTATCATGACTTTCACAGCTAGCTCATGGATATGCTTCATATTGGAAGTATAGAGCTTGTTTGAAATTTTTTATATGCGCCTATATGCATTGTTCTTTAAAATATACTTTATGAAGAGCACAAAATGGATCCTACGAGGAACAAGCAAATAATATCAACTTAGGAGACATCACCTCCTCGGAATATATACATGGTTCTTTTGATTCTCATTTGGTTCATGTTCCCCTATCTCATGGAATCATGTGTAGCTTCTAGGACTCCGGTTGCTATGGGAATTTGTTTTTCTTGAATATTTGTGGCGATCCCCATTATTCCCGTGCTGCTCTTACGTTATGACTGCGACTTCATGACTGTATATGTGGAGAAAAGCACGCAAAATGTGGATTTTATTTGCCCAAGTGATATCTACATGTATAAAGTAATAGTGTAAGTATTATGATATGCTTTATCTCATGAATAATATAATGCAGCTAGACCCACTATTAACCTTGGAAAGTAAATTTCTGGTACTTGCAAGACTTATGTCCTCCTGTCACCCCATTTTGATGCACCAGTTTTTTTTGTTAGTTATGTAAGGGGAGGTGGTCAGACAGGGCAAAATTGAAAAAAAAGGGGATTAAAATCACATGGTAAATAGGAAAAAAGAAGTGTAAATTATTAGGTGCAGATGTATAAAAAACTGAATATCTGTTTAAACTATAGGAATTTCGCCGAATTTCCATTGGAGCAGTTCAATCCTACACTTCGGAATTCGGATGCATGAATACACGGGAAAAAGTAGGGATCCAGCCTCCTCTACAAGGAGAAGGAATATACCAGTTGTCTATTGACTATTTTTAGTGACCGTGCCTTGACACGTTTTTCATTAAGAGGAGTTGTCTATTGACTATTGTGTTAGCAGCTGGCAACTGGCATTATAGGCGGGGCAAACGATGGAGGCGTGCGTTCTTGCATATACCCTAAAAATACATCGCCAAACCTTATCTTTCAGTAACAAAGATTATTAGCAATTCGATCATGCCTAACCTCTGGTTTTAATAGAACATCAAGCTGTATAGTTCTGTAGACATATACATTTTTTTTTTGGTATTGCAGCTTCACAACACAAAGAACACAGCTCTGCAGGTCGCTGGATTAGTACATAGGACTGAAACTTTTCAGAAAACGTTGTACCATTGGAAAAAAAATATGCACCACATAAGGCACTGAAATTAAAAGCCACACAGGAAGAAGGGGCTCTGCAGCAGCCCAATAGAACTGTAAAAAAAAAAGTCAGAAGCAATAAAATAAAACAACGACATCAGGTTGTAGCTGGCGTCATATAGAGAGCATAAAAAATTTGGGCGGTCACCGAACCTGACGGCAGCACTTAAACATGAGGTCTTACATGCACGGACAGCTGCATTTGACTTGGCTAAACCAGAAAATTACTGGATCGCCAATTTTCTATGGGATTGATGATACGGGTTGCTTCATTGTAAGTACCATTACGTTTTTTTTCTAGGAAAAAAAATCAAGATGTCTTTTTTAACAGTCCGAGCCCATGTCACAGCTCTGTTAATATATAATATATCCTCTCCTACCTGACCCTGGGCCAATTGCACCCTGATACATCGAAGACAGTGAAGAACTACTGTTGCTTTCACTTTGAAAAACAGGTCAACGTGATTGGCCTTCACAGGATGGTAGGATAGGAAGGATACTAGGAAGGAACAAGAGGGATGCAAAGAACAACATAGCAAGCATCTGATGATCTGAGGCGTGGACACGGCATCATGACATGACATGAGCTCAACCACCTGCTTACTGATGCTGGTAATAATGCATCAGAGGATCATGCCCATATTGCTCACGGCTGTCCTGGTCCTGGAACAGTTTGCCTGCCGTGTTCGGCAGCCGGACAAAAAATTGTCCCGAATTACTGTCGCATGCATGAGGGCCTAAATGAAGTTTATTTACAAAACCTTTTCACAGATAAGTGCAACTTTGCGCGACGAATCTACTGCACCTAATTAATCCATGATTTGCTACAGTAATGCTACAGTAATCATCCTCTAATCGCGTGGTCAAAGGCCTCATTAGATTCATCTCGCGAATTTGACAGGGGGTTGTGGAGGTAGTTTTGTAAACTGACTTTATTTAATACCCTTAATTAGTGGTCAAAATAGCATTTAATACCCTGAACAATTTTTTTACCTCCCATCCGAACACGGGGATCAAAGGGGGATTAAGAAACTGAATTATTGCGGAGGAAGGAAGTGTGTACCCCCTTAAAGTATATAAGATTTCTCTGTTGACTGAATCTTTTTTAAAAAATTTCTTCACCACAAGATACATTCATGATAAACTTGTTGGATATGAATTTCTTTTTGCCCATTTTGGCCTTGGATTAAGGCACTCCACTAGGTGTTAGAAGATTTCATCCAGATTGCAAGTCACCTTATTGTCATGCTTTGACGTGTAGCACAAACGTAAACTCTGAAGACTTCTTCATCGTACACTAATCAAACATTTCCCAAGGCTTGCTATAATAAAAGAACCAAAACAAAGAGATTTTAACACGTTTCCACAATTGCCTTCCTTTTTTCTTGATAATTATAACACGCTACCACAATTGCCGTCTTTTAGAGATGTTTCTGGAGGGAGAAAGTTATTTCTACACCCTGGCCAAACAAAAGAGAACATGGTCTCGCCGTCGTCTCCATCGGCGAGGCAGAAACAAGATGCTCCGGTCGACGTGGGCCTGTGTTGTGACATCCAGACGGCACCGAGCACTCCGCGCCACGTTTGAAAGGGCGCCGCGGCGCTGCCATTTTCCGAAAACGGGGAGAGCGACGGCAGCCACGCCGGAACAGGGCGGAGAAAACCCCATGATTTCTCGTGTTTTTTGGCGAAAGATCACGCTCCGCCTTTCGTTCCCTTGCCGGTGCGGAAAACTATTTTGGCCACGTCGTGTCGTGTGATGTGAAGGGGGCGAGTTTTAATTTTTTTTTTCACTCGTGTGGGCAGTAACAACCGTACAAGTTTTTGGAAGGAACACGGCCATGCTTTTTTGGTTGTGTTCTTGCAAGTGGCAAACCTTGTGTAGCTTGGGTCATTTTCGTATCTGTGTGCCTTTCAGTCTGAATAGGCGTGGACAGTTGGACACAAGACGTGTCGGTTGAACTGTTCGATGAAGATCAGTGGTAAATGGGAAGTCCAAGTGGCTAGTTGTTTTGGCTGAGCATAAGAATTTCTTATCTCAATATTTGTTGGTATACTCTTCGAGATAAAATCTATGTAAAGTTTACAGCTTTTGTATGGTTGGACTGTTTGGATATATGGATGAAAAATCTCTATCCCCATTTTGCCACCTAACTTGTACCAAGGTTGGAAAATTCTCTGAACTCGAAAATCAATATCGGTCAAAATTACCTCCTTTGACTATTTGAAAACGGTTTCACACGGTGGTTTTCCGGATATGGCAACATGTCTCACATGTCAGTTTCCACCTCATTGGACATATGGCAGTGGACCCCACATAGTTACGAGGGGGTAATTTTGACCAATACTAAAAGGTGAGGTGTCAAATATTTTTGGTTTTCTGAGTTTATGGGGTTGGGGTTCTCCAAACTTCTATACAAGTTTTGATGGTAAAATGCAATTTATTCTGCAAGTTTTTGTTAAGCCTGACAAAACACCATGGCGAGTTGGCGACACCTGCTGCCTCCACCATCGAACAGGAAGCTCCCACCACCACGCGCCCCACTTGCCACATCAGCAACAGGCAAACTCCCCCACAAATCCTCTACAATCGTTCTCACACATGTAAACCTCTGAACTCCGATTCTAACTCCTAATTCCTCACCCTGAATTTGCAGTATAAGCTTTATGGCCGTCGGATAAGCAAGATTCTGGTCACATGCTATGGAGTAAATTCTCTAGAGCAAATGCGTACCACGACTCGATAGAAAATCAGAATCAACACAAGGGCCCCAATATGGCATATTTAGAATTTTATCCAATATGCGATATCTTGTGACGACCACAAGTTAAGAAGGCCCAATGCAAGTTGGCTTCGGAATTGGAATAGAGATCTCAATTATTGGGAGGGCGTATCTCATCGACTCTTGGCATCAGAGAGACCGATCTCCCAGCCACATTTGCATCCTGTCCTCATCGGAACCTCGCTCTGCACCGCATCTTGGGGGCATGATCACCAGCTTCGCACGTGTGCGTCCGGGCGAGGCTAGCTTGCATGCTCCCCAGCCAGCCATCAGCAAGAAATTTTTTCCTCCTTCGGAATGTACAGTACTTCCACCCAACAATCACATCCTTCCTTGCAGACGTGTGCATTTGTGCTGGGTGAGCTGGTAGCTAGACACATGTGCACGAATATTGAAACACGTGTGCGCAGAATATAACAGGGCAGGTCATGTGCATGTTTCGCACATGAACTGTGCCATGTTCATGTTCATATACACTTCATAACACGCTGGATTTAAGCCTAATAATCACAAGCTAGCGCAACAGCATGGCCCTACGTACATCGGTACATGAACCGAGTGCCTTGTTCACGCACGCCACCAAACCAAGCCATCACGCACTCGTTTTGAGCTGACACGCATGGGGTATACGTCGAGAACTTGGCCTCATCATCCATGAGACTGTCCAAGCTCGATCGTCACCTGCTCACGGATGCAGGCCCACGTGATTAGTGCATTTCAAGTGTCCAATACTCCAATCTGACAGCATTCCTCTCATCAGGTGCAGATCTTTCAGCGGTCTCGCTCCGCCGCCCCACCTGACTCCGATCGGACAGGGCCGGCCGGGCACAGGGAAGAAAGATGGTGGCGGCAGATCAGAGTTTTGGATAACCTCAGCTGGCCCCAAAGCAAGCCGACGAGGTGGAGAGGTTTGGGTGGCGATCGGGGCCGGCCTTTTTCACCGTCTCTACTTGTCATATCAATCCGTTTCTAGGTAACCGGCCCTTTTTTAACTAGTGGATTTTAGGTCGGCCGGTGCTTTTCTTCAAGTGTGATGGAAGCCCTCCACTGGTAAAAGCGCTCGACCGGTCTTTAATTTGCTGGCTCTGCTTACCCTGGGATCGCAGCATATTTGCGTTGCTGCCAACATCGTGCTATTAGCCTTTTTCTTAAGTCCATTTTACTCCCTAAAGTTGTTGTTTGACCCTGGTTTTTGTTGAATTTGCTATCCGCACGCTAAATCACTTGCCTGCATTAACACCCCCCACCCCACCCCACCCCACCCACCCCCCACACACACCACGTAAATATCTTGAAGGTTGTCTACCCAAAGAATACATGTACTCAAATTAACAATACTAGAGAGATGACCCGCGTATTTGCGCGTCTAATATATAGAATTCAAATATCTATCTATATCTATTTTTGCATCCTTATTGTTTTTTTCTAAACTTAATTTTTCCTTGCTGGTGTCCTCTTGTTACATATTAAGCCAAATCGTTGACAAAATAATTCTTGCATTGTAATAATATTTTTCTCTGTTAAGACTGTAATTATCTTTGTTGCTCAATCTCTTATAGGTATACTCTATATGTACATCTTTGTTTATTTTTATTTTGACTAAATAACTTTGATTGAAGTTATTTTTAGTTAATGGTAGAAACAATGACAGATAATTAATGTTTGGACTAATTCATAGTAAATAAAAAGGTGTGTACTTTTTTAGATAAGAAATGAGCATTTTGGTTAATTCTTTATTTACATAAGCAAATATTTTATTTTTATTTTTAGAAGTATTGATGTATTTTAGGTTAATTTTTATGTAATGACATTGTGGATGATTTTAAAAAGATAAAGACATATGGATGTTTTTGGCTAATTTTACGTAATGACAATTGTGGATAATTTTTAAATAGTTACATGGGTATCCTCCTATTAACACGGGAACTTTTAGAGTGAACGTAACTTTTCTAATGACATTGATGAATGATTTTTAAAAATATATATGGATAGTTTAGGCTATTTTTTATGTAATGGCAGTGGTGGTAATTTTTAAATAGTTAAGGGGGTATTTTTGTCTAAATTTTACGTAATGACAGTGGCGGGTAATTTTAATTTTTCTTATTTTTTCTGATTAACGTGAAAATTTCTAGAACTTGAGTTCGTTTGTTGGCCAAATACTAAGATAATAGAATTTTTAAGGACCTAGCTACTGGAAGAGGGCTATCCCGAGAGAGCGACCGCGAAAAAAGAAAAAAACAAAGCAGGAAGCACCGCGTCGCCTTCAACCCCCTGCCCCCGCCCCCTACCCGACTAGCCCTCTCTCCGTCCTTCGCCTTGCCGACGTCGCCACCGATGCCAGCGAGGGCCGCCCTCTCCCTCTGTCAGGATTGATCTGAAGTCAACACTGCCATCTTCTTCAATTCCGGCGAGCACCCTCACCATCATCATCATCTTCGTCTTCAACTCTAGTGAGCACACTTGGCCCTGCCCAACTCCGATTCAACCACCATCCCGACCATGGCTCCCTCACCGGCTCGATGGCTGCCTACCTCCCAACCCCACCCCCTCTACTCCGCCCTCCACCAACGTCGCTAGTCCTTCGCCCCGCAGCCGACCCCATCTACCAGATGTCCCGTGCCACACAGCTGGTGTAGCTCTCGCCGTCCTCAACCCGCCACTGTTGCCGGGCCGTCCACCGCCCACACCATCCCTCAAGTTTGGCGGCATGGAAGCTCACCCACCCTGAAAACCCCAAACCCTAACCGTAACTCAGGAACTCCGCCGTTGGCTGATCCGCCGACCTCCCACCTGCGTCGGGCCCTTGTGGGAGAGTTACTTTTGATGTATTATGTTACTTTTTGTTGATTTTCTCTCTCTGTTTAGTTTTTGGGTTTTTTGATAAGAAAAGTAGTCAACAACATCGGTACCATGTGTGAGATGGTGAGGGGCTCACATGTCAGCTTGGTGACCTCATCTCTTTGTTTCACATACATGCATTGTCATGTTAATTAAAGAGTAGCGCCGTGTACTACAATGTAAGTCAACACTACTTTTAGAGAAACATACCATTGGATGGATCAAGGAGGTTTATTTGGAGGCTAGGTAGAAAATCAACTTCGGGAATAGATTTTTTTTTGAAAAACTTAACAATGGTTAGCGGTTATTTCCCACAAACCATTGGTCGCCTCATCCTCTAATGGTACATGTCTAGTTCAGTAGGCTCGAAGCATTGAACTTTAGCTTCGAGGTCCAACGAGTCCTCCACGTGTGTTCGTAATCGAGCATAGCCATGGCCAACAGATTACTACACTACTATTGGGGGAAAAAAAAGTAAATCACGTCTGTTTGCACAAGCACCACAGAAGCTTGAAAGAAAGAAAAATCGTTGAATCATTGCAAGCAATTCCATTGCATAAGCCACTGGAAAAAAAAACAGGAGGGGACTGCTCCATTAGACGAACTGAACTGTGACAATATAGCATAAAGTAAAGTCATAGTAAAGAAATAGTGAGGACATCATTTGGTGGTGTCATGGTGAGCATAACAATGTGGGCGGTCACGAAACCTGACAGAGTATGGTACATAAACAAGTGGCCTCGCTTGCACGGACAGCTGCATTTGACCTGGTGAAAGCCAGGGAAAAAAAATAGTACATTGGACTTTTTAATGCCGCTGATACTTGATTCATGAATGCACTACATTTTTCTAGAAACATTGGTGATGCCTTTTTTAGTAAGTATATTCCCTGCTCCATCACCTGAGCCTGATATAGATCGAGGGGTGGGGTTAAAATCGCTGCCGAGAAAAATGAAGAAGAAATCCCATCTGTCGAGGTTGTACTCGTCAGATATTTGTCCGGCAGACACCCCGCTTTGTGCGAAGATTGATCACGGTGATGGACAGAAAGACACGGGATTTTTATACTGGTTCGGGCCCTCGAGATCGAGTAATAACCCTACGTCCAGTTGTTGCTTGTATTATTTCGTCGAGTACAGATTACAATGTGTAGCAAGTACCCTCGGGTGGTTTGTCTAAAGTTGCAAATCAATGGAACATACCCTCTACGCACAGGACCCCCGCTATTTATATCCAGGGAGACGTGCCTTACAAGACAAAACAGACCTAAACCTAGTAGGACTCGAACTGTCTTCGGGCTTCCCTTCTGCGATCAGGCCATCGTGTCTTGTTCGGAGTCTTGGTCGTCTTGGAGTCGGTAGTCGGCAATCCTCGTGGTCGGGCACCCTGGTATTATGGCCTCAACAGTAGCCCCCGAGCTTATCTTGTTCAGAAAAGGTTGATTGTTCAATAGCCTTCGGGTCTTTTTGCTCTTCGGGTGATTTTTGGATATGTTAATACCTCGTCAATCACTTCTGTATGAGAGCCAGAAAAGTTCCCGAAATCTTGAATGTAGAAACCTGCATCTGAATGATAAGGTCAAAGAAAAATATCAGCCATAATAATAAAATAGAACTGTTCCGCCTTGGAAAATGGAACGCCCCAGGAGTGATGTAACTGCTGCCCAGGGCATTTAAAAACCCACTCCGCACGTCTCCCGGGATTTTAGCAGCGCACGCGATACGGCTCTGCTCCGGCTCCTCGATTCTCGCGCGAAGCGTCGCACCCCTGAGTCTTTAAATATCAGATCTCCTGGATTGTTATGTACTTGAAACTTCCATCCTAAGCCTTCTTCCTCCACTCGCCATGGGAAAGAAAAAGCTTAGTAGTAGATTCAAGATTCCTCGTCTCCTCTTCGGAGACTCCCCTCGCAGCTCCGGCGAGCAACCGCCCGACAAGCCGGAGGACCCGCCGGCGACGACATCACCCACCGCTCCTCCTCAGGCTCCACTCCTGGCTCTCCCCTGGTACGGGGATGAGGGAGTCGAGGTCGAGCCACCCGAGGAGGAGGCTCCGGTGGTAGCGCCGCCATCTCCCGAGGCTGCTCCATCGAGCATTGCCGCCGGGAAACGCCCTGCGTCTTCCTCCCCAGCCCCGGCATCTCCTATCTCCCTCTCCTCCGACGACGAGCCAACACAAGGAGGGAGTGGAATCCGGCTGAGGCCAGAGGCGGCGCACGCAGGCGCATCTTCGTCTTCTGCTCCGGTGGACACCAGCGGCGACGAGGAATTCGCCCGGCGCCTCTTCGTCTCCCTGAACCGCGACCTGATCGGGATTCCTGGAGACGGAGCGCTCGTGGATCTCGTCAGCGACTCTGAAGAAGAGAACGCGATAGATGATGATCCATCAGAGACTACGCCATCACCCTGATCAGCAGTTGATATTCATCAACCCAAGATCAGGGTGATTTAGCATTTTGATTTTAGGATAGCTATCAATCCATTGTGAAATGTTCCCTCTTTTGGACTTAATGAAGAAATTTCACTTGATGGATGCATTTTGAATTCCTTGTGCTTTGAAAATTTATCCATGTCAATCTGTTCACGAAATTGTTCATCCAGAAACAAAATTCCCGAATAAAAATTTTCTCCTGAACAAACTGACGTTCTTTAGTGCGTTCGGGAAATTTGACTCAAATCAAATGTGATCGGGGAATTTCCTCGCTTCACACCAAGTGCTCGGTCATTTAAAACTGATAGCTTCCCTTGTAAGCCAACAATTCTAAATGCATTGAATCTGACCTGCACAGTTTTCGAAACGACGCATGCCGCAGAAAAAGGAAAGAATCTTTTTGACCCAACAGTCACTGCGGATTGCGCGGCTCAAGGGCAGGTTTTTCGGGGCTCGTGCTGCCCTGCAAAACCATAAAGCCCCCAAGCGCGGCCGCTTGAGACCTATTTGGGACTTCGTCTTTCTGTTTCACACCCACATTCGCCATTCTCAACCACTGTTCATCTGCTCCTCCAACCTTGCTAGTCTCTAGTCGCCATGACATCCACGCACCAGTCGTCTTCCGGCACCGAGTCCACAGAGAACCAGAGCAGCGCCGCGGCCGGACGCGAACTCCGCAGTGGGACCACGATCCCCACTGCAGATGAGTACGGGAAGAAATCAACCACAACGGAGAAACACCTGCAGAGGCTGGAGGATCTGGGATTACTCCCAAGCACCGAACTCTTCCCTCGGCGTCATGCCAAAGGTCAGATGTTTCCGACCCCCGACACTCTCGAGATGGTGGTGTTTTTGGAGTTCTTTTATTGCGGATTCGGGGTTTTTCCGTCTGAGTTCCTCCACAGCGTCTGTGAACATTACCAAATAGAGCTCGTGCACCTTAAGCCCGGCGCTTTGACAATGCTTAGCGTCTTTGCCTTTTTGTGCGAAGCCTGGTTAGGAATTAAGCACTCACTGCTGCTGTGGAGATATTTTTATAACCCTTCATACTATAAGAATCAAATGATGCTCGGGTCCATCGGTTTCTCCTTGAGAAATCGGGAGATATACATCCCCTTTCCAGTCAAAGATTGCTGGAAAGGATACGAACGTCACTGGTTTTACATCACTCTTCCCCAAGCCTCACTGGCAAAAGGGAAGTACTTGATGCCAAATCTCAAGGACGAGGTCAAAGCCGTGCCAAGACTCACCCCTGACATGAAAAAGCATATTGACCGGATCTTGAAGCTCCGCGACGCTGGTTTGACGGCGGTTCACGTAGCGGAAATCTTCATTAGATGGAGATTTATTCCACTCATGACTCACGACCGCTACGCCTGGACATTCACGGGCATCAATGATCCGAACAGGATGAAACCTGACGGTGAGCATTTATTTTTCTGTTCAGTTATTTTTCCGAGTTAGTTCGGTCATTTGAATTCATGACTCTTAACTAGCAGTTGTCCCAGAGTCAGAAGTGTCTGAACGCTTGAACAAGATGTTCGGGGCTGGCCTCCCGGACTGGGAAAACGTCCCGGAGCCCTTCAGCGCTGAGAACCCTCCTCCAAAGGTAAACTGTCTCTCAGAAAAATGTTCTTTCTTGTACAATAATGATATAACATTTCTCTTTTCTCCCGACCAGGCCCCAACTATTGTTGATGCCCCCCCTCAGAGCGGGGCCATCAATGTTGAAGAGGAGGGAGAACAGCCTGTTGATCAGGGTACCAGGGCCCCGATCAACGAACCACCCGAACTATCACCTGGTTTGGAAAAGGAGATCCCGAGCAGCCCCCAGGCGAATATCCCCCGAACTCGGAAACGCTCTCGCAGTGTGGAGGGGATAGTTCCAGATTCGGAAGTCTCTGGATCGCCTGGGTCAGCCAATCTGCGGCCCAATCGCAGTCAGCCTCGTCCTGTCGCCCAGGTACCAAGCATGATCGTATTCGGGCGTTTATTCGCAGCCTTTGATCGAATAACCAAAGCTAAACATGATCGGGAGATTTCTCGACAGGAAATTCGTTCGTCCAGACCATTACCAAAGCCTACTCCTGGTGCCAAGAGGTTTAAGGTTATCCTCCCTACGGTCGAGTAAGAACTTTGACAATCTTTGACTATGTATGAACATTCTACTTTAATATTGTTTTCACTATATTTGATTGTTCGGGAATTCAGGCTTCCCGATCCCACAGCTTCTCCTCCTGTCAGGCCATCTGCCAGAGAGAAAACTCCCGAGCCGGACTCGACAGCACAACTCGACGGCTCAGAGAAAACTGCAGAGATCGTGGGACCCGTCCCGACGCCCCTGGGCCCGATCTATAGCGTGCTCTCGACAGCTGAAGAGCAATGGCGTTTGCTGGACGCTCGTGCCTCTGCTGCTGAAGCGTCGGTGATCAGACTGGGAGCCCAGGTGACTGTTCTCCAGTCCGAGAAAGAAGGTATAGGCTTTAAACCTTACGCCTTGCTTATTGAGTTTTTATCTTCAAACTGTTGTTCATATGCTACCCTTGATCCTGTAGCTTACTCCAAGAGCATTGAGGTGCTCGAGAAGAAAAACTCGGACCTTGAAGGGAAGCTGGCCGATCTGACCGCCCGACTTGAAGCATTAGAGAAACATAGTTCATCCTTGGAATCAAGGCTGATGGAAGGTGCCTGCGTTGCTGCAACTCACACCATCGGGGCTTTGAAGAGCCATCTCCCTGATCTGGATGTTTCTCTGCTCTCCAAAGGCTTCAAGTGCTCGGCGTCAGATGCTGAGAAATTGTTTGATAATCTTACCCCAGTGGTGGAACCTTTTGTCAAGAAACTTGGTCTTCACCTGAGTGATTCAGAAGAATCACCCTGAACAATGTGCAGAATTCCTGTAATAGGGCAAAACTTTAACAGCTTAGAATACAGTTATATTTTGCTAAACATATGCTTGCATGTTTTTGCTTAAGTTTTAGAGCTGACCGGTATTTTCATGAATCTTTTTAACTGATAGCTTTGTCATAGCCAAAAAGTCCCGTTACCATAAGCTATTTCGGAATTGTTTAGTTGCTGAGACGCGAGCGGCCTTCTGAACTGTGTAACTCCTTGTAGTCATGGTGTTTGGTAATTTTAGCGTCTGCCTAGCTTTCTTGAATTAAAAAGTTCATTTCTTGCATGGTAGTAGTACCGTTAGTAGCCCCCGGGCTCTTTTACAGTCATACTGGCATGCTGAAAAAGAGTCTAGAAGTACAAACTCAAGAAACTTCCCGATCAAATGGGGAGCCCCCGAGCGTATAGCTCGGGATGCATAGAATAGGTCTGAAAAGAAAATTTTCAGCATGGTAGTCCCCGGCTCTTTGTTAGTGTATGCAATATGATAACAAAGAGTAGAAACAGAATAGAAAAATAGAAAACCCAGCCCCCGAGCATAAAAGCGAGGGTGAGTAGGGTATATAGAACTTATCTTTTTTTTTGTTGGCGCTGTAGGCGACGCAGATGATGGTTTGTACCTGCCAATCCAGATGGTTGGTCTAGAACTGTGCACGATCTTCATTGTTTAAGCGTAGAACCTGCGTAGTTGATCCATATTCCACGTGTTTGGCAGTATGTCCCCATCGATCTCTGCGATCCTGTAGGCTCCTGGTCGAGCGATAACTACTACAATGTACGATCCTTGCCATGGAGAGGACAATTTATTTT
>CM014273.1:10883586-10968673 GCA_004135705.1 Alloteropsis semialata | reverse complement strand
TTGAGGAGCTTATCTCACAATTTGGTCCCGGCACATAAATAAATTGCATTTATTGAGATGGTGCCAAGAATACTTACTACCACAAAGATAGTACATAAATTGTATGTCATGAAAGTGCTAAATGAATTTCTTGTAGAATTCCAAATTAGATGAAACTTGACAATCAAATCTCTGCCGGAACTTCTGGTATTTATTGCACCGGAACTTCTGACACAAAACAGAGGCTACCGGACTTTTGGGTCGGAACTTCTGATATAGGACAGAGGCTGCCGGAACTTCATTTCAGCTTACTGGGCCAGAACCGGTATAACCGGTTTCCCAAACCGGTGAAACCGGTTTTTCCTGGCAGCCCACATATGAGTGGAAATATATCTTTACATGATCCAAGAAATTCTTTCTTCATTGATATCTTATGTTCCTGCACTTCAAAGTAATATGCTCTACTAGAGAGCCATTAGAAGCATCTTATGGCATACGGGGAATAAATAGTAGAGATAAGTGACTTAGACATATCCAAGCATCCATAACAAAGATGATATACTTGTATTCACAAAGAGGAATATGTATAAGTCAACCAATTATAATACGTTACCGAGATGTCATTGGAAATGATATGTAGTTCTAGTAATGTTTTGGCAAGTTGATGGAGTTCACAAAAATTGTTTCATTTGCCAAAACCCAATGCATCTCTTTTCCCTTATAGGTCTAGCAAGAACTCTTTGGTACCCAAACCATGTTGGGTCCCTTAGGGTTAGTCACAAGATGCTTGGGAACCCAAATGGCTCTTAGGCTAGTTTGAGGTGAACTAATCACTCTAGTAGCATAAGTATCACCTTTGTCATTCCCAAGCCTATCAAAATTATAATGGACAAGATCAGATTTGGAAATGTTACCATTAGGACAATCCTTACCCAAATGTCCCTTTGAGCGACAAGTGTAGCAAATCCGGTGTTTGATCTTAGTTGGTGATTTGCTCTTCTTTTTGATCACTTGTCCCTTGCTAGCCTTTCTGCTTGAGGATGTAGCTTGATCACACTTCTTGAGAGGTTGATCGGCTGCCCCAGCCAGAACCGGTTTCACCGGTTCCTGTAACCGGTTAAACCGGTTTTGCACAGGCAGCTCCTTCTTCTTCAAAGGACATGCATCAATCAAGTGCCCAACTTGCTTGCATTTGTAGCATGCCCTCTTCTTGGATCCTCTCTGCTTATTTGTCTTGCCTTTAAGCTTGATGGGACACATGGATGCGTAATGCCCCATGTTTGAGCATTCAAAGCATTGTATGTGGTCAAGCCCCTTTTTTCTCATTTCTTGAGTCTTGTTCTTGTTGACTTGCTTGTCATGCTTAGGGACTAAACCAGTGACTATTGATCCCTTCTCAAGCTTATTCACCATGTATTCACGGTTATCTTGAGAAGGTTGCACTTGGCTCTTTCCCTTAAGCTTGACCAAGTCATTCTTGATCTTTTCTCTTTCTTGCTTCAAATCTTCCAATTCTTCAGCAAGGAGATCATCACAAGACTCTACAACAACATGCTCACCACAATATTTGGTTGCTTGGGAGCAACACGGTTTTTCACATAATAAAATAGAATTGATGTGAGAGCATGTGCATGTGTGTGTACGAGGTTCAAGATGTTTTACCGATGTTAGTACAACCTCATGAGCAATGTTTAGCACAACATATGATTCCACAAGCTTCTCATGAGAACACTCAAGTTCTTTGTGAGTTGCTTGCAAAGCCATATGCTCACTACTGAGCTTTTCAAGTTGAGCACCAAGCACTTGTTTTTCTTGTTCTAAGGATGCTACACAAGTAGATAAATCAGTAGCACAAGCATAATCCTTTGACAAGATTTCATACTTACTGACCAAGGAGGCATGTGACAACTTGAGCTTTTCAAGTTCTTGAGTTAGAGCCTTGATGGTTCCAACTCTATGGAATTCATCTCTCTTGGTCTTCTTGTTCTTTCTGCAAGCCATAAAACATTTAGGCCCATTATCATTGAATAATGATGTACCGGAAGTTGACGGAGTGACGCTTGCAGCTGGAATGTCTTGAGCACACTCGGGAGCAGTTTCCTGGGCAGAACCGGTTACACCGGTTCCAGAAACCAGTTGAACCGGTTCCTCCAGGCAGACTGTTATTTCTTCCTTTTGCTCCTTCTTCTTGGTCATCAAGCACATTATGCTTTCATCACTGGAAGATGAACATGTTGACGTGGATGCCTTGCTTGAGTCATCGCTTGTGCCTTGAGCAGAGCTGCACTTGGTCTCCTTGGCAGAACCGGTTTTTCCGGGGTTGCAAACCGGTAAAACCGGTTCCTGCACAGGAACCAAGTTTTGCACTTTGTTGCTCTTTTGCTCCATAGATGAGGTCACCTGAGACTCACAAGATATTGTTGATGTAGATGAGCATTTCTCAGGTGACTCCATGACTTCTTGCTCCTCATCATCACTTTCAAAATCTTCAAATGTTTCCGTGATGAGAGTCCAAATGTGATGAGCATCTCTTCGGATTTCTTTCTTGCTAGAGATGATATCCCATAACTCTTCACAAACAGAACTCCGCAAGAAGTTAATAACACAAGCATTAAGTTGCGTGCAAGCTAGCTCCTCTTGAGTGAGATTTGACAAATCAAAGTTGTCATAATCAAATTTAGGAGGTAGAATGCTAGCAACTAAAATATGTTCAACTAAAGGATCTAAATTTCTAAAAGCATTATGAACATTACCAAACCAAGAAGCATAGTTTGAGCCATCGAGCTCAAGTGGCTCAAATTGTACCTCAATCGACATCTTTACTTCACGGCGGTTAAGCTTTTATGTGAAGCCAAGCTCTGATACCAATTGAAAGGACCTTGATGTCGACTAGAGGGGGGGTGAATAGGCGAATCAGCAAATTACAAAAACTAATTCCAACTGTCAGCACCAAAACCGGTATTACCGGTTTCCCAAACCGGTAAAACCGGTTCCTATACAGATTGCCCTAACAAGTATAATTCCCCTCTACGAATTCTAGCACAAACCACAAATGGTGTGAAGCTTCCAGGGATGTTTCCAAGTGTTCCAATGAAGCTCCTGCACACAGCTCAACACACCAAAGTAGATCGTAGCGGAAGCACGAGTAATATGCTAGAAAAGACAATATGAGAAAAAAGCTCAAACCAAGAGACAAGAGATTTTTCTCCCGAAGTTCGGATTCACCGCTCGCACCAAGCAGCCACCACGGCACGGTGAATCCTACTCTCCGTTGAGGAAGCTTATACGACCACCCAAGGTCAAGCTATCTCCTCCTTCCACTAAGTGACCTCTTCCCTTGCGGAGGCGAGGTGAAACCTTCACAAACGATCCCGTGGATCACCACACAACTTGGTAGCTCACCGGGCGACGCCTAGCCGTCTAGGAGGAAGAACCTCCAAGAGTAACAAATGCTTCAACAGCTGATCGACGAAACCACAAGTGCTCAAGGAATGGATTGCTCTCCAATGCTCACACACAAGTCACTCTCTCAACCCAACTCAAGAATCTCACAAGGATAGCTCAAATCTCACAAAGAGAGGTTGGGGAGAGCTCTGCTGGCCTCTGAAAGATGTTAGGGACGCAAGGAACCAGCAGCCCCTCCAAGAGGAGCTCATGGGTATAAATACCCATCCCTCCAAAAACTAGCCGTTATTCTGTCAGTGAAAACCGGTTCCACCGGTTATCAAAACCGGTTTCACCGGAATTCAAACAAACTAGCCGTTAGACACCTCAGGCCACAAAACCGGTTTAACCGGTTTCCAAAACCGGTAAAACCGCTTTTCCCAGGGAACCCCCACTAAGTTAGAAACTCTCATGGTTAGACTCACAAGGGTTCACTTGAGCACTTTTGGAGTTTGTCATTCAACCAATGTTGCATCCCTCTTGATAGTACGGCATACCTATACTCAAGACATAAGATAAATCATAATTCAACTACTTGAGCTTGTATGTCAATGATCATGCCATTACTTGATCAATCACTTCTTTGAGGCTTTTCAACATTGTATCTTCAACTGAGCATATCCACCTTGAGCTAGTGACTTAGGATTTTCCATAACTTATATTTGAGTTCACTTTAATCCTTAGGTCACCCTCTTTATCAATCATAACATATATATGCATTGCATTGCTTTTCTTGATGAGACTTGAATATGATACTTCGAACACACCCCGGATACTAGATGCTTCACCCTAGCAATTTGCACCTTAGCTTGCTTAGTCCCTCGCTCTAGTCATCTCGATTTGCTTCTTCATCACTTACCCTTGTATCATCAAGTTGACTTTGCTTTGCCTTTGAATAAATTCCACTTGAAAGAATCTTCAAATGCTTGTTCTTGATTGACAAAGAATATCCCACATAATGCAAGCTTCCAATTGAAGACCAATATGTAACACATATGCTCATATCATTTTTATCATTCATACATGAAGTCTTGCACTATCATTCTTCTTTGACAATTGGATCATCTCATAATATTGGAGACCAACATAACATATCCCGAATTATTGCTTCATCATTGCTTCTCATGTAGCTCCATATCGGTTTGTATTGCATTTAGATTTCAATAGTGACAACTAATCTTGCAATATCTAGCAATCTTTATCAACCATGATCCAAGATATCCCATATGTATATGTTCAACAAGCCTTCATTATTTTAGAGACCAATATCTCACATATGTCAACATGTCTCCTTTCTTATTTCACCATAGCTTGCCATTTATCATATCCTTGCATAATGGGACCACACACTCGTTGGTATGCAACATTATGAGCCATACACATTGCATTCAACCCATGAACAATAGTGTATCATAAAATATTCATTTTAATCCCTGCTCATAACTTTAACAAACACATTAGTCCTTTAATCGCTTTGTCATTCAATTCACCAAAATCCACTTGAGGGCCTAGATGCACTTTCACCACCGCCGAGCCGCCGCCATCTCATGGCCTAGCTCCGCCCTGAGATCTCTCCGCTGCCTCCCAACGCCCTCCATCACCGGACCTCCTCCTTGTCACCGGCAGCCGCGCGTGCGCCCGGCGGCTAGGGTTTCGGCCCCCTCCGACTCGACCTCGGCGTCCACGGCTGGGGTCTTGGGCGACCTCGGTGCGCGCGCTCCTGCTTGGACCTCGACCTCGACCTCGACCTCCCTGCGTGACCCCATCTCCGGCGCCGGCGCCGCAAATAGGGACAGAGGCGGCCCCTCTGACTCCGGCGTGACCCCATCAACCTCGCTAGGGATTCGACCCCGGCGGCGCCCTCCAGCTCGACCTCGGTGGCCTCTCTGACCTCGACCCTAAGCTTGGCTGCCCCTTGGTGAAGTGGGATTTGAGGTAAATCTTCCTTCAGCTGTCCTTGCCTTCCTGCAGTGGGATCTGAGATGTGTTTCCTGTAGTGGATGATAGAAATGCTCACTGTCTTGTATATATGCTCACTATCTTACTGCAGTGGCCTTACCTAAGCATGAATTAAGTGTATTTGATGACAAGTGCTCTTAGTTTTGCAGAAATTTAATATATGCTCACTAAAAATGCTCACTGTCCTATATATGATCACTATCTTCTAGCATGAATTAAGTCTTTTTGATGACAAGTCCTATATACATGCTCATTTTAGGGCCTATCACTCAATTGTGCCCTGTCCTACTACACTGTCATGTGCTCATATGCTAACTGTTAGTGTCACATGACTGTTAGTGTCACATTGCTAAGGCCACATGGCTGTTTCAGCTATTGTTTAAGATATGCACACTGTTTTCAGATATGTTCACAATTTTTATATATGCTCACTATTGTCAAGTATAGGTTCAGTTTACATATGCTCATATATATGCTTAATGTCAAGTATAGGTTCAGTTTTGCTTGTCCTGTTTAAGATATGCTCACTGTTTTTTTACATGCTCACTGTTTTCGTTTGCTGTCTCTTACTACTACTCTTGTCACAGTGACTGCTACATGCTCACAGTTTTTATATATGCTCACTGACTTTACATATGCTTTTCTCTTTAGAAAAGCTCAATATTTTTTTGACATTGTTGACGTGGAAAATCGGCGGTCGTATCCTCCGCGGTCAGCACACGTAGACCAGGGAGATCTGCTTCACTCCAGTGCCAGCCCTGCACCTAGTTCGAGTTCACGGCGTGCTAGTCAATTTGACCTGAAATTGACAAGGGAATAAAACAGTTAAATTACTCTTTGATTGTGCCGGCTCTATTCCAAACGGCGAAGGCACGTCGGATTTCAGCCAAGACCCAATCAGACTTGCATCGGCCGATACCAATCGGACCTCAAAATCGGACTTCATAGACAACCTCAATCAGACCAATATAATCGGACCTCAATCAGTCATCTAATCGGACCTCAGAATCGGACCAATCAGGATCGGACCTTGTAACAGATCAGCCTTTAAATAAAATAAAGCGTAAAATATGACCGATATGTAAATAATGGATCAGCTGTGCCTTTGGACAAGATATTAAATAATCAAAGTGTGAGCCGATACATTGTCCACCTTGTCTAGTTACCAATTTGGTTCATCTTATCGGACCATCTAACTAGCCAATCGGACCAAAGCCTTTTCAGAGAAATCTAGCTCCGACGTAGGGAATCTAGATTTCTCCAGCAATGATCAGATCAGATAGCTAGACAGTCAAACTCAACTCGCCAATCTGACAACTAAACAAGATGCTCGCACAGGTGTTAATCAGATTAAGCAAATAAGCAGATAAAACATTAACATGATCGTTCTGATTCTAAAGTATGCTATCGAATAATCAAGGAAAACCTAGCTCCGACGTTGGGAATCTAAATCATGCATAACACTCAAATAGCAATCAGGTATAACCAAAGCTTCCTTTGACTAATCAAGATGAATCTAGCTCCGACGTAGGGAATCTAAACTAAGCATGACAATCAAAGATCAATCTTATCATATTATGAACATCTAGCTCCGACGTAGGGAATCTAAACAGACACAATACTCAAAGAACAACCAGATTAAACCACAAAGCATGGATCGGACCTAGAACGATACTGTAAGATAAATATTGCTTAAATCGGACCAAGACCGGTGCTCAAAGCCGTTGAAGAAGTAGATTAATTCACATGGCGTAGATCTAAACCAATCTAGCAACTCCAAGCAAACCGCAAAAGACTACCTTTAAATAACCAAGATTACTCTAGCTCCGACGTAGGGAATCTAGACTAATCTTGATGATCTAGCTCCGACGTAGGGAATCTAGACATAAAGTGCAGTCCGATAAACGATAATCTGTTGAATAATCAATATTGATCTAGCTCCGATGTAGGGAATCTATATCAATCTTGATTACCCAGAGATAAATCGGTTGAACAGTATAAACGAGAAAGGGCGATGCGCCTCAATTCAAAGCCTATGCTAGTTCGATAAATTGACTAACTTACTGGTAAGCCGGAGATCAGAACTGATGCAGCCCGTCCACCAATGAGCTTCGTCGGTAACTACTACTAGGGTTTTTGGCGTGAAGCCGGTTGTATTGATTGTGAGAATAATTCTTTACAATGGACGAGGGTTCATATTTATACCCTGGTCATGATGAGTCCTGATCGGACTTGACTAACTTGCAGATAAAGTAAACTAAGCTTAACATAAAACGGGACTCCCATATGCCTTCTGAAAAGGAAATAGTCCCCGCATCTGATACACTTCCTTCTTAGCCGACGCGCCCTTCTTCTTTTATCCATCATCAGATCGGACTTCTTGTTTCATCGGACCCTTCTCCAGCATCGGCTTCCTTCCTCGTCACATTCATCTTTGACCAGTCAACGGGCCCATCGTGCAGTTTTAACCTCACCACGTTACCATCTGACTCAGCATATCAGGTGCGAAAATCTGGTGTCAACACATGCCCCCCAATTTTGGAATAAAATATCATTTTGTTCCAAAATTCGTATCTGTCATCATAACTCCTTCACCGATTTTCGTGCCGAAACTTTCCATCCCTGCACTGTGCGGCTCCTCGATCTTCGGGCCATGACCGTTTTCTCTTTATAAAAATCTTCACCGGCGGCCACGCTGTACACTCCTCCTTCCTCGCCAAGAACCCGCACTGCTCATCTTCTTCCTCCTTTCTCCCGAACGACCATTTGCATCTACTCAAGCCCCTAATCAAAAATCCACTCAAATGGCCGAATCTTCTTCCATGGGCGTCCTCAAGTCTTCCGCATCCGCCTCTCTCTCTGCTTCGGCTCCAACAAGTTCATCAGCGGCAGTGATTTTCACCATGGCGGCCGTCATGACCTCGACAATGACGGCATCCTCAAGCTCGACAATGGCGGTAGCAGCAAACTCCTCAGCCTCCTCTTCATCAACTTTCTTCGCCTCAGGTTCCTCTTCGACGCCCACAGGACCATCAGTAGGAGAAGTACGTCATCCAATCCCAGAGGTACTCTACTGAATCCGATTTTACTTTCTGCCTGAAATTCGGCTTTTAAAACTTGTCCTCATTTCGCAATCTTCTTCTAGGCCATTCGTGCCCAAACCCTAATCCCTGTAGGCAATGTCATGGGGTTTACTTTCTTGGTCCAATGGGAGATCCGGACCCCACCGAGATCATCAATTTGGAAACCCGGCGCATTCCGTTCAAAACTTCCGGATTCGACCTCGAAGACTGGAAGAATGCATTCCGTTCCTGGCCGACAGTTCTCCCCGGATGGAAAGACTGATATCTAAGAATATCGGCCTCCAAATCTGCAATCTGGTACAGATCAGACATCGCCCAATGTATTGGCCTCAGTATCGGACCTATTGCCAAGAATGAGAACCTCCTGATTGCTGCATCGCATTTTTGGTCCGATGCAATGAATGCCTTCATCTTTGGTCATGGTCCGATGACCCCAACATTGCTCGATGTGGTCATGCTCCTTGGCCTCAACGTCACCAGTAACAAGCGTCCTCTCAGACTCAATGTCAAATTAGTTCACCATTTCAAGACTAAAAACTGTGGCGGCTGGAAAGGATATATGGAGAGTCATCATCGGACCGGACCTGTGACTGACCGCGAGCATGCGGCTTTTCTGAACATGTGGTTGGACAGATTCTTCTTCTGTGGTACCACTCTTGGTCCGACGGCCAATTTTCAACATTTGGCCGAATCGCTGGCAAGTAATCACGTCATCAACCTCGGCCAGTATCTCCTAGGAGCAGTATACAATCTGCTTCATCAAGTCGCCAAGCGCTTGAGGACCGGATCGCCCATCACCAATCTTGGCGGGCCATGGTGGTTCATTCAGATGTGGTTGATGCTACATCTGAGCAAGGCCGTCAAAGTAGATTTTCGAAGGAACAAATTCCCAGAAAGTAGGCCTGAATCGGAAGAGATCACCTGGCGCCGATGCACTTCGCTTGGTGAAGCTGCCATGGGTTTTCCTGCTGAGAAATTATCAGGCAAGGAATCGTCCAAGTACTTCGCACTTCTTTATAAAGGTATTGCCGATGACAAAATGCTTTGGTTCTTATACGATCATGCTGATGAATATGAGTTGCCCTACAAATTCAAATTCTGCATGATCGTGGGAACTGATACAGAAGCCCTTGCTATCTTCCGAACTTGTATCAACGCTCAATTCCTCCCGATCGGCCTCAGTCTGAGCAAACCAGGACAATCAACTTACGAGTACTACCATCCAAATCTGGTCGCTCGTCAGTTTGGCATTGGACAGCTTCCAGCCTCATCTAGTTTTAACCGATCGAATCTTCCCAAGGGGAAAAGTTGATACTGGTGTAGAATGGGATCGCCTCTTGGAGTTCGAGCCTCCTCTTGATCAAACCAATCTTGACACCTGGGCAATCGGCCTCATGGCTCATCGGACCTTCAACATGTGGTGGGCCGAATGGCGTCAGCATCTATTCTGCATCGCCTGCAAGAATTATGTTCGGAAGATGCACCCTACTTTCAAGGGTAGACCAGAGATAATATCTGCAAGCTTGCCCCTTTTCTTTACATCATTTTAATTGGTTAAATTTCTTCCTCTTTGTTAGGACGTTGATCGCTCTCCCCCGAGGGTTACTCAATCTGGGAAGCCAATCGCTTACAGCAACGTCTCGCCAGATCCGTGGATCGACTGTGATTCCCCAACTATTGGCAACCTGCTGTCGGCTCTCAGTGACAGTAGGAAAAGGAAGAAGCCGGTGTCCTCCAAAACTGTCAAGCGTCCAAAGACCACTCTGGTAAGCCTTTTAAAATTTCATCAAATTCAATTATCCTCTTCACCGAAACCAATTTTCTTGCAAAATCAGACCATTGGACAATCATCTGCAACTCAGCCTAGTCCGACCAAGTCTCCAAATCTATCGGCTAACGAAGATCTAGAATCGGACCCACAAAAATCATCAAGCCCTATTCAGATGCAATCAAGCCCAATTCAGGAGCATTCGGGCCATACGTCTTCATCTGAGAGGACTATAACTGGGTCGCCTCGTCAATCAAGCCCGCCACCTCAAGCAGAACAAGCACAAATAGATCAAGGCCTTCAAGAAGATCAAGCAATAACTCCTCCACAGGTCCGATCATCTGATTCTACAGAAGTAACGGTAATCATTGATCAATTTCTTTAATAATTGATAGTCAACTTATTCTTATTCTTCCTTTTCTAGCAAATCATTCAGAATGTCTTGACGGATCTTGAGATTGCTCAAGTAAACATCCAGGGCAGTAACAACCCTTCAATCGGACCCGAGCAAGAACTAGCCTGGAAACAAGTAAGCTTTCTAGCCCGATATAATCATATAAGCCTTTTGATATTATATCTAATTATTTCTTCTGCAGGCTCAAGATACTCCTCAAACCAGCCAGACCATATCAGTCGATTTTGATCGGCTACAAACTGAAGAGGAAGAAATTAGCTCTGGGCAAGGCTTGCTATCTGATGAAGTGAAGGCAAAGTTGCTTGACATATCTGCACTCCTTCATCAAGACATCGTCAATCTCGTCCAGGATGCAGAGCCGATTCGTGAAATTGTCAAGACTTTGCGAGGTCAGCTCCCATCAGACTTGGAGGAAGCATTGATTCCGGCGGCATACATAGAAGGCCATTCCTTCCAAGTGATGCAAGCTAATCGCCGGATCGAGAATCGGACCTCCCAGCAGGATCTGATCAAGGCCAGAGATGAAAAACGTGCCCAAGCTGACGAGTCAACAAAACTGATCGAAGAATTATCGGCTCGTCCTGCTTCCATCCAATCAGAGCTTGAGAATCTTCGAGCTAGAGAACAACAATTGGAGCAGGAACTTATCCAAGTCCGATCAAGCATCCAGGCCAAGGCAAAAGAGCTTGACGATATTCCGGCTTTGAAGTCAAAGGCTGAAGAGGACTACAAGATCCACATCAAGGCCGCCAAAGAGATTCATAAATCAATCAAGCCTGTAGAAGGGAATGCTGAAGCTGATGCCAAAATCATCGCCGATGTTGACAAAATTCGTCAGACTGCTCTTGATTTGATAGTTAGATATCTGCAGTCTTGAACATTGAAACTTGCCTGTCCCACCAAGTGGTTTGATACATTGATAGCCTGCTCCGCCATCGAGCGGCTTAATGATATAATATACTCTTCTTTTGTTGTATGTAATCCTTAAGGCGATGCATGTTACACCGGCTTTTATTTTTTCCTGAGGCGATTTTTCATCAGCTTCCAAGCCTGACGCGTAGCATCGGCTTTACGAATTTACCCAAATGCTAGGGTAGTACCATTGTATAAGCAAACTCGAATCTTGCCCCCTAGGACGAAATAATAATCAGGCCGATTCAATTTGCAAGAAGAACTATCAAAGACACATTTGAAACAACTGATCAACCACATCGGCCTTTGTTTTTGTCGGACCAGCCACGTCAATTTCCATGATTTGTTTTTTCAACATCATCAACACCAGATCCAATGTCTATCTCTTCTAATTCATTGGCCGACATAAATCCAAATCCTAATTTACCGAATTCACTTCGGTCTTCAAAATCTTCTATACAATCGGCCATTTAAAATAAAGTCTCAGAGCCGACTGCTTGGATCGGCTGTAGTCCTTGATCGGACACCTTGAGAAGTCACCATCCCATGTTTTTCCTGACAGGCATTCAATTCCTTCAAACTCCCAAATCGTTGACTCAGCTGTAGCAATGCTAACCGAATCATCAGCTGGGACGATCTCCACATTATTGCCTTGCCATTGAATAAAACACTGGTGCATCGTGGATGGGATGCAACAATTGGCATGAATCCAATCTCGCCCGAGGAGCATGCTGTAAGAACCTTGGCCATCAATCACAAAGAAGGTTGTCGGCAATATTTTGCTGCCGATGGTCAATTCAACATGAATTGCCCCCCGAGGCTCTGAAACGTTTCCACCAAAATCCTTGAGCGTCATATTGGTCTTGATCAGATCATCAATCCCTTTTCCCAATTTGCGGAACGTGGAATAAGGCATGAGATTGACTGCAGCTCCTCCATCAACCAGCATCTTGGTCATCGGCTTCCCATCAACGTATCCCTTCATGTACAGAGGCTTCAGGTGCCGATATCCGTTTGCATTTGTCTTCTCAAAGATAGCCTTCTCTGAATCAAGAACCAAGCATGCGGCAGCTTCTTCTAACTCATAATCAGCCTCATCATCGTCCTGTTCATCAGGAGCGGCAAAATCAAAAGGCAACATTAAAACCATGTTTACCGGGGCCGATGTGCTTGCCTCATCGTCATTGGCCATCTTAGCGCGCCAAACTTTCTCTTTGGCTAACTCTTGCTCCTGAATCTGCTCATGATAGCGCAAACGCTGCACGCGTCTCTTCTTGGTTCTAGAAATCCCTGATGGGCACCACTGTCCAGGCTTCATTTGAGGTTCTCTAGTCCGATCCTGAACTGGAGCCTTCTCTTCCATTTTTTCAGGGCCATGAGCATCAGCCCGGCCTTCATTATTTTTATGGCCATGAGTATCAACTCGGCCTTCATTATTTTTATGGCCATGAGTATCAACTCGGCCTTCATCTCCTTGATGATCATCATCAATCCTGACGCCGATCCGTTTATGAACTGATCATCGACCTCTCTTAAAAGCTTTGTATTCTTCATACTGGAGACTGCATTCAGGACAATCTGCTTTGGATGGTAATCTGAGTTTCTCGTTCCAGCAGAACACGAAGAAAGGACATCTCCAGTGACCATCATCTTTCAGGGTGGCAATTTTCCCCGTGGGGACGGATCCCCGCGGATACCCGCCCCGATTGGAGCGGGGACGGGGATCGATTTCTCCCCGTGGGGGCGTCGGGGCGGGGCCCCGAATTCGTATCGGGGCGGGGACGGGGGCGATTTCCTCCCCGCGAGGCTCCGCGGAGACCCGATAAGAGCGTAACATAATTTCTGCTTCTTGCTCGGCCTGATGACTTTCTCTCCTTGCACAGCCCAACAATTCAGCCCAATAGCCCAACGTATATAAGCTCCACCCCTCCCTGAAACCCTAAACATATCCCAATTGTTCCGGTCTAGCCGGCGGCCGCCTCTCCCCCTCGCTCGCGACGCATCTCGCCTGCTTCTCCATCCCGTCTATCTCCACAGGTCCATCCCGTCTATCTTCACAGGTGCGACTACGAGCGCGATGCATGGATGCTGATGCAGGGACGCGGTGGCAGTGGCACGAACGCCGGCAAGGGAGACGCTCTTGTCCTGCTCGCCTACATCATTCGCTGGCCAGCTTCCGTCATCACGCCACTTCTCAAATCTGTAGCAAGCAAGCCATCAGTCGTTGGCCATTCACATGCTTTTGCTTCAGACGTTAGCTTGCTAGATATTTGTTAGTGAATTTTGCCCTTTGCCAAGCGACCAATGCTTTGCTCAACTGATTCGAACCAAATTCTTCTGTAAACTCTGAAGTGGCTTCTTATTGATTTACAATCATGATTTGTGATGCATATGCTCTGCATTTATTCATGGGAGTTCTTGAAAAGTCAATCGAGGGAATTTTTGTGCTCGCGCTTGCATTCCCCATGGGGCCCCGACGGGGAACGGGGATCCGTCGGGGCCGGGGCCGGGGACGATTTTCTCCCCGAATTGCTTGTCGGGGTCGGGGCGGAGATCGATTTTCGGGGAACGGGGCGGGGACGGGGAACATGTCCCCGGCCCCGCCCCGCCCCGTTGCCACCCTGAATCATCTTGATCATACAGCTCATAGGTCTGACGTCTGTCCATATGCCAATCGGACCTATCATCGCACCAGCGTCGTCCATTGGACCTATCATTATATCGGCGTCGACCATCGGACCTATCATTGTATTGGCGCCGATCATCAAACCTATCATCAAACCGCCTCGCCTGATATTCGCGCCTCTGACGCCGTCGTTCCTCGTGCTCTTCCCATGCTCGAGCTGCTGCCTGCTGCCTTTTGTACTTGTTAATCAGCATCTAGTAAGTCACACGTGGCCGATATCCACCAAGAGCATTAGATTCACGCCCAAATGCCTGATGATTCCTCCGCAGCTCTTCAACAGTAACTTGAACTGCAGGATCAACGGCACCAGAACTCTTGGCGTGGTCCGATGTAAGCACCTTAAACTTCCCCTTCTCATCAGCATCAACCATATTAATGGAAAAGGAGAAATCAGCAAAGTTATTAGAAAAGGGATGACCATCGATCTTCATGGCTTTCTTGTTATCTTCAAATTTGATCTTGCCAGATTCAATAGCCAATTGGATCTCCCTCCTGAACACCTTGCATTCATTGGTCTCATGAGAAGTTGAGTTATGCCATTTGCAATATTTACGTTTCTTCAACTCATCGGTCGATGGAATAGAATGATTTGGAGAAAGCTGGATAAGCTTCTCACTGAGCAGTAAATCAAAAATCTTATCGGCCTTAGTTATATCAAATCCAAACTTCTCAGGGTTCTGCTTGATCCATGGGAGCGATACCGGCTTCTTGGATTTGGTCCATTCAGCTATGTTGACATCAGCCTCCTCTTCAGAATCAGAGAGATAAGATACTTGCTTGAAAAACTTTGTACGCTTCATCTCTTGATATCGGACCTCATGGGCTGACACTTTCTGCACCAGTTGTCCCAATGTCTCAAACTCCTGAGCAGAAAACTTTTTTCTTTGATCGGCGCGAGCAAACCCTGGAATGCAAGCTCGGCCAACTGCATATCAGATAGCTTCAAACTATAGCATCGATTCCTGGTATCACGGAACCGTTGGATATACTCCTTGACGGTTTCATCGTTTCTCTGCTTGACAGCAATCAAATCAGAAATCTTCATCTCGTTGAGACCAGAAAAGAAGTATTTATGGAACTGCTTCTCCATATCGGACCATCCTGTGACCGATCCTGCTGGCAGCGACGTGAACCAAGTAAATGCCGGCCCTGACAGTGACAGAGGGAAAAATCTGAGCCTGAGTCCCTCCTCAGAAGCAGCTTCACCACATTGAGCCAGGAATCGGCTGACATGCTCAATGGTGGTCATATCATCCTGCCCGGAGAATTTGGAGAAATCCGGCACTCTGTAACGCGGAGGAAGTGACACTGCATCAAAGTAAGACGGGTACGGGTGCCGATACAACCTCGCTTCATCTTTAGGCTTCAAACCGAACTGATTCTGAATCACCTCAGCTATTTTCTGTGACCAATCGGACTGTTGACTTCCAGGTGGCATCCCATCAGCTATATCCATCATATAATTATTGTAATCACCGATCATACGCCGATGTGTAGGGATCTCTGCGCGTAGTTTTGCAGCTGCAGGTTGTTTCTCTTCTTCGTTCAGAGTCCTAGCATATTTTTCACCATGTGGGCCGAGAATAGATCCATCGGCCATCAACAGAAAACCGTTGGCCAGTTCAATAGGAGGTGGTGGAGCAATCGGAATCTGTGGAACAACAGTCATTGCATTATCTTCAGTTTCTTTGCCTTTTCCTGACCCTGATGTTCCCGCAGAATCTGGTATAAACACTGGACCTTTCAAGCAAATAGCATCATCCACCGCCTTCTTGATAAGATTGTCCAAAGAATTCACCAAAGTGCCTGACTGGTTGATCAATGCATGATGAACAGCTTGGTGAATCATCTCTGTCATGTTGACCTGGTACTCCCGAGCATCAGTTGTCTTCTTGATCAATTCTGGATCTGGGAGAGGACCTTTGAGTATAGGTCCTGAACGATTACGTCCAAATTGGCCAAGGCAGAGCTTCTCAAATGCATCAATTTGGGCCTGAACTGCATCTAATTGAGCTTTAGATAGATCGGCCTTTGTAATTGGAATGGCCGTCTCAGGCGTCTTGTTCTTGTCATTCTTAGCCTTCTCAGCAGCTTCTTTTTCAGCAGCAAGTTTTGCTGCAGTTTCTTTCTCAGCATCAGACGACGACATCTTGGAATTTGCCTCTCGTGTCCCACCGGGCGTGCCAAAAATGTGTTGACGCGGAAAATCGGCGGTCGTATCCTCCGCGGTCAGCACACGTAGACCAGGGAGATCTGCTTCACTCCAGTGCCAGCCCTGCACCTAGTTCGAGTTCACGGCGTGCCAGTCAATTTGACCTGAAATTGACAAGGGAATAAAATAGTTAAATTACTCTTTGATTGTGCCGGCTCTATTCCAAACGGCGAAGGCACGTCGGATTTCAGCCAAGACCCAATCAGACTTGCATCGGCCGATACCAATCGGATCTCAAAATCGGACTTCATAGACAACCTCAATCGGACCAATATAATCGGACCTCAATCAGTCATCTAATCGGACCTCAGAATCGGACCAATCAGGATCGGACCTTGTAACAGATCAGCCTTTAAATAAAATAAAGCATAAAATATGACCGATATGTAAATAATGGATCAGCTGTGCCTTTGGACAAGATATTAAATAATCAAAGTGTGAGCCGATACATTGTCCACCTTGTCTAGTTACCAATTTGGTTCATCTTATCGGACCATCTAACTAGCCAATCGGACCAAAGCCTTTTCAGAGAAATCTAGCTCCGACGTAGGAAATCTAGATTTCTCCAGCAATGATCAGATCAGATAGCTAGACAGTCAAACTCATCTCGCCAATCTGACAACTAAACAAGATGCTCGCATAGGTGTTAATCAGATTAAGCAAATAAGCAGATAAAACATTAACAGGATCGTTCTGATTCTAAAGTATGCTATCGAATAATCAAGCAAAACCTAGCTCCGACGTAGGGAATCTAAATCATGCATAACACTCAAATAGCAATCAGGTATAACCAAAGCTTCCTTTGACTAATCAAGATGAATCTAGCTCCGACGTAGTGAATCTAAACCAAGCATGACAATCAAAGATCAATCTTATCATATTATGAACATCTAGCTCCGACGTAGGGAATCTAAACAAACACAATACTCAAAGAACAACCAGATTAAACCACAAAGCATGGATCGGACCTAGAACGATACTGTAAGATAAATATTGCTTAAATCGGACCAAGATCGGTGCTCAAAGCCGTTGAAAAAGTAGATTAATTCACATGGCGTAGATCTAAACCAATCTAGCAACTCCAAACAAACCGCAAAAGACTACCTTTAAATAACCAAGATTACTCTAGCTCCGACGTAGGGAATCTAGACTAATCTTGATGATCTAGCTCCGACGTAGGGAATCTAGACATAAAGTGCAGTCCGATAAACGATAATCTATTGAATAATCAATATTGATCTAGCTCCGACGTAGGGAATCTATATCAATCTTGATTATCCAGAGATAAATCGGTTGAACAGTATAAACGAGAAAGGGCGATGCGCCTCAATTCAAAGCCTATCCTAGTTCGATAAATTGACTAACTTACTGGTAAGCCGGAGATCAGAACTGATGCAGCCCGTCCACCAATGAGCTTCGTCGGTAACTACTACTAGGGTTTTGGCGTGAAGCCGGGTTGTATTGATTGTGAGAATAATCTTTACAATGGACGAGGGTTCATATTTATACCCTGGTCATGATGAGTTCTGATCGGACTTGACTAACTTGCAGATAAAGTAAACTAAGCTTAACATAAAACGGGACTCCCATATGCCTTCTGAAAAGGAAATAGTCCCCGCATCTGATACACTTCCTTCTTAGCCGACGCGCCCTTCTTCTTTTATCCATCATCAGATCGGACTTCTTGTTTCATCGGACTCCTCCAGCATCGGCTTCCTTCCTCGTCACATTCATCTTTGACCAGTCAACGGGCCCATCGTGCAGTTTTAACCTCACCACGTTATCATCTGACTCAGCATATCAGGTGCGAAAATCTGGTGTCAACAGACATGTTCACTATTTTTATTTGTCCTCCTCTCCTCTCCTCTCTGTTTACCGATGATGAAATTGTCTAACTCTAGAAATTATCTGGAACATGACCTGATGATCATGATTTTGTTGAGGAACTAGGCATCATTATCAGCCCCCCTACTATCTTTTTCTATATGCTCACTGTCTTTATGATGCCTTTATGCTTCAAGTTCATGATCAAATGATGAATGACATGTTTCTGAGGCCCCTACCACTACTTATACTATTAGTGCTCGTTTTGTGATATATGGCTGTTTTTTACCAACTCTTGTCTCTATATTTGGGAAGCAGCAACTGCTTTGTCTTTGCCGATGATGAAATTGTCGATTACCATAATTATCTGGAATGAGCTGATGATCATGATCTTGTGAGCAACCTGGCATCAATACCAGCCGCCCCTACTCTGTTCTTCTATATGTGCTCACTGTGTTTATATATATGTCGAGGTTGTACTCGTCAGATATTTGTCCGGCAGACACCCCGCTTTGTGCGAAGATTGATCACGGTGATGGACAGAAAGACACGGGATTTTTATACTGGTTCGGGCCCTCGAGATCGAGTAATAACCCTACGTCCAGTTGCTGCTTGTATTATTTCGTCGAGTACAGATTACAATGCATAACAAGTACCCTCGGGTGGATTGTGGAATACAAACTTGGATGTGGGAATCTTCGAATAATGAATCATGAATACCCTCTACGGACAGGACCCCCGCTATTTATACCCAGGGAGACGTGCCTTACAAGACAAAACAGACCTAAACCTAGTAGGACTCTAACTATCTTCGGGCTTCCCTCCTGCGATCTGGTCGTCGTGTCTTGTTCGGAGTCTTGGTCATCTTGGAGTCGGTAGTCGGCAATCCTCGTGGTCGGGTACCCTGGTATTATGGCCTCAACAGTAGCCCCCGAGCTTATCTTGTTCAGAAAAGGTTGATCGTTCAATAGTCTTCGGGTCTTTTTGCTCTTCGGGTGATTTCTGGATATGCAAATACCTCGTCAATCATGAGAGCCAGAAAAGTTCCCGAACTCTTGAATGTGGAAACCTGCATCTGAATGATAAGGTCAAAGAAAAATATCAGCCATAATAATATAAAAGAACTGTTCCGTCTTGGAAAATGAAACGCCCCAAGAGTGATGCAACTGCTGCCCAGGGCATTAAAAAACCCACTCCGCACGTTTCCCGGGATTTTAGCAGCGCACGTGATACGGCTCTGCTCCGGCTCCTCGATTCTCGCGCGAAGCGTCGCATCCCTGGGTCTTTAAATATCAGATCTCCTGGATTGATCCGTACTTGAACCTTCCATTCTAAACCTTCTCCCTCCCCTCGCCATGGGAAAGAAAAAGCTCAGCAGCAAGTTCAAGGTTCCTCGTCTCCTCTTCGGAGACTCCCCTCGCAGCTCCGGCGAACAACCGCCCGACAAGCCGGAGGACCCGCCGGCGACGACATCACCCACCGCTCCTCCTCAGGCTCCGCTCCTGGCTCTCCCCTGGTACGGGGATGAGGGAGTCGAGGTCGAGCCACCAGAGGAGGAGGCTCCGGTGGTAGCGCCGCCATCTCCCGAGGCTGCTCCGTCGAGCATTGCCGCCGGGAAACGCCCTGCGTCTTCCTCCCCAGCCCCGGCATCTCCTATCTCCCTCTCCTCCTCCGACGACGAGCCAAAGCAAGGAGGGAGCGGAGTCCGACTGAGGCCAGAGGCGGCGCACGCAGGCGCATCTTCGTCTTCTGCTCCGGTGGACACCAGCGGCGACGAGGAATTCGCCCGGCGCCTCTTCGTCTCTCTGAACCGCGACCTGATCGGGATTCCTGGAGACGGAGCGCTCGTGGATCTCGTCAGCGACTCTGAAGAAGAGAACGCGATAGATGATGATCCATCGGAGAGCACACCATCGCCCTGATCAGCAGTTGATATTCATCAACCCAAGATCAGGGTGCTTTAGTTTTTTGATTTTCAGGATAGTTATCAATCCATTGTGAAATGTTCCCTCTTTTGGACTTAATGAAGGAATTTCACTTGATGGATGTATTTTGAATTCCTTGTGCTTTGAAAATTCATCTGTGTCAATCTGTTCTTGAAATTATTCATCCAGAAACAAAATTCCTGAATAAAAATTTTCTCCCGAACAAACTGACGATCTTTAGTGCGTTCGGGAAATTTGACCCGAATCAAATGTGATCGGGGCATTTCCTCGCTTCACACCAAGTGTTCGGTCATTTAAAACTGATAGCTTCCTTTGTAAACCAACAATTCTAAATGCATTGAATCTGACCTGCACAGTTTTCGAAACGACGCATGCCGCAGAAAAAGGAAAGAATCTTTTTGACCCAACAGTCACTGCGGATTGCGCGGCTCAAGGGCAGGTTTTTCGGGGCTCGTGCTGCCCTGCAAAACCATAAAGCCCCCAAGCGCGGCCGCTTGAGACCTATTTGGGACTTCGTCTTCCTGGTTCACACCCACATTCGCCATTCTCAACCACTGTTCATCTGCTCCTCCAACCTTGCTAGTCTCCAGTCGCCATGGCATCCACGCACCAGTCGTCTTCCGGCACCGAGTCCACAGAGAACCAGAGCAGCGCCGCGGCCGGACGCGAACTCCGCAGTGGGACCACGATCCCCACTGCAGATGAGTACTGGAAGAAATCAACCACGACGGAGAAACACCTGCAGAAGCTGGAGGATCTTGGATTACTCCCAAGCACCGAACTCTTCCCTCGGCGTCATGCCAAAGGTCAGATGTTTCCGACCCCCGACACTCTCGAGATGGTGGTGTTCTTGGAGTTCTTTTATTGCGGATTCGGGGTTTTTCCGTCTGAGTTCCTCCACAGCGTCTGTGAACATTACCAAATAGAGCTTGTGCACCTTAAGCCCGGCGCTTTGACAATGCTTAGCGTCTTTGCCTTTTTGTGCGAAGCCTGGTTGGGAATTAAGCCCTCACTGCTGCTGTGGAGGTATTTTTATAGCCCTTCATACTATAAGAATCAAATGATGCTCGGGTCCANGATATTTTTATAACCCTTCATACTATAAGAATCAAATGATGCTCGGGTCCATCGGTTTCTCCTTGAGAAATCGGGAGATATACATCCCCTTTCCAGTCAAAGATTGCTGGAAAGGATACGAACGTCACTGGTTTTACATCACCCTTCCCCAAGCCTCACTGGCAAAAGGGAAGTACTTGATGCCAAATCTCAAGGACGAGGTCAAAGCCGTGCCAAGACTCACCCCTGACATGAAAAAGCATATTGACCGGATCTTGAAGCTCCGCGACGCTGGTTTGACGGCGGTTCACGTAGCGGAAATCTTCATTAGATGGAGATTTATTCCACTCATGACTCACGACCGCTACGCCTGGACATTCACGGGCATCAATGATCCGAACAGGATGAAACCTGACGGTGAGCATTTATTTTTCTGTTCAGTTATTTTTCCGAGTTAGTTCGGTCATTTGAATTCATGACTCTTAACTAGCAGTTGTCCCAGAGTCAGAAGTGTCTGAACGCTTGAACAAGATGTTCGGGGCTGGCCTCCCGGACTGGGAAAACGTCCCGGAGCCCTTCAGCGCTGAGAACTCTCCTCCAAAGGTAAACTGTCTCTCAGAAAAATGTTCTTTCTTGTACAATAATGATATAACATTTCTCTTTTCTCCCGACCAGGCCCCAACTATTGTTGATGCCCCCCCTCAGAGCGGGGCCATCAATGTTGAAGAGGAGGGAGAACAGCCTGTTGATCAGGGTACCAGGGCCCCGATCAACGAACCACCCGAACTATCACCTGGTTTGGAAAAGGAGATCCCGAGCAGCCCCCAGGCGAATATCCCCCGAACTCGGAAACGCTCTCGCAGTGTGGAGGGGATAGTTCCAGATTCGGAAGTCTCTGGATCGCCTGGGTCAGCCAATCTGCGGCCCAATCGCAATCAGCCTCGTCCTGTCGCCCAGGTACCAAGCATGATCGTATTCGGGCGTTTATTCGCAGCCTTTGATCGAATAACCAAAGCTAAACATGATCGGGAGATTTCTCGACAGGAAATTCGTTCGTCCAGACCATTACCAAAGCCTACTCCTGGTGCCAAGAGGTTTAAGGTTATCCTCCCTACGGCCGAGTAAGAACTTTGACAATCTTTGACTATGTATGAACATTCTACTTTAATATTGTTTTCACTATATTTGATTGTTCGGGAATTCAGGCTTCCCGATCCCACAGCTTCTCCTCCTGTCAGGCCATCTGCCAGAGAGAAAACTCCCGAGCCGGACTCGACAGCACAACTCGACGGCTCAGAGAAAACTGCAGAGATCGTGGGACCCGTCCCGACGCCCCTGGGCCCGATCTATAGCGTGCTCTCGACAGCTGAAGAGCAATGGCGTTTGCTGGACGCTCGTGCCTCTGCTGCTGAAGCGTCGGTGATCAGACTGGGAGCCCAGGTGACTGTTCTCCAGTCCGAGAAAGAAGGTATAGGCTTTAAACCTTACGCCTTGCTTATTGAGTTTTTATCTTCAAACTGTTGTTCATATGCTACCCTTGATCCTGTAGCTTACTCCAAGAGCATTGAGGTGCTCGAGAAGAAAAACTCGGACCTTGAAGGGAAGCTGGCCGATCTGACCGCCCGACTTGAAGCATTAGAGAAACATAGTTCATCCTTGGAATCAAGGCTGATGGAAGGTGCCTGCGTTGCTGCAACTCACACCATCGGGGCTTTGAAGAGCCATCTCCCTGATCTGGATGTTTCTCTGCTCTCCAAAGGCTTCAAGTGCTCGGCGTCAGATGCTGAGAAATTGTTTGATAATCTTACCCCAGTGGTGGAACCTTTTGTCAAGAAACTTGGTCTTCACCTGAGTGATTCAGAAGAATCACCCTGAACAATGTGCAGAATTCCTGTAATAGGGCAAAACTTTAACAGCTTAGAATACAGTTATATTTTGCTAAACATATGCTTGCATGTTTTTGCTTAAGTTTTAGAGCTGATCGGTATTTTCATGAATCTTTTTAACTGATAGCTTTGTCATAGCCAAAAAGTCCCGTTACCATAAGCTATTTCGGAATTGTTTAGTTGCTGAGACGCGAGCGGCCTTCTGAACTGTGTAACTCCTTGTAGTCATGGTGTTTGGTAATTTTAGCGTCTGCCTAGCTTTCTTGAATTAAAAAGTTCATTTCTTGCATGGTAGTAGTACCGTTAGTAGCCCCCGGGCTCTTTTACAGTCATACTGGCATGCTGAAAAAGAGTCTAGAAGTACAAACTCAAGAAACTTCCCGATCAAATGGGGAGCCCCCGAGCGTATAGCTCGGGATGCATAGAATAGGTCTGAAAAGAAAATTTTCAGCATGGTAGTCCCCGGCTCTTTGTTAGTGTATGCAATATGATAACAAAGAGTAGAAACAGAATAGAAAAATAGAAAACCCAGCCCCCGAGCATAAAAGCGAGGGTGAGTAGGGTATATAGAACTTATCTTTTTTTTGTTGGCGCTGTAGGCGACGCAGATGATGGTTTGTACCTGCCAATCCAGATGGTTGGTCTAGAACTGTGCACGATCTTCATTGTTTAAGCGTAGAACCTGCGTAGTTGATCCATATTCCACGTGTTTGGCAGTATGTCCCCATCGATCTCTGCGATCCTGTAGGCTCCTGGTCGAGCGATAACTACTACAATGTACGATCCTTGCCATGGAGAGGACAATTTATTTTTGTCCTTGGTGCGTTGATCCAATTTGAGCACCATGTCTCCAATGCATAGGCTTCGTTGTTGAACATTAGCATCGTAGTATTGTCGCAATTTTTGCTGATATTGGGCCACTCTAAAAGCAGCCGCGTCACGAGCCTCCTCCAGGAGGATTAACTCATCAGTACGTCTATCAGGCTCTTCAGTTTCTGAAAACATTGCCACGCGAGGGGCTTGTAGTCGGATGTCGGATGGTAGAATCGCCTCTGCTCCATACACCAAGAAGAAAGGTGTTTCGCCTGTTGCCCGATTCATAGTGGTCCTCATTACCAGAGTACTGTCGGGACTTCATGAATCCAGCGCTTATCGTAAGCTTGCAATCTGTTAAAAATCCTCTTCTTAATGCCCTGGAGCACGATGCCATTGGCACGTTCTACTTGCCCGTTTGTCTTCGGGTGGTTTACCGATGACCGATCATGCTTGATCCCGTGGTCATAGCAAAAATCATAAAACTTTTTACTTTTAAACTGTGTTCCATTATCAGAGATTATCCTGTTCGGTACACCGAATCGTACGACAATACTCCGTAGGAATTTGACAGCGGCCTCTTTAGTAATTTTCTGAACGGGCTCGGCTTCAACCCATTTTGTAAATGTGTCAATGCCGACGAACAGAAATCTGTATCCCCCGACAGCCCTTGGAAAGGGCCCGAGGATGTCTATACCCCATGTGGCAAAGGGCCATGACAAGGGTATAGTATTTAAAGCTTGCGCAGGTTTAGTTTGTTTCCGTGCGAAGAATTGACATGCCTCACATTTTTTCACTAAATCGCTTGCGTCTTGAAGAGCTGTAGGCCAGTAGAAGCTCTGTCGGAATGCTTTCCCTGTTAGATATCGGGGAGAAGCATGTGATCCACAGATTCCTCCGTGGATGTCGTGGAGCAAACTAATGCCCTCGGTCCGTGTGATGCATTTGAGGAGCATTCCATTGCGGGTTAGCTTGTATAATCGCCCGTCAACCAATTGATAGTTCTTGGCTTTACGATGGACTTTCTCCAGTGTAGCATCATCGTCCGGAATAGCTTGGTTTGTGAGGTACGCCCGGATTGGATCCATCCAGTTCTCCTCGTTTCCAACTAGAGCGGCAGCTCGGGCCGTACCGACCAACATAGACTCCTTGACGGATTCGTTGGTTGTGGAAACTGATCCCTTGGCGGGTTCAGTTTTTAGGTTCGGTAATGAAACCGACACAGATGGTTTAGTAAGAACTTCAAGTAACACGTTACCTGGGAGCCGTGTGCGCTCTGCAGCTGCCTTTGCCAGCTTATCTGCGTCGCCATTGAATTCCCTCTTCACGTGCTGTACTTTAAGCCCATCAAATTTGCTCTCCATCCGCCTATATGCTTCCAAGTACTTAGCCATGACCTCGCTTCGCGCACTGTACTCTTTCATGACCTGCTTTGCAGCTAACTCGGAATCCCCTTTCACGAGCAGCCTTTTGACACCCAGAGACGCAGCTATGCGGAGGCCTGTCAACAGTCCTTCGTACTCGGCAACATTGTTAGTAGGAGTTGGATCAACAAAATTGATTTGTAATGCATACCTGATGATGTCATTGTGTGGTGAAATCAGGACCACCCCAGCCCCCGCGCCTGCTTTGCAAAATGCTCCGTCATAGAACATTGTCCAGTGTTCGGGATTTTGGGCAGCCTCTTCAGGTTCGGGGTTAGTCCATTCCGCGATGAAATCTGCCAGAGCCTGCGATTTGATGGCAGTTCTGGGTACGAATTCAACGTCGTAAGCCCCCAGCTCCACAGACCATTGTGCGACCCTTCCCACGGCATCTCGATTATGCAGAATGTTGCCTAGGGGGAAAGTTGACACTACCTTGATCTTGTGGCTCAGAAAATAATGCTTGAGCTTCCTGGAAGTCATTAGTACAGCATATAATAATTTCTGAATCTGAGGGTACCTCGTTTTGGCATCATGTAGCACCTCACTTACGAAGTAAACGGGATGTTGTGTTGTAGACTTTTCTGTTGGTCTTTCGACCACCAAAACAGTGCTGACAACAGTTGGGGTCGCTGCTACGTACAACAGCATCTCTTCTTGTGGTTTTGGTGGGACCAGTACGGGCATTTTCCGCAGGTACTGTTTAAATACCTGGAACGCCTCTTCTGCTTCTGCCGACCACTCAAAACGATCAGTTTTTCGTAGCAATTTGTAAAATGGCATACCTCGTTCGCCTGACTTGGACACGAATCGACTTAGGGACGCCATCATTCCTGCCAACTTCTGGACCTCGTGGCGGCTGCGTGGAGACTTCATGTCGTCGAGTGCCTTGATCTTGTGCGGATTTGCCTCTATACCTCGTTGGGAAACAAGGTAACCGAGGAGCTTACCCGATGATACACCAAAGGTGCATTTGGCGGGATTGAGCATCATCCTATTTTTACGCAAGTTGTTGAATGTTTCAGTTAAATCAGCGATTAGATCGCCCTTTAACTTACTTTTCACAACAATGTCATCTATGTATGCCTCCACATTACGGCCGATCTGGCCTTCAAGAACAATGTGAACACATTTTTGATAAGTACAACCTGCGTTTTTCAGACCAAAAGGCATCTTTATATAGCAATAAACACTGAAGGGAGTTACAAATGCAGTTTTCTCCTCATCGTCAATGCACATGCTGATTTGGTGATACCCCGAGTAGGCATCTAGAAAACAAAGCAATTCACATCCAGAGGTCGAATCTACAATTTGATCTATCCTAGGTAATGGATACTCGTCCTTCGGGCAAGCTTTATTCAGATCTGTGTAGTCCACGCACATCCTCCACGTTCCGTTGGGCTTCTTGACCATGACTGGGTTCGCCAGCCACTCCGGGAAAGGGACCTCTCGAACGAAGCCGGCTTTGAGTAGTCGGTTGATTTCTTCGTTAATGGCGTCTCGCTTCTCCGGGGTATATCTCCTTTGCTTTTGCTTGACTGGTCGGACGCCAGCTCGTATGCCAAGCTTGTGCTCGATTACCTCCCTGGGGATCCCGGGCATGTCAGATGGTTCCCAAGCGAACACATCCGCGTTTGCCCGAAGGAAAGCAATGAGCTCGAATTCCTATTTGTCACCCAAGCCAAGACCTATCTGGGTGGTCTTGGTCGGGTCTGTCTCATCAAGGATTACCGCCTTCGTGCCTGGCTCGGGGCGTCTGGCAGGTGGCTCGGCTGGTGAGGCGTCGGCCGGCGACTCGCCAGCTGCTTGTGGCGGCGTCCCCTTGAGTGGGGTCTGGTCTACCACAGTCTGCCCTTCAGCGGCACGGTTGTCAGCTCCCTGTCCGCCGACGAGCTCCTGTTCGGGTACTTCTTTCCCCTTGGCCCTTGATCGGTCTTCAGCTGCTCGGGAGGTTTCAGCCAATGCGCCCTTGGCGGCAGCCTTGGGCTGGCTTTTTGTCTTTTTCTTGGCAGGTTCGGCAGCCTTGGCTGGTTCCTGCTCGCCACTCTTGATCATGTCCAGGGTCTTCATGTCGCACTGGACCGCGCCCCTGCGATCGCCGCAGACGGTGATCGGGCCCAGCGGCCCCGGGACCTTGATCATGGAGTACGCAAAGTGAGCGACCGCCATGAATTTCTTCAGAAACGGTCGGCCCAAAATGCAGTTGTAGGCCGACGTGATGTCAGCCACCTCGAAGGTGAGGAACTCTGATCGGATGTTTTTGCCCTCTACGAGGGTCACCTGCAGATCGATCCTCCCCAAGGGAAAGGCTTGAATGCCTGGTATGACCCCGTAGAAAGGCTTCTCCACAGGGGACAAGGACCTTCTCGGGATCCCGAGTTCGTCAAAGGCATTGACAAACAAGAGGTTGAGGGCGCTTCCACTGTCGATCAGGGTTCGCCCGATCTTGCGGGGCCCGATCCATGGCTTGATGCACAGTGGGAGTAGCGGCCCGTCGTAAAGCGTCTCGGGGTGGTCCCTTTGATCGAACGTGATCGGGATATCTGACCACCTCAAGAGTTGCTTGCAGGGCTCGGCGCTGTTTATCTGCCTCTCGACCATCTTGAGCTGGGATTTGGAGGTTCGGGTTGAACAGCCACCGAAAATTGTAGCGACCTCTAGATCTTCGGGGAGATCTAGATCATCATCACAATCCATGTAGTTTGCCGCGCGAGGGTTGTGAGCTGCCTGGTCGCGTGGAGCCCCCTGCTTCTGGCTCTCCTCCTCCTGCTTCTGCTTTTTGTACACCGTGCAGTCCACGAAGTGATGCTTCGTGGATCGGTGAATCGGGCAGTACATCGGGAGGTTCTCCGGTTTGCCTTGACGCCTGTACGGGGGCTTGTTGTCGACGGCCATGACTTCGTCACCCTCGGTCTTGCGCTTCTTATTCTTGTGTTTATTTTTCTTCTTGCCCTCCCCGGCTGGATGGCTTTGTTCGGGCTTCCCGTGAACCCGTGCTCGGGCGTCCGCCATCTTGGCGGTTTCTTCCAGGATCCCGTACAGCTCTGCCACCGTCTTCGGGTTCTTCTTGGCAAGTTCCTCCGCCGTTCGCTCGTCTTTGCAACCTTGATTGAAGGCCACAATCACCCGATCATCCACCATGTCGGGGATGGTGTTACGGGTGTCACTGAACCTGCGGATGTAGTCCCGGAGGGATTCTCCAGGCTTCTGCACACAGTTGAGCAGATCTCCCTCATGTCCGGGGCGTTTGTAGGTGCCTTGGGAATTAGCTTCAAACGTCTCCCGAAGATGAGTCCATGACTTGATGCTTGCTTCGGGCAGGTTCATGAGCCATGTTCGGGCTGAACCCTGCAGAGCAGTCGGCAAGTAGTTGGCTTTGACATAGTCGTCACCCCCGGTGGCATCGATGATCGTGGAGTAGATCTGAATCCACTCGCGGGGGTTGGTTGTTCCGTCATACTTCTCAATGCTAGTAGGACGAAACTTTTCGGGCCACCTGACCTTGCGCAGGGCTGGGGAGTATGCAAGGCATCCCCCCATGCCTGGTCGGGAGTCACGTGGCGGCGAATCAGCATGGGACCGATAGTAACCCTCACGCGCTCGGTAATCTCGATTGTGATTGAGAGTTTCCCGAGCGTCGCGAGTGCGACGATTGCGCTCGAGTTGTGGCCTCATGTCACGCCCCTCGTGTGGGCGATAGTATGGTCGTCCGTTGACAGATCGGGACCGAACCGGCTGTGGCTCGCGTGGTCTGTTTGACGGAGCTGGTGGTGCGGCAGCGGCGGCTTCGATATGCTCCTTGGCTTTGTCCGCTGCTTCCCGAGCCCTCTTGGCTATGGTGGCCATCAGGGTCCCTTCGGCCATTGCTTCCATGGTCTCCAAGAGGGTTCGGATCTGCAGATTGTCCTGTTCGACGGCCCGGAAATCGTTGTTGAGATCTCGGGGAGCCAATGAGGATGCAACCTGCTGTGTACGGGTTCTAGCCGTTTGAAGTGTCGGTGCGTTGCTCAAACGTGGAGGAGGCACGGGTCGACGCGAGCTAGACGACTCGGCGGCGGCCTCTGTCCCGTTTGCGTTCAACACATGGATGCGGCGGTCTTCAGATGGTTCTGACCCATTGCTAGATCCACTGTAGTCGAGATCCAACTGCGCAGTGCGATCTGCAATGTCTTCAGGAGTTGGCTCCGTGAAGGTGGCGAAAACTTCCCGACCGGCGCATGTGAGATCGGGATCGTGGATCCCTGTCAGCTTGAGCTCGTAGTCGCCTTGGTGCTCGAACACGAGGTCTCCGAAGCGGATCTCCCGTGCAGGCACTAGATGGCGGTGAGCGTAGAGATCGGAAGCGGAAGCAGAACTCCCGATCGCTCCCGACTTGACGGAACTGGGCATGTAGGGCATCGAGGAACTCGACGCGTCGGCGAACCAGACTCCGTTGATGATCGGCATGATCTTTCTTCACGCAAGGGCCCCTGTCGATGTTGTACTCGTCAGATATTTGTCCGGCAGACACCCCGCTTTGTGCGAAGATTGATCACGGTGATGGACAGAAAGACACGGGATTTTTATACTGGTTCGGGCCCTCGAGATCGAGTAATAACCCTACGTCCAGTTGCTGCTTGTATTATTTCGTCGAGTACAGATTACAATGTGTAGCAAGTACCCTCGGGTGGTTTGTCTAAAGTTGCAAATCAATGGAACATACCCTCTACGCACAGGACCCCCGCTATTTATATCCAGGGAGACGTGCCTTACAAGACAAAACAGACCTAAACCTAGTAGGACTCGAACTGTCTTCGGGCTTCCCTTCTGCGATCAGGCCATCGTGTCTTGTTCGGAGTCTTGGTCGTCTTGGAGTCGGTAGTCGGCAATCCTCGTGATCGGGCACCCTGGTATTATGGCCTCAACACCAACTAACTTCGTCTGTACTCTGTAGGCACAAAATAGACAGAGCAGCAGAGACAAAGTTTACTGGGAGGAGCAAAACGGATGCAAACGCTGAAATATCCTGGTTCCTGAAAAGCCCTTGAACTTACTAGCAAGCAGCTGGTGCGGATCGGACGAGTTGCTTGTTTTTATCGCCCGGCCGGTAACCAAACATTTCAATTTCAAGCGATCCTTCTGGAGAGAACTAGGGATTGGCACAAGCTATCGACCTATCCATGCATGTAGCTGAGGAAAAGAGAACGGCCTCATCGCCGTCTCCATCAGCGAGCCAAAAACAAGATGCTCCTGTCGCCGTCGTCGAGACGGCGGCCTCTTCATCTTACACATGCAAACGGCACCAAGCAAAACCCAGGCCACGTTGCTATGCTGTGCCATTTTCAGGAACCAGGGAAAACCGACGGCACTGCCCAAGAACAACCCAGGCCGGGGAGAACTCTGCTTCTTTCTCAAGTGTTCCGCAAGATCGATATGATAGTGCACTCTCCAATGGAGATGCCTTTGCGTTGGCTGTGAAAAAGCTTTGCGATTGGCAACAGTACAAGTTCTTGGAATCTGACCGGGCGATGCTTTTGGGTTGCAGGATCGGTGCGTTTCCTTTCAGTCCAAATAGGTGCAGACACACGACACGCCATTGGAATCGTGTGATCGAGGTGAGTTGAAGTGGTTGAGCGCTTTGATGGGGCAACAGGTACGAGAATTTCTCATCCGTCCTGACAGACTCTTTTTTTTTTGAGACAAAGATACCTGTATTATACCAAAGGATACCGTACAAAGACACGTACACATACAGGTACACGATGGTAGGATACAGAGAACAGCTGATCCACCAAACTGCACACCAGATTCCGCCGCCGCTGGTCACCGCCGGCGAACTCCGGGGCCATTCGCCACAATCCCGCGGTACACCGAATCTCCATCGCCATCATCAGGCTTCGAAGAGGGCCGCAGAAGAACATCGCCACCATGGACGAGCAGAAGCTTGAAGAGCATCGGCTGGACATGACGGATTGACCGCTAAATGGCCTGATCGGAAATGAACGGCTGGAGATATATGCAAGTGGCTGGTTCTTTTCTTTTTTCAGGGAATCGGAATTTCTCAGCTATCTTGACAGAATGAAATGAAAGAGAGCAATAGGCTCTGGGTGGATAGATTCTTCATTCTTGGCACAAAATCTCCCCTACAAACTTTACAGCCTGTGTAGATAGGGAGCCAAAATATGTAACACACAATGTTCGATTTCGGTCATCTCCATGGGACGTGTGAAGAGAAAGAATCCTAGAATTCCTTATGTTTTCAAAGTAAATCCTAGAAATACTCAGAGCAAGTAGCTCCCCTCATCTAATACGCGTAATGGCTAGAAAATCTCAGCACAAGAAGCCCATAAGGGATTTTTAGCATGTTACAAAATCAGAATCACCAGCAGGGAACAAACAAATAGCCGAGTATACTTTCTAGTTTATTTTTCCAGTCAATGCAATATTTGAAATTCATCGGATAATTGCGAATATGCCATGTATCTCTGACGACCACAAGTTGATGCCCCAAGTTGGCTACGGAAGTGGAATAGACACCCCAATTATTGGATGCCGCGCGCGTATCTCGACCCTTTGGCATCATCGGTCCGATCGCGCACGCAGGCCACGTCTGCATGCTGCGCATCGATCAAGAGCTCGCATCGCGGGCGCATGGCGCTCTGCCTCTCTGGGACAGCACGCACGCACGCACTACACTACACTTGTTGCCACCCGCGCATGTGTCACCGTCCAGGTACGCAATGAAAGGCCACGCGTCCACTGGTACAGAAACCACTTATAGTCCCGGTTGGGGACGTGTTTTAGTCCCGGTTTTTTTAACTGGGACTGCCTCAATCCTTTTTCTGGGTATTTACTAGGGACTAAAAGATGTCTTTAATCTCGGGCAGCACTACTGAGGCCCCATTTGACAGAACTCTCAGAGCTGATTCTCGGCTAAATTCAGCAGGAACTTTGCCAAACAATTTTTAGAAAGAAGTGATTCTCATCTGATTCTGTGAAACGAAAAAATAGCTTCTCCTGATTCTGTGAAGTGATTCTCCATCCTGATTTTGAGAGTTTTTGCTAGAGAATCAAAGAGAATCACTTTCAGCCACGTAATCACTTCTCTCGTAAAATCAGCTTCCTTAGAGAATCAGAATCAGGTGGAGCTCTACCAGACAGGCCCTGACCGGGACTAATAAATTTTCATAAATAAAAAAGCAGGGACCCCAACTGGTGACCGGCTTGGCCACCCACCGGCCGCCACTCGCCGGCGGCGAGCTGTCCAACTCTCTGCCCTCATCTCTCGTTTCTCAAATTCCCCAATGAATCACAGAAACAGCAAATTCCTTATACAATTAAACCACCATTAAACCTCAAATTAACCAAACAATCTTCTCCAAATTCCTTAAAATTACAGAAACTCAGAACAATTTCATCCAATCAATAGAAAAATCAAGAAAGCTATATGAATCTCCACCTACAATCAAAACAAAAAAATCCTCCCTGCTTGTCGGCCGAGCCACCGCGCGCCGGCCCGGCCCTGCCACCTTCCTTGCCGCGCTGCCTCCCACCGGGGCTGGCCGANTGCCGAGCGCGCACTGGCCCGGCCGCCCCCTCCCCTTGGGCACGGGGCGGCGCGGCCCCCCCTAAGAGAGTTGAGAGAGAGAAATCGAGGGGAGGGCTCACGAAGAGATAAGGCTTGGTGGTGAGCGGTCACTAGGGGATATAATAAAGGCAAACCAATGAACTCAGAAAAAATTGTCGGCAAGATGGCATTTAGTCCCAATGCGTGCCTTCAACCCGGAATAAAACAATCATATTAGTCCTCGATGAAGCACCATCCGGGACTAGAAGCCAGGGTGCCTTTTAATCCTGGGTGGAGCCACCACTGAAGACTAAAGAGCTTTGTTGCCTTTTAACGATTGGACCCGGGACTAATGCCTACATTAGTCTCGGGCCCAGTTTCTACCAGGACTAAAGATTTGGACCAAAAATGGTTCTTCTAGTAGTCCATGCACGCTGGCCCATGGTTTTGGACGCCGACGACCCACTGATGACCTCAATCACTGAAGAAAGACAGGCACCGGGTTGGGTACTTGGGTTACTGATGATACGTCGACGCAGCCACCATCTGATCATGCTCAGCGTGCTCTTTTGCGACCGAGTGAAGTATAGCCGCAATAGGCTCCGGCATGACATGATTGCCCAATGACCGGAACGAAAAGACACGGCCGAGGCGAAAAGGAATCGAGAGACAAAGATGCCGCTTTGATCTCTCGACGATCACTTTGCGTCTGGTCACGCTCACACCTGCAGCAACCGCAGCTTATCCTTCCCGATCGATCCCCGGCGAGAGCGAGAGAGTTCGGTCGTGGTCGCGCGTGACTCATCCCGCACCCGGAGCTAGCCCGCCGTCCCCCCGCCACCGCGTGCGCGCGACGGATAACCTCGGCTGCAGCTCCGGTCCCAACGATGAAAGCAGCAGCCAGCCACCAGCTCCGGTGAGGTGACGGAGACGGACGAAGCATCTCTCTCTATATATATAATATGCTTTGCTTATCTCGGTGGAGAAGCTGGCCGGCCGATGATCGATCTAGTCGGAAGATTCAACCGGTGCCGGTGCGGTGCGAATGCGATCGCCGGAGATTGTGAGATCCGATCAGATCACCCCCGCCTTTTTTAACTTTGTGCCGTCAGTGCGTGGTAAATTGGCCCGGTTAGGTATGCTCCGGGGTGCTTTAGTTTGGATGTAGGCATGTAGCATCTGTCACTAGCTCTGTCTGGCCATCTCTTCTGCAAGTGTATACGTGATTAGGAGATGAGAAGAGCTGAGACTCCGCTGATGACAAAGTTAAAGCGCTGGTGACTGCTACGGCTTCTTTTGCCTCCGTGAGAAAGGGTTCGCACTGACGGTCGAGGCATGCTTTTGTGGCTTTTGCTCTAGTGATCTGATCTATGGCGTATAGACGGACATGTTCAGGCATGCATAGAGGGCGTGAGCTTTTGAGATTGCAGGACAGTACTATGGAAGCGTCAAGGAAGCTCACACATAGTATATGCGTGCATGTTGTGGTTCCTTCCTGAACTTTCCTTGCAACTTTGAGCGTCAAAGCAAAGCTAGATTTTTCCAACAAGAATCGTGGTCCGATCCAAGCCTATTGTTTTGGCCTGTCGGCCGGGAACGCGTTCCTCGTGTTGTGGCCGGAGGATGACGGTGAGTGCGAAGCGATTTCCACGAGGTGGGGATTCTAGCAGCAGAAGCGATGACTGTTGGCCATTGCGGAATTTCAGAATGGGCCCAGATTTAGATTTGCAACTTGCCGTTTGGGCCAGGCCTCTTTTGTACATTTGTTGGATGGGGTCCATGAGCCAATCTGTGGGCTATTTGTAGTCGTAGGCCCACAAATATACTTTAATATTTGAGAATATTTGAACTCAGTCTCGCGCTCTCGATGATTGAGATTGTGTTGGCTCAGTCGCTTTTTCTCCGGATTCCGGAAAACCTTTTGTCTCCGCGACTGTAAAATCCTATTGTTTTCCTGTCACATTTGGCACGAAAGTATGGTGTATTAATTTGCCGGTCACCGCAACTGACGAAAAAAAAATCCGGTTGCAAAGACAGATATTCTCTGGCCAAATCTCTGTTTCCCTTGGGGGGAAGAATTTTTTTTCTCAAAAACGCAGGAGAGCTGCGCTTCATTGTATTAAGTAGAAGAAACACATGAACAACGAAACAAGCCCAAAGACCAACAAACAGGCCTGACGGGCGACCCAAAAAGAAGAAGAAAGACCGAAGGAACCAAGAACTAAAACGAACAGAAAAAGCCCAAGAAACGAGAAGAACACAGACACCAAGTGGCATAAGGCCGGAGAGTAAGCGACTACTCCCGCCAAAGACAACCTAAACGCCATGCACCTGCCTGAATCCAAAGATGGCCCTCCAACGAGATGCTCTGCAACAGCTCAGAAGTAGTTGCTGCCCTCCGGTCGAACAGGCGGGCATTGCGTTCCTTCCAAAGGCTCCAGATGACGAGCATGAACAGGGTGTCGAATCCTCTTCGCCTGTCGCCTGTGAAGCCTTGTCTTAACCTTCCCCACCAATCATGTAGTTCTTGCTGGTTCAGACTGAAGCTGTAGGTGCCGCCGACCCGATCCACCACCTGAAACCAGATCACCTTGGCATAGCTGCAGTTCACGAGCAAATGGTCTGAAGTTTCTTGTTCCTGGTCACATAACCAACAGAAGTCCCTTGCCTCTAGCCCGTGTCGCCGTCGTCTGTCCGCCGTCCACAGCCTCTTCTTGGTTGCCAACCATGTAAAGAACTTGACTTTGTGCGGCGCCCAGTTCTTCCATATCCGGCTAGAGCCCTGCATTCGCAAGCTTCCTTCGTGCAATTGTCTGTAAGCTGAAGAAGCCGTGTACTGACCGTCGGCATTCCATCACCATCTGAACATGTCCTCCCTGTCTTGTGTAAGCTGCATTCCTGCTAGGCGGTACCAAAGCGCTATGTACTCCATGAGCACCGGAACCGATAGGCCGCCTCTTATGTCCGTCGTCCAGCTTCTGTTCTGCATCGCCTGCGCCACCATGCGCCTCTTCCTGATTCTGGCTGGAACCATGGCATATACATTTGGTGCGATGTGCTGAATGGATTTGCCCTCAACCTAGTGGTCCTCCCAAAAGAAAGTTCGCTGTCCATTGACGATCAGCACTGTGATAGAAGTTTGGAAGAAGGCCCTGACCTGTGGCTCTATGAAGAAGGCCCTGGCCCAGGAAAAGAATTGTGCATCTATGAAAAAAACTTCATAGAGCCTTCTTCAAAATGCTGAAGGCCCTGACCTGTGGCTCTATGAAGAAGGCCCTGACCTGTGGCTCTATGAAGAAGGCCCTGACCCACTCTGGCCGGCTTCATTGTTAAATGCTTGTTGCAACTTGGTAAAATTTCAATATCATACAAAATAAGGAATGTACCTCACAAACAATGACTACTTTAAGAAACAAAATAATGTCAACACTTGCATTAGAAAATAGTTCACCATCGCCACTGGTTCCACCTCAAACAAAAAGAACAAGTAGTCAACCTGATCCAATGGCCAAGTATAATCAGTCACGGTGACAAAAGCCGTACCGGAGATTGTCATTCTGCAGCATATATTAATTAGCTCCAGTATTGGACTCTCGGCACTCGGCAGGACATGAGTTCCTCATGTTGTGGTCAGTTGATGATGATGATGAGCAGTGCGTTCCACGAGGTGAGAGTGAGATTCTAGCAGCACAAGCTAGTGATTTCTGGTGCTAATCGAGCAGTAATGCACTATTGCGAGTTTATTAATGGGCCCAGATTTGGCCATTGCAACTGCAAATCCGCGTTCTGGGCCAAAACTTGGTCCTCTTTTATACATTTGGTTGGGCATGTTGGAGTGCAATAATCATGCACATTTTGAGGTTCTATGGGGCGATATGCGCCAACCCGGTCTACTGGCCACAAATTTATTTAATTTTTTTTCACTAAGGAGGAACAAATCTACTTCTATTTTTTGTTTTTGCTTTCAGAAGAACAAAGGATTGTGTGTATTGGAACACCACGATTTGCTTCATAGGTAAACTCTTCACACAACTCGGTGACAATGCACAATATCAAATCAAAGTGAAATATCAAATTTTTAACAATCAAAATTATAGTAACATTTAACTTTGTATTTCCGTTCAAGTAATGGAAATGGGGGTGTCCTCGCTTCAAAAAAAAATTATAGTAACATTTGCAAAGCAATTTCTCGTCACTACAGGGACCCAGGATTGTTCCACCACCAATAAAAAGAAGTAAACACCATGTTCCAATGACAAAGACTTGACGCACGGGTTCCTCCTTTTCCCTTGAGAGTCTTGTTTCTCTTGGTATGCCGCTAGCCTTCATGTACACGACAATGTGTAGTCATTGTGGAAACGGCATGTTTTTTTTGTTTCGCTTCAATGTCTCATGGCAACATTGTAACGCTTGAGACCTTTGACAACTAGTAGCTAGCCGTGTAGAGAACAAATGGCATAGAGAGTAAACGTCTCTAAGCCATTTATTCTATGAAGTTCATCCTATTTTTGCCAGTCATGCATCCATATCACGATGCACTGTGAAGTACTGTTCCTATTCTGCCCATAAAATCATTGATGGAGTGGAGGAGGCAAGTAATTGTGTCTTCCCTCACGTGTTTTCCATTTGCGTATACCTTTTGTACCAAAAGCCAACTTCAATATGTCCCTCCCTTCCCTAGGTCGCCAGCAATGCATCGGTTCTGTGCTCCCATTGCCAGTGCTGGTTGTGAAGCTGTCCCCCCCTCCCCCCCGGCTTGGGCTGTGAGGCGAGGGGTCATTGAGGATAAGTGTGTAGTCGGGGGTTTGGACGCCACGGGTGAAAACCCTGCACGGTTTCGGCCGGTGCCGGCAATGGCTACGTTCTTGCATAATTCTCCCTGCTGAGGGCATTGTCATGGTTTTCCTCCTCCCTCTTCTCTGGTTCTGTCGGGTGAAAACCTGGTTTGTCCTTCGACAAACGGTCGATGGCGTCGCTCTTGTTGCATCATACCCTTCCTGAAGACATCGTGCCACATTTTCTCCTATCCCTCTGACCTCTGGACCTTTTGTTGCCTCGGTCGCCTTCTCCATCGCCGGCGTGGTCGTCTTCACTGTGGTGGTCCTGTCGTATGGTCATTTGGTCGTTTCGGTAGTCATGAGTACTCTGGTCATAGTGATCCGCTATGTGAAAGCTCTTCAACGTTCTCGTCTGTCGGTCATGGCTTATCGTCTTTTGGCGTTCTTTGGTCTTCTCCAATAAAGGCGTGCTTGTGGAGCTGTAGTTCTTGTTTGTTGTAGCCACAGTTGTTGTCTAGCTTGGTGTGTTGTGTTGTTGGCGTTGTTGTGGTTTCTTGTGTGTGTTGTTTGTGTTTGTAAACCTCCATCTTCTCTTAATGAATACGTGCCAAGCACGTTCTCTAAAAAAAATGTAGTACACAATTTTAGTTCTTCCTTGACCTACTTGTGGTTGTGGGCCTGCAGCTGCTGCAAGAAATGAGACTGCCAACACATAATTTTGGATCCAAAACACCATACAAACAATTGCAGTTTCAGATTGTCATATTTCTATATATATCTTGTCTGAAAAGGTGGAATAAATTGGTCTATGATATGCTGATTTTCAAAGACCAATATATGGTTGTGTGAATGTGATTACAGATGCATGAATCTTTCCTTGTGAAATAATACACAGCTAGCTACCGTCGCAGAGGAGAACACAGTTTGTCTGAAGGCAATGGTATCTGCATGTCTTTTTGTTCATCTAAGGAGAAATTGAACAAGTATCCACATGGTGTTATATTTTAGTTTGGCCTCATTTTAGAAATCTACTTTCCAAATTTGATGACAAAGTTAACAAATCAATCAAAATAAACCAGACAACTACAAACCCCATAGCCAAGTTTATCTAACAGAAGAATTACAACACTTTGTTCCATACCAAATTGATGTAAAATTATGCTCTCACCAAATCAATCAGCAAACCATGCGTGTCTGGGCGTTTCCAAGAGCTTAGACTAATGACACTGCACCAACTACATATCTCTAGTCTTAATCAATAGGTTTCATAGTAACTAAACCTACAAATCTAGCAAGCACGACATCCCATAACAACCGAAATGTGGCCTTCTTTTGACTTTGCAGTCTCTAAATGATGCACAATCATTCTCAGCCTACAAATTCAAGCCCCGTTTTCATTAGTCATCATAATGGAAATGCCATATTTGTTTGTTTCCCTCCAGTGTCTCATGGCAACTGAGAAATATCATTATTTGGACAGAATAAATGGCAACTGTATAGTATTTGGCCTCCATGGCTTTAGAGAAGAAAGGGCTTAGAGAGACAAATCCCCGTCACTGATGAGTGATGATGAATTATAAAAAAATAGAAAAGCCAAAACCACTTACAATTTGAAATATGGGAGTAACAACTAATAATTTTTAGATGAGTGCTAGGTGAGACACTAGCTGGCCTATTAGCTAGGGATCCAAACAAGCCATCAGCTAATTTTCGGTAATGATAGGTCTTAGCCGATGCCTATCCATCGGCCAGGCGCTCGACACATGTCAAAAGACAAGCACCGATGTTGTAATTATTGTTCCTCATGTTCCATGGCAGATGTTGCAAAAGACAAGTGCTGATGTTGTGATTATTGTTTCCCTATGTTCCGTGGTGGATGTTGTATGAAACATGATGTAGTGCGAATTTGGCATCCAATCATTTCTATGGTTAAAGAGTTTCATTTCATCTGATTGCGTCCAGTCATGTGCATCGCAATTTGGCTAGCCTATGAAACTATGAAATGAAACTATATATTAGAGGTCTTGTTTCATTCATTGACTCAAGCCTCTTTTGATGAGATAGCGCTCTTGAAAACAGTGAAATGAAACTCTTCACTGGAAACAACCTTAGCTACTCGTGCACTTTCAATAGGCTCTTTGCACACGTGGCTAGCAACAGTACTGCTTTCATTCCCGAGTTTGATAGTCCAACTCCTGAGAGAATATAATGATCGACATAACTATTGGTGCAAACTTGATCATCACTATTTGTGAGCACTATCTTAACGAGAAGGCCTTTACCGTTCGGAATGCTTTGTTTATTGTCAACGGGAGGTTTCCTTCCTCCCGATCGATGAGCCCCACCTATACAAACATAACGACTGAGTTGTCTGTCTCTTCCACTCTGTGTTTATCCATTTCTCTCCTCTTTCTCTTTTCGTTTCTCCTTTCTCACTTGCACTGCCCCTCCCCTGCTCCACTCCGCACCCTCCCCCCCGCGCAGCCACGCGCCTTTCACCAGTGAGAGATGCCCAGCGCCCCGCTCTGAGAGCCTCACCACAAAGGAAACTGCACATGGAAGCTCCCGAAGCGAGGGGCCTAGGAAGTCAGTACCCGACCACTTGAATATATGAGTTGTAACTTTGTTTGGTTTGCTCCAAGATCCCATGAACACCAAGCTAGGTGTCATGACGTCATACCATTACTTTCTCCATGTCAAATGACAAGGGGTGTGTTGAGTGCCCAGATTATATATATATAGCTTTGTACCATGAGTACCAAACTAGAGTAGCAGTTATAAGCTCATCCGGTTTGTGCCCTATAATCATGCCTATAGTATTGTAGTTCAGAGTTTGGTCATGATTGTTTGTTTGGAATAACTAAAGAGGCATTCAGGATGGTGAGTGGGGGATGGAAACTCAGAGGAATTCCTAAATATATTTCACATGATGGGGGAGCTTATACCACTTCCAGTTCTATTGGGCCAATAAACCTATTTTCATATTTTTGATTCTAGTTTATATAACTAATGAACTATTTTTATTGGATTATGATTTTGAACATTTTTACATGCTATTTTTTAAAATTTAATTCACAAATATGTGAAACCTAAATCGATATTTTGGATAAACTAGTTCAACATTTATGTGGAAACATAGAAACGATATATCAAAAAAGTTGAACATGTATATTGAAAAATTAAAGTAGTACATTCTCAATTAATTTTTAAGTAACAAAAATGAAAATATTCACATATTAAATTAGTGACACACACACACACACGCACACACACGCACACACACAGAGAGAGAGAGAGAGAGAGAGAGAGAGAGAGAGAGATTATAGGAGATGTATGTACATACTACAGAGGACATTCTGAACGAAACATTTTGGCATTCTGAATTAAATAATCACACTATGGGCATGGGCCAAAACTACTTTTTCGCTTATATGGTGGAGCCATGGTGTCCTAATTCGTTCCTAACTTCCCTTATAGGTGATCTTAATTTCTCTCCCCTCCAACCCGTCTTCAATTGGTAAAATTTCTCTTTGTATGAGAAAATGGTAATTTATTGTAAGTCTTGAAAGCACTGGCGGACTGTAACGGAGGCGAAACGGGGCTCCGGCCCCTGCTTTCTCCGCGCGCTGTCCACAGCACATGGCTGCATCAGTGGTTGGTAGCTGAATTGCTTCCATGATATTGTCATGTGAAGTGTGCAGTTATAGTTCAACTGTCCCCCTTGATTTAGCTCCACGTTCCGCCACTGCTTGAAAGTGATGGTACATCGAGGTTTATCCTAAATTCGTTATAATATTATAATGGATAATTTGATAACGAAACACATGGTTATGTCAGCTCAAAGTATAGTAGGATAGTGCGCATACAGGACATATTATTCTAGAAGAAACATGTTTTGGCCTACTGAATTAAATAGTCACACAGTGCGCCGAATTAAAACTCCCTTTCGCCTGATATGGTGTGGGGTCTCCTAATGTGGTTTTATAACTTTGATGATGCTACCTTTGAGCCGCATATCAATCGGCACACTACTTGCATAATATATAAACTCCGAGCATGTGCTGGGACAATATTACGATTTCCAATAATTGTAGCATATATACTATACAACCTTGTGGAATTTNTCACATGGGTCCCCTATCATTCGACTATATTTCAATGGAAAAAAATAATGATACGAGCATCCCACATATAATACACAAAGGTTAAACAAATTTGGTAAATTTTGATAAGGTTACCATCCAAACACAAATTTGCTTGCGTTTTGTCGTCGTCAATGATTTTGTCATGACCAAAAATTTAGCGAGGCTAGATAGCGTGCAAACCAAACATGCCCTTAATTGTTGTGCAAAGGAATTGCTATGTGCGAGCGTCAGTGGAGACGAGCATGTGCACGACGTGCCCAAGCTGATCACCGTGTATATATTGGTGTTCGGGTGCATACGGCCATCCAGAAGCTCGTGCTCAGCGGCAGCGCTATGGCTAGGGGCACGGCCACGCCACCGTGCACGAAGCTCGGGCTCACGTGGATGAACCCGGCGACCATCACAAGCACGTGCACGGTGGACGTGGAGTACGTGAGTAGTTGGGCGCGAGAGGCCACAGCATGGCCAGAAACACACTAATACGCGTGATAACAGCCACCGCGATGGGTCCACACGAATTGGAGCCCTGCGAGGCTGCGACCGATGTGTGGATGCGTAGGCCGGGCTCAAGCAGTTGGATGGGCGATGCAAGGTATGATGGGTGCAGCTAAACTTTAGCTACTTCTTGTTCTTAAAAATACAGCGATTCAAAATTTGTCCTAAAAATAAGTCATTCTACGTTATTTGGTATATAAATATGTGCACACGACAGCAGTCAATTTGTGCTAAATATGGTGATAGCTTCATTGTTGTTGTTAAACTTGTTATGTTGTATGTGTGGTGGGGTGCATAAATCCTCTCTGATCTGGTTTGATGGTCCTAAAATTTCCACGAGGTTGTAACAAAATGACACGGCACCTTCTTGGTGGTTCTTAAAGGATTTTGTCACAAAAGCGAAGTACTCCCTCTGTTTTTATTTACATGTTGTATTAGGTTTGTCCTAAGTCAAATCTAATCAACTTTGACCAACTATATAGTAAAAATTAATAACATTTACAATAACAAATTTGTCTCATTGAATCCACCATGAAATATATTATGCTCTTCTATAAACTTGGTCAAAGTTGGCCAAGTTTGACTTAAGACAAACCTAAGACGACATGTAAATAAAAATGGAGGGAGTAGTTGGACTGGTAGAGGACTTATCTTTGAAACTCGATCGTCATTGATACATACAAAAAAGATCAAAATATTAAATCTGCATATATATTGTGCTGTAAAAGTTTTTTCCTCTTTTTAGAAGATGTTGCTGTTTTGCAAAAAATAAAATAAAAAGAGACACCAGTAATTAGAGAGAGAGAGAGAGAGAGAGAGAGAGAGAGAGAGAGAGAGAGAGAGAGACTTGCTGATCGGCTATAGTTCTGTTCCAACAAGCTTCACCTAAATAACTCAACTGGTAATTTATATATCATTCAAAGCGATGTGGAATCATGGAGGTTTACTAATTAATAGAGATGATGGAACGCATGGCTATGTCAGCTCAAAATATAATAGGAGTGGTCTGCGCAGCCACAGAGAGCATATTCTGAAAGAAACAATTTGGCACTCTGAATCAAACATACGCAAGGGCGGATGCTCTTTTTAACGGAAGAGCAACAGAGGTTCAATAAAAGCTAGGGATCGCAAACGTACGCAGATGCCAACACAGCAACACAAATCACTCAGCTGTCTCATCTCTCACCAATTGGCAATGTTCCTTCTCCTCTCCAGCATCTTCCTCACTCTCCTACTCCTGGTAGCCACCATCTCCAAGATTCTCAAGCCATACTGCAATGGAACCTCGCTCCCTCCTGCACCATGGTCACAGCTCCCGCTCATAGGCAATCTCTTCTGCTACTCACCCACCATCGCTTCCCTCGACGAGGTTCTTCGGCGCCTCCACGCCGCCCATGGCCCAGTCGTGTCTCTCTGGGTCGGCAGCAAGCCGGCCATCTTCATCGCCGGCCATGACATCGCGCACCGCGCCCTCGTCCACATGGGCACCACCTTCGCGCACCGCCCAGCGTCGTGGTACTCTGGACTCAACAGCCATGGTGTCAACAGCGCCACCTACGGCAGCCGCTGGGGCCTCCTCCGCCGCAACCTCAGCTCTCACCTCGCCGCGGCGCAGCATGTCGCCGGTGTGCTCCGGTCGTCGGTCGATAGGCTCGTCGAGAACCTCGAGCCGGCCGCAGGGGAGGCGCACGGCGGCGTGGTCGCCCCGTCGGAGATATTCCGGCACGCCGTGTTCGGCTTCTTCGCCGCGCTTTGCTTCGGCGAAGGGGTCGACGAGGACCTGCTCCGGCGTCTGCGAGGCCTCCATGCCGAGATCATGTCGCTCATCGTCGAGCTGGACGCGTTCCACCTTATGCCTGTGTTCCTCCAGGTCGTGTGCTACCTTCCCAGGTGGAGGAAGCTCTTGAGCGCTCAAAGGAGGCATCATGTCCTTGTCACCAGTATCATCGGTGCTTGCCAAAGAAGGCGAGAGGAGAGCGTTGTATCCGAATCCGACGCGGCAGAGCCTCGACGATGCTACGTCGACACCCTTCTAGGGCTCGGACTTGGAGAAGATGAGGTGGTGAGCATGTGCTGGGAGTACATGAACGCCTCGGTGAAGACGACGACCACGGCTCTCGAGTGGATCATGGCACGCCTTGTGCTCCACCAGGTACCATTCCTTGAAAACATAAAAAAGGAGCTCTTTTAGTATTTCACCCATGATAGACTTGCAATATTCTACATGGATCTCCCAACAGGATATCCAGCAAAATCTTCGGCGCGACATGGCTAGCCGAAGCCGAGCCAGCTGCGGCGACCACATGATGAGCTCCGGTGAGAAGCACGAGAGGCCATTCATGGAGGCCGTGGTGCTCGAAGCCCTACGTCTTCACCCGCCGGCACACTACCTCTTGGCGCACACCACGGACAAGGACGTCACCTTGGGAAAATTTGTTGTACCCAAGGGCTCCGTTGTGAACTTCAGCGTCGCTAGCATTGGGCGCGACGCGGCGTTGTGGACAGACCCCAACGTGTTCAGGCCTGAGCGGTTCATGGAAGGTGGAGAAGGCTCCGGTGTCCATTGTACCACGGTGGCCAGCGGCGGCGGGCCAGAGACGATGAAGATGATACCGTTTGGTGCCGGGCGGAGGGCGTGCCCTGGAGCAGGGGTTGCTGTGACGGTGCTGCAGTCGTTTGTCGAGGCTTTGGTCAGGCGGTTCGAGTGGGTTCCGGTTGCATATGGGGTGGAGGCATCCGTGGACATGACAGAGAAACCAGGGATTATAACCGAGATGAAGGTGCCGCTGCACGCTCGCTTGGTTGTCAGATAATGAAAGGACTGCTCTAAAGCTAGCTAGCTACCTCAGATATACGGTACTTCCTCCGTTCTAAATTACAATTCGTTTCTTTTTTATCCCAAGTTTGACTGCTCATTTTATTTAAAAAATTATGTAAATATAGTCAAATTGAAGTCATTTTTGATGCACTTTTATTAATAAAGTAAGGCACAACAAAATATTAGATATTTTGCACAATTTTTTGAATAAGACGAGCGGTCAAACATAAGGTTTAAAAAGTCAAAGGAATTATAATTTGCAATGGAGGGAGTATGTATATGGTGTTGAATCTAAGACCGACACGGCCTAGAAATCTTGATGTTACTAAATTGTTATCTAGAGATAATTCCTCGGATGCGTGTCATACTTGTTTCTTATTAGCTCTTACAACAATTAAATGTTTTGTGTTGTTGTGTCTTTGAAGCGAGTTTAGAACATTTAGATATATTCATGTATTCCTTAGCTTCTTTCCTATACATACAGAGTTTTTGCCTTTCTGGACTACTAACTTTTCACATGTCCAAAAGCCAGCTGCTCCTGAAACCAGGAACACCTTGTCATGTGATTTTCGGTTTCCGGCTTTGGAAGGCAGGGACGGCCGAACATTATGGTACATTGCAAATTTTTGGTCGTCGTTTGTGGTCTATTTCAGTTAATGCCAATCCTACTTTCAGGTTGTATCAGTTGAGTTAGTTTGTTGTTGGATCGTTGATCCCAACTGATATTTTTTTAATTTCCTAAACTTCATTTTGTTAGTCTGTTTGGGTCCGTATCTGTTGGCATGCGAGACCGAATCGGACTTGTACATGCTAGAATAAAAAATCAGAAGCGCCCTACGGCGTCTTCTTCCCACCTGCCCTCCAAATGAAACCAAATCTGCAGAGCACGCCTCAGAGATCTTCAGCCGACAGCAGGAATAGGCCAGCGTGCGCGTATCCGTGACTCGTGAGATCGAGCATGGGGAAGCTTGCCCTATTCACCATCTCATAGTTGCCGTCCTGCCGCTCTTCTCCAGCTCCGGCGCTCTTGGCCAAGCGAGCGCCGCCCACGTCGGCCGGCCACTGTTCCTACGGTTCCATCGACACTTGCATTGGAGTGATTGTAGACCTTTGCAAGATCATTCTTGTTCGACATAAGAAACAAACATATCTTTTGTATGCATTGATGTAAGGATAATGCTCTATGTGCCTGTCGGCACTGGGGACTGGGATCCTCACAGCGCCGGAAAGATAAAGACCTGATGGGCCCGAAGGGATGTCAGGCCCGATTCAGGAATAGGCCATCCCTGGGGCAGCCCATTTCTAGAAGGACGATCGTCCGGAGGGCGCATCATGCCGGCTCAGAGCCGAGGTTGCTCCTTTTGGGGCGAAGGAACAAGACTGGTCAAGGCATTCACCGCGCTTGCCCTGTGCAGACACGTGCCCCATGAGCGGGGCGCCTACCTCGTAAAAACCTCATAATAACGGGAGAGGTGCTCGTTGACAGCACTGTAACCCGGCCAGAGGAAGCCCAAGCCCCCCCTCCCGGGCTATGTCTTGTCCCTCTGACAAGTGGCGGTGATGGAGTCCCACGTCGCCCGCTCTCTATCACGTCAAAGCAGGCCGGATGGGCCCCGCCACGTCCCAGTGTGGAGCATGGAGAAGACCCCGGGGTCCCCCGAATGGACCTCGGGACGCTTTGGGTGGGGCCCACGGCGCTATCAGGAGGACAGTGCCGCTGGCAGGGTGGCGCCTGCACTGGGTGCCATGTTCACACCTAAGGCAGTATCATCCTATCTTTGGGCCCAGGGGGTGGGATATAAATAAGCATTGAGAGGCAGCATGTAAAAGGGCGACCTTGCAAGAAATACAAGACACACACATACATAACGTAGAGTGTTACGTCTCTCGGCGGTCCGAATCTGTCTAAATCCTCTATTTTCAAATTATCACCATGAGAAGAATCATTGTGCACATTACACCTCTGGCCAAATCTCTAAATAAGTGTCATTCATAGGAGTTTTAGGTCCCGAAGAAAATTCCAAAGCTCGCCTCGAGGCATGCGAACCACTCCAACCTAATCTGAATCAGGCCAAACTGATATTACGCATAAACTAAACCTAACTGAACTATTTCCTTAGGACAACCAATTGTCACCAAACAAAGCTTAACCAAATCAAAGCCTAAACCAAAACAACCGGTTTGCACTGAACCATTACTAGCTTTACTTGCATTGGAGCGTAAGGATAGCACGAATATGCGTTATACTTCCTGTCAGTTTGTACTGACCTCTTTCTTCTGGTTCTTTGTATCATTTGTTTGGTTTACTCCAGTACCTCATAAAAACAAAATCATGGACAAAATTTGGAAAGGACGTACTCCTTGACAACTCTAAATCAAAAGAGATATGTTTCTTAAGTGGATAGCATTAGCCATGACAGCGATAACATCAAAACAAGCTCATAGCCGCGCTATTTAACATACGAAGCATTTGTCAGTGACTAGTGCATTCAAATACTAGCGCAACTCATCTATTCCTCGCTCTCACCAACTTCTCATGCATAATCACCAATTTTGGCCAAAGAGAGGCATAACTCGCGTGACATGCTGACACATGCCTCCTGAAATTGAGCTGCACGCCTACTGTCCTTCATGGGAATGGTATGTCAGTGCATCAACCGATTCTACAGTAGTTATTGTAAACACCAATGGATCAACCGACTCTGCATTTTTTTTCAACGCCTCACCCAAGGTACAAGCTGTTGCATCTGAATCTGAACTCTACTCTACCCCACCCTACCAGAACTACAACCACGTACTGAAAGGCTGAAAAGATACACGGACAACCGACGGGCAGGAGTTTGATGGAACCCAGGCAGAGAGCCTGGCCCCTGCGAGCGCTACCACTGAGTCTCTGGCTCTCTGCAGTTATGCAACACCAAGCCATCAACCATTCAACGGAGAGGCGGAGAGCCCATCACCGCTGCCAATTTTCTGCTCCGGACGCCGGCACTCCGAGTTTGTTTGCATTGGGTCCGTATCTGTCAGGCGTGCGCGACGCCTAGGGATGGAAAGTGGTACGTGGATAATTGAAATATCCGAATTCGTATCCGTAAAAATATTAATGTGGTTATCCGTATTCGTGTCAGATTGCTAATATGGATACTAGATGGATGTATCCGAATTCGTTTCTCACTATTTTTTTTCTATCCGAATCCATATCCGTATTCGAAATAAATGTAGATATTCGACAATTATCCGTATCCGTGAAGAATAACGTAAAGTTAGCTTATGACTAATGACTATTAATATTAATTTCAATATTACAAATGATATAAAAAATTAAGTTTAATAAATTTTAATATAATATAATTTTTAAATAAATATATTATTTTGATGTAGTCTGAACATGATATATTTGTTGAACTAAATTATTTTTAAATACTTTATTTTATTTATTTATTGATGTAAATTATTTATATACTTCAATTTTATTTATTTCTTGCTAAATATCAATATATTTATTTAAAATATTATTTATTTCTAATTTATTTTTTAATTTATATATTTATTTATTAAAATAAATATGGATAAATATGTTATTTTTGACTAGCTATCTTTGTATGCATGGTCGTACTTTAATCCCTACACTTTTAATGATTTTGTTCTTCTAAAACCATCCATAAACAAATGGAGAATTACTATCGTGCAAATCGAGTAGATATCCGAATGCGAATTCGAATTCGAACTATCCGTTTTGCATTCGCATTCGAGTATATTCGAATTCGAATTTGTATTCATCTAAAAATATGAATATCCAACTAAAAATATCCGAATTCTATTCGTATCCGCGCCATTTCCACCCCTAGCGACGCCACGACCGAATCGGACTTGTACAGACCACAATAAAAAAATCAGAAGCGCCCTACGGCGTCTTCTTCCCACCTGGTGCCCTCCAAACGGAACCAAACCTGCAGACCACGGCTCAGATCTTCAGCCGACAGCAGGAACAGGCCAGCGTGCGCGTATTCGTGACTCGTGAGATCGAGCATGGAGAAGCTTGCCCTACTCACCATCTCTGTTGCCGTCCTGCTGCTCTTCTCCGGCTCCGGCGCTCTTGCCCAAACGAGCGCCGCCGCCGCCGACGTCGGCCGGCCACTTTTCCTGCGGTTCCGCTACGAGTCGGGCTACGTGTACATCGACGACGCCTACATGGGGCTGGTACGGGTCGGGCCAGGCGGCTACCTCCACCTGCGTCGGCATTGCTGGCCACCAGAGCTGACGGAGTGTCCGTTCGCTTCGTAAAAGTGCGTGAGCTCTCCATGCGCTTGGCTAGCTAGCTAGTAATCAAACGAGGCAGACCGGCAGTGACAGTGAAGAGGGTGATATCCATCTTAGGGCTTGTTCGGTTAGGTTGGATTGATTCCAAGCCGGGAATAATAGATACACAATAAGAAATTATGATAGATACAACAAGAGACCGGGATTTATTCCAGGTCAAAAATAAAATAGACTCATGATAGATACGACAAAAGGCCGGGATTGATTCCACACCTCTTGACTCATGGATTGATTCCCGGTCTCTTGTTACATGTATCACGAGTCTATTTTATTTCTAACCTGAAATAAATCCCGATCTTTTGTTGTATCTATCATAATCTCTTGTTATATCTATGGTTCCTGGCTTGGAACCAATCCAAAGAAAATGAATGAGCCCTATTAATTGGATTATGTCCAAGAATCTCATTTGTTGTCACAGGTTTATTGTTGGGCTCAGGATGTTTTAGACACAACTAATTGTGTGTTCATGAACTATCATATCCATTTAGGACACAGCAAGTTATCTGACGCACAACTTGGTTATTTTCCCCACTAACAGAGCTGATGAATTATTCCGTTTAACATGCCAGCTGCCTTCTCTGTTTTAAAAGTTCTTTTGTTCTCGAACAAGCAGAAGAGATACGTATCGTTGCATTAAGAATAAGCTACTTAAAAAATAAGCAAAGCAACTTCTTTAAAAAAATAAGTGAAGCAATTTTTTAAAGTAACACTTTGGTTGATGGTCGAATAACTCATTTTGCAACTCAAAAGGCATTATTACAGTTATTCAACAATTTCGTTGCCATTTGATTGAACAAAACGAAAGGCGTGATGTTATTGTATATGCAAGGTGCCACGATCACCGACACCATGCCAGTGATAAGTTGAGGGCTATGGTTTGGTCTGGGTGTGGGGTTTATTTTTTCAGATAAACCAAAAGAAATGAAATTCGAAATGAAAGATGTCAGAGATAAATGTGGACATCATTGTGTGGAAAAAAGGTATAAAATGAAAGTAAAGTATTCTAAAATATGGCTAGGCTCACACTTATTAGTACCAAATTAATTTTCTTTGTTCAACAGCAGTGGAGTAGGACGTCTAAATACTAGAAAAGGGAAGGACAATGTGTTCACTAATATGTTTTATATTTCTAGTTATGAAGAAACTGGATTGGTGAGCTGTTATAATTGGGTCAATTGATACTGGTTATGCAGCCTAATATGTCAGGCATGCTGATGCTAATTTCATACTTGTCTGGCATTACATTCCATACTCCTCTTACTTTCATGCTTATCTAATATTCTCTACCTATACTGATACACGTAATGGAAAAGTTGCTCATAATTCTTTTCCCTAAACTTTGTGTAGCGTTCTCTAAGCTATGTGCTGAAAGCTCTGCAAGAATTTGGCAGTGTGCAGTTGCCGAAGCTGAAAAATATTGCTTTATCAAAAACACCGAAGCCGAAACCTATTGCTTTATCAAAAACACCAACAATCGTTTTTGAATTAGTCTTTGACACCCCGATCAAGATCTCATGCAGCACCAAATGATTTCATTGGGAGCAACAAACTCCACTTTATGGTGTTTATTGTCATCATAAACAGGTCTAGATCTGTTGCGTAAAGTTTATTTGGTTTACCCCAAAGTCCCATTGGAGCAAAGAAGCGGCTCATTGGATGAAGAAAATAAGAGCGTTGCTAATAAAGCTTGCAGCAGCAGCAGCAGCAGCTTATATATGGTCTAAAGTCTAAACCATCTATATTGAGGAGCGTGTATTGCCATAAGCTCATATCCTTTTTGCCTCTCATGCATTTGTTTTTTTGACGGTAAGCTCATATAGGCAGCTTTCTTTTCATGTACTGTCACAGTTCAATAATGAGACCCCTTTTACAAAATCTATTTCTGGTACAAGCATGAGTACCTCATGCATTTCAGGTGGACTCTTAGTGTCAGCTTCTTGATGCGCGTATGAATTTCTTTTTTGTTTGATGGGCCGATCCAACATGGACGAGGCAACGGCGCAATGTGCTAAACTGCTTGAAATTGTGAGGAAATGGCCACTGACTAGTGTATTAAAAAACTAGCAACTCATCACTTCTTGATCATTTGTGATTGTTTTCTCATCTACTTCTTGACCATCTATCATGATTCATGCATGGCCACTTTCTGCAACCAATTAATTTTTGGGAAAAAAAACGCTGAAGAGAGGCAGAACTCACGTCTGACACACTGCTACTGACCTTTCGCAAAAAAAAAAAAGGTCACAGTGCTGCCGACATAGTGACATGTGCATTGAGCATTTAGCATCATATACTGCTACTGGGGAAGTGAGCCTAGCTCAACTGGTTAGGGTGGAAGGTGTTGTGGTCGTGCACCTTAACCATCCAAGTTTGAATCTCCTCTAGCTCAAATTTAGGTGCCTATTTTCTTCTTTTAAGGAAAAAATCACCTAGTTCCTCCTAGGTTGGTTCTCTTTCTTTTATATACTGCTAATGGTTCGGATGTTCCGGATCAGGAACAGTTTATGAAGCACTGATAGAGAGCCCCGGCCCCACGGCTCCCAGTTTTCTGACCCGGCAAGACAGATCGAGTTTCAGTCCGAGTCGACCCTTTGAGGCTTTTTTCTGTTGTTTTCAGATCTCTAAATATCTGATATGTTGCAGTGCCAGCAGTGGTCATCTGCACGCTGATCACTGGTCAACATGGTGGCGTCCAGAGTGTCCTCCGTCCCAAGCCAAGGCCATTGTATGCAAGGCATTTGGCATCGTTGAAGAGATGTCCTGTTCCTCTGAAATGTCCGTCCCACGTCAGCAGCATGGTCTTCAGAATTTTCAGTGCAAATAAACGGCCCATGTGTCAAAATAAAAAAATAAAGACCTGGTAATTACGCTCAGCACAGTGTTTTTTGGATCATGCCATTTGGATGCTAGCAATGGATCAAACTCAAAGTCTAGTTTGGAAGGCCAAAGGATCTATTGAATTGTTCTTGAATTATTCAACTTTAATTTGAAGTTCTTGTGCTATCGTCATATAGCGTGTTTCTCCTTAGTTTGGACGTTTGTTGCGCGGTCCATTATTGTCATCAACTTTAAGGAAGATACAAAATATATATAGTCTCGCAATCAGCGTGCATAAATATGACCTGTCTCGAATCGCTACCAATGCATGCGTGATGCGTTCATCCAATAAGCGCATGCAAAGCTGGGTACTGCAGGAGCAAGAAAGAGCCAAAACGAGAGCAATGGAGGCCACCGGAGCTAGGGTCTCGCTGCTGGTTCTGACCGCGGCGGCCATCGGCTGCCTCGTCGGCTCCGCGACGGCGCAGCAGGCGAGCGGCGTGGTGGCTACCTACAACGAGTACAACCCGGAGCAGAACAACTGGGACCTGGGGGCAGCCGGCGCCTTCTGCGCGACGTGGGACGCCGGCATGCCGCTCGCCTGGCGGCGGCAGTACGGCTGGACGGCGTTCTGCGGCCCCGCCGGCGCCCATGGAGAGCCCTCCTGTGGCCGCTGCCTCCTGGTAACGTTGGCTTGTCCCCCAAATCACAGTGAATTGTAGCAAGGTGGAGGAGGGAGGGATTGATCGAGGTGCCTGTATGCGTGTGTTTTCTCTTGCAAGGTGACGAACGCGGCGACCGGCGCTCAGGCGGTGGCGCGCGTGGTGGATCAGTGCGACAGCGGCGGATTGGACCTGGACGCCGCCGTGTTCAGCGAGATAGACACTGATGGGGGTGGCGCGGCCACCGGGAGCCTCGTCGTTGACTACCAATTTGTGGATTGCTAAGACATGAAACTCCTCAGATGGCTTATGGAAATTATATTTTTGTCCGTGCAAATATAGGACAATTGTCCTACCGAATCTGTACTATTGTTTTGGAATACTTGTATCGTTTATTCTTTAATTTATTATGAATGAAGTCTTTCTGATTGAACCATATCATCTAAAAACAAAATCATCATTGTATCTTTAGGTATGAAATATGAGCAACAGAATTCGCATCCACATGTTGAATTACAAAGAGAGGGCATATTTACGTCAGAACAAATAATTGAGCATTATTTGGCTGTTGATATTCATATCAAATCGCGGATATGTATTTGCCAAAGACAAGGGCCTTTATTTTGAAGATACAAAAATCCACGTGCAAAAATGGGAGATATTCTTTTTCTTTATATATAATTAGTTTCTTCTTATTCTGACATGACAAAAACTTTTGTTGAACATCAGAAGTCCCGTTTACACACATATATATTTATACAAATTAATTATTCCTAAAGAGATTTTTATGTAAATTAAAATAAATATTTTTGACCTTAGAAGGCACATGTCTGATTTAAATTCATGTCACTGTAGTTTAGTAGGTAAAAGAAATCAGATAATTCATTAAGGCGATCTTTGTACCGTGTATCCGTGGCCAATTATAGGTAGAGTGATCCATCGGAATAATTATTGAGGTGTTTTATGGTAGTTGAAAAGGTACTGGGTGGTACCACGAGGTATCGAGAGGTACATTTCCTATTTTAGTAAGTTACTAGGAAATACCAGGAGGTACCTTTCCTATTTTGCTATTTGTCTCACCTATTTTGGTACCGTTTGATAACTTTATCTATGTACCTTTTGGTACCTCCGGGTACCTTTTATGTTTCAACCGTTGGATTCAACTTGATGGACGATCCTAATTTGTTTCAACCATTGTAAAATTTTTCATAATTATTATATATTTAAGCTATTTTGGCTCTTTTTTTAATTTTGGAAAGGAAATTGCTTCTGTAATGGTGAGATGAGAGAAAAAAGCAAGTGTGGCAAAATACAAGCGTATAACCTCGTTAGGCCAAATACATCGTGTGGTAACATTTGCAAATGTACGAAGGTTGCAGTAAATTGATCTTTATACTAATATGCAACCAACTGCCAAGTTGTTGTATGGTGGGTGTAGTTTACACTAATTTTGTTATCGCTCTCATTCCACTCCTTTTCCTTCTGCTGACAAGTCTATAGCAAAGGAAGCATCTGACGGTGGCTCGTTCTTCTTCCTCCTCCTTCAGCACCCGCTGTCGCCCTTGTCGTCTCTTCCCCTTCCTCTTGCAGTGCCCACCACCGCTTCCTCCCAGCTGCGGGACACGTTCGTGGTGGCCTGGGTGGAGCGCGCTCCCCGGGCTCCTATCGGTAGCAGGGTGATGCCCAGCGCTGTAGCGACTTACCCTTAGCTAGCGACTTGTATAGCGTCATTTCTTTCTTTTGTTTAAGAACATTTGTTCCACATGTTGGAACAATTGTTCCACATCGTGAAGCAATTTGGAACACGTTTTTGGTTTTGTTGGGCGAGCCCAGCTTATTATCATTGGGCTAATAGGTTGTCCTAGTGTTACATTACAAGTAGGACATCCTACATCTAGAAGCCTTTGTAAGTTTTCCTCAGAACAATAATTGAGCACTATTTGGCCGTTGATATTCATATCACATCAACAATTTATTTGGACAAGACAAAACCTTTATTTCAAAGATAAAAAAATCCACATATATGAAAATAAGAGACGTTATGTTTCTCTATATAGAACTCTCTTGATTCTGAAGTAACCAAAAATTTCTATGAACATCAGAAATTCATAAGCCCTGCTTACACCTATATATCTATTACCTTAGTATTTGACCAACAAAAGGAGCCTCCACGTTCGCTCTCAAGGCCTAGAAATTACCACGTTAATCGTAGAAAATAAGAAAAATCAAAATTACCCACCACCGCCATTATAAATAAAATCAACCTAAAATACCCCTATATATATATATGTAAAACTACCGTCGGCTTCCATTAGGGAAAAATATTACCATCTATGTTTGTAAAACATATAATTCGCAACCCTAATCATGGGATTGCCTTGGAAGCCCTATCGTGGTCAACCGCGGCGGCTTCGGGGTGAAGCATGGTGGCGGCTAAGAGAGTTCCCCTTCGGATAGAACAACAACGCCAAGGGCGGTGGTTGCCTTGACGATGATCCCATCAAAGATTGGCTTCCTCAAGGCTCAAAGTTCGAACGGAAGGTAACAAATACTTAACATCATCAACGGCAGTGGCGAATCTAGGATCAAGGTCTAAGGGGGGCTCTCCCCTCTTTCCTCTCTTTTTCTCCTTCTTTCTTCTTCTTCCTCCTTCCTTTTCCTCTTACTTCTTCCCTTCCTCCAATGGAGCTCCTGGGCGTAGGGGGGGCTGGAGCCCCCCTAGCCCCCCCTGTTGGAATCATAAAGTGTGGTAGAAAGAACTACCCTTCAACGGTGTGATTGTGTGAGATCGAGCGGGCTGCAGCCATGCTGCATTCAACAGATGCATGCGTGTTGCGTGCCCCACATAATGCATACTAGCTATCAAAGAAATTGGAAAAAGAATTATGCATGTTCACCTAACAAGGTCGACTTTCTGGCCGCACCAACAAGACACGTAATACTGGATCAGCGCCAAGGACAAGTGAAAATTGGTACGTAATTTGCTCATTTAAACTGCAATATTATATCCTTTACCACTTCTAATGCACTGATTTTGAATTTGCATTATATTATTGTAAACACCAACTTATCATATCGTTCTTCCATAGGATTGAAATAACAAATTAAATACCACCGATGCAAGTCCCCAGGAGCTCATTTCATATTATCTTTGATTAAATTATCCAACCCTCTAGCTAAATTGTACTTTGGTAGGAGAGACTAGCTAGCGTATGCATTGATGTCACAACGAGGGAAAAATATAAAGTGCAAACCAATATCTTGGTGTACTCATGAAAGACAATTAAAAAACATACTTCAAGGTCTTGAAAAAATTAAAATGATGCACATCAGTGGTCCATCCATAAAAACAAACTCATATCTAAAAATTGATATAAAAATCACAAATTCCATGCGACCTGGATCAATAATGGTTTGCATAGCAAGGGGATACAAAGAAGCACTTGGGATATATTGGCATGTGTGCTCTTTAATACCAAGATGACGTACAATAATACAAGCAATGGAAAATAGACCATTCCACTGCAGGCTCCCAATTTGGTGCTTCAAAGATTTGTTCAATCATCAAAATTTTTAAGCAATTAACTCGAATCATGAACAATACTTCCACTAATTGATTTTTGGATCAAAATTTTTAGTTAAGATTCTTGGTTCCCGAATGAGAGCTGCAATAGATTGCCTAATCAACCTAATCAACAACCAAGATCATAAACATGGTAAGATTGCTGCGATAACAACGGTGATAGGTACTATTTAGGTGCCCTACTATACAACCATAGTGCACATATGGATAGAGATTCCATACCATTAGAAGCAAGTAATAAATTGTAACTTATTAAGTCTAATAAGGAACTCGCCTTCAACAATTGTAATGATGCATGAAAAGAGATGAAGAAGCCAATGTGCATAACAACATAAGAATTAATGCATGTATTTCAAACAAAACTTTTAGGAACGTGAAAAGTTTTAAAAGTAGTCATGTTGCTTTGCATCCTAAAATAAATACGAGTGTTTGAAAATATGATAAAATAAATAAAGATGATACAAATATATATATATGCACTTGGATTCTTTGTACTACCGTGCAATTGTGCATGCCCCCTACTATTCAGCCAGAAAACAAGAGTAATTTTCTCATCGATAGTATAAGCAAAAGGAATTGTTGTAAGAATGGTGTCCTCAACCTGTGCAAGTTTGTAGCCATATTTTGAGAAAATATAATGAACAAAGATTGCAAGAACACATTAGGTTTCTCAAGAATTTTTCAAGCCATTTTTTTCAAAGACCTTCTTCTTTACTAGGATTAGTTCGAAGATATGAATGGAAATATGTTTGTGACCAAGAATACATGTGCACATGTGAGGTGTCCATAAAACTATGAGTCTGTTATGAAAAAGCAAACTAGCCGCGCAAATGCGCGGGCCACCTTACTAGTTTATACAATTTAAGTATACAAAAATCAATTTTTAGTTTAATCTAAAATATATACTTTTGATCTTAGAATGCTAAGATGTCTGATTTTAATTTTTTATTTATAGTCTAATGATTGATTTTATTTTTTTTCTTGCAATTTATAGTTTAATAGGTGAAAAGAAATCAGATAGTTAATTAAGCCTATTTTTGTACCATGTTCTAATGGCCAATTATGAGTGAATACTAGAATGACTCATCGGAATGCTAACATCTTAATTTTCAAAAAGAAATTACTTCCGTAATGGTAATATGAGGAAAAAACATGTAGCAAAATACAATGCGTATTACCCCTCTATAGCCAAATATATCTGCTGGTAACATTTGGACCGTAAATGTATCAATATGACAAGATGTTGCACTAAATCTCGACTCATTTACAAGTTATTGACTAATCTGCATCTTGTTTACAACTTATTGGACAAATCTGCATCCACCGTTGTGGTCTGCTTGATGTAGTGTACTCTAGTTTTTCTAGTAGCTATCATCTCACTTATTTTCTCTCTGCTGACAAACCTATGCCTAGCTTGTACCAAGCCTCACGCAGCTACAACCCTTGGATGAGATCGAACCGTATTGCAGACCGGTGCTGGAGCGCTCCACCTTCGCATCGAATTATCACTGTTTGGTTTACTCTAGTATCTCATAAAAACAAATTCATGGAGAAAAATTCTCACAGAGCTCAACAACTCTGAATCAAGTAGAGACATTGTCCTAAACTGGGAAGTGAGTGATCGCTTGCTCGAACAGGAAAACAACTCCATAGCTGCACTATTTAACATACAGAGCATTGGTCAGTGACTACTGACTAGTGCATTCGAACACTAGCTACCAAATCATCCGGTTCTTGCTGGTTTCTCACCATTTTCTCATGCTTGACCACCGTTGTGCATCCAATTTTGGCGAGAGAGGCATAACTCGCGTGTGACACTGTCACACTGACATGCGCTTGCTGAAATTGAAGTGCACATACATTACATCACTCCCCTTCGTGCGAATGGTTCGGCTGTTCTTCCGCTCTGCTGCGGCCATTGCATGACTTTGCTTGGGCCGGATCAGGGGCGGTCCATGAGCAATCAGCGGCATGAGACCGAATAGGACCTGAAAAAAGCAAAAATAAATAACAGGGGCGCCCTATCTGTCTTCCCAGTGCCCTCCAAACGCAACATCCTGCAAAGCACGCCTCATATCGTCTTCAGCCACCAGTAGGCTCGATTAAATAAAAATGATTATAGCCGACTCGAGCCTGCACATTAGTTTAAAATTTTGAGTTGAAATTGGTTGGTGCATACAACTCAATACAATCAAATGAAGGGCAGCTGATGTCATTAGTTGTATGTTGTGCCAATGCTGATTAAAGTAGAAATGACCATTGGCTGGTTTTGTTAATCTATATAACAAAATGTCCAGAACAAACTATAATTTGGGAAATAATTGAGATCTAGCAGAGCCACAACTGACACGTTCTTATTTTACTTGCTACAATATTTCTTGCATTCTGATAAGAATGGTTGTCTGTTCTTGGTTCAGTAGTTTACAGTTGACTTGGAGGACGTGTAGTCTTTTAGTGCATTTCTTGACCCCCAAAACGTTAGAAAATCAGTTAGTGGACAGTTCACCTACGGGGAGGCAATATCTGCTACCTGCTTGTCAAGTAACCATATGTTGCAGCTTGAAAAAATAGGACCGGGATAACCCGCGACCCATCGCTGCATAACAGCATTGCGCGACCCTTTTTTCCGACCAATAGTAAACAGATACCTGTCTAAAAGCAACGCGCAAGTAAAAACAAAACGTCACTTTCACGTTCGCGTCATGTGCTGGCGCTAGTATTAAAAATGGTCATCTTTTATTAAAATGAGTATATCTCTTTCATCAAGCATCCGTTTTCAAATCCGTTTACACCATTGTGTTTCTTGTAACGAGATCTATAAAACTAGATCCATATTTGATATGTTTTGAAACTGTTTTTTTATGACTATCAATCTATATAGAATATATAGTAGCAACATGTGTAACAATTTATATTGTGTTTTACAGATAATAAATTGCCTTACATGCATAGTATAAATTTATACATAGCAACTTATATTGTAGAGGTACATTTTATTTACATGGAGAGAATCATTTTACTAGTATCAATATAAGTATATAATTTGTGAAAACTCATCGCTACACTTATGCAGTGGTTCTATCACTTTATATTCTTTAATACTATCAAATTATAAAGAGACTAAATATTAACTTATATATGTATCAAATTTATGTAAAAACTATGTATCAATTTATGCAAAGATTATATAGCAAGAAGCTTATATTGTATGTCTATTTGTCAACTTACCCATGGTGGATCTACCAAATTATATTCATTCGTGCTATCCACATATATATAGACCACATATCAACTAATACGTGCATCAAAAATATTTATAAGCTACATATGAGCTTATATATGTACCAAACTTATATAAACACTATGTATCAAACTATCAGCTTATATAAGGCATTGTATCAACGTGTATGTAGTTGTGCTATCAACTTACTCAAAGAGGTTGTCCTACTAACTTGTGTCGATAGATTTACACATAACTAGCTAAATAGTTAATTAATAACTAGAATTATACACTCAACATAAGTTTCAAAAATATATATGCATTATGGATCTGGTTTGATAGATCTCATTGTATCAATTTACATATATGTACCAAAGTTGCATATAAAAAACATGCCAATTTATATATATGCTTATCAAAATTATCTAGAGATAAAATTAATGTCAACATGTGTGCCTACTGAATGTCAAATCATGTGACTATTGAGTGAATGTCTAACCTATGTGCGTACGGTACAACCTTCCATGGATGGGGTACATGGTCGATTCTAACTAGCACAAACTTCAATGGCAGGGGTACATGATCGGTCCTAACTGGTACAACCTTCTATAGCAGGGGGTATATGGTCGGCCCTAATCAGTACAACTGAGTATAGCAGGAGGGCATAGTCGATCCTAACTAGTCCAACCTTCTATGACAGGATTACTGGGTCGGCCCTAATCAGTACAACATTGTATGGTAGGGGGACGTGGTCGGCCCTAACTGGTACAACGGAGTATGACATGATGGACATGGTCGGCCCTAATCAGTATAACATTGTATGAGAGGGGAGACATGGGCAGCCCTAACTGGTACAACATTCTATGACAGTGGGTACATGGTCGGCCCTAATTAGTACAACCAAATATAGCAGGGGATATGGTCGGCCCTAACTAGTACAACCTTCTATGGCAGGGGTACCTAGTCTCCCCTAATCAATAAAATCTTGTATGGCAAGGTAGACATAGTCGGCTCTAACTGGTGCAATCTTCAATGGCAAGGGGTACATGGTCGGCTCTAATAAGTACAACTGAGTGTACCAGGGTGGACATGGTCGGCGCAAACCAATACAACCGATTATGGCAGGGGACAATTCATAGTTACTAACCCCGATAGGACAGAGTGGCTCCCAACAACCCAAAACACTAACCGGTATAACCGAGTATGGCAGGAGGCTACATGGTTGGCACTAATCAGTAAATCCTTGTATAGCAGGGGATATGGTCAGCTCTAAATGAAACACCTTAATATGGCAGGGAATACTTTAGTAGTTATTAAACAAAATTGAATGGCCACCAGTGTACTTACTAAATGGCAACCTATACACAAAGTTAGTGTCAACTTATATTTTAACGGAGTGTCAATCTATATGTCTGCTAGCTGAACAATGAATGACATATGAATAGTAAGTGTCAACTTGTGTAATAGCAGAATGAGCACTAAATGTCAACATATGTACATACAAAATGAGAACCAATAAAAAGAACACTGTCAGGCCTAACCCGAACATGGTTGGCACTAATCAGTACATACAACATGGTCGGCACTAATCAATACAACTTGGTCGACAATGATTAGTACAACCGAGTATAGCAGAGGAGACATGGTCGGCCCCTAAATTGTACAACCTTCTATGGCATAGGGTACATGGTGGGCACTAATCAATACAACTTGGTCGACACTGATTAGTACAACCGAGTATAGCAGGGGAGACATGGTCGGCCCCTAAATGGTACAATCTTCTATGGCATAGGGTACATGGTCGACACTAATCATTTTTTAAACAACTTGGTTGACACTGATTAGTACAACCGAGTATAGCAGGGGAGACATGGTCGGCCCCTAAATGGTACAACCTTCTATGGCATAGGGTACATGACCGGCACTAACTGTAGTCTGGTACAACCATCTATGGCAGGGTGGACATGGTCGGCCTAACTAGTACAACCGTGTATGGCATGGCGCCATCCATATTTACTAAACCCAAACATGCCAGCTCCAAATTAATGTGCATGATGAATGTCAACATATGCAAAACTGAACTTGTGTGACTACTGAATGTCAACCTATATGCCTGCTGAGTATCAGCTTATGTGCCTGCTAAATATCAATTTATGTGCAATAAAAATTTCAATGAGATAATGTTTATGTTATCGCACAAGACCCCGATGGGACGAGGTCGGCCCTAATCAGTGCACCTGAGCCCATCAGGGGACATTTCATAGTTACTGAACCCGATGGGACGGAGTCGCCCCTCAAAACCCAAAACCCTAATCAGTGCACCGGAGCCTATCAGTGGGGATGAGTTCGGCCCTAATCAGTGCACCAGGGCCTATCAGGGGGGACGAGGTCGGCCCTAATAAGTGCACCGGAGCCTATCAGGGTGGACGAGGTCGGCCCTAATCAGTGCACCGGAGCCTATCAGGTGGGACGAGGTTGGCCCTAATCAGTGCACCGGAGCCTATCATGGTGGATGAGGTCGGCCCTAATCAGTGCACCAGAGCCTATCAGGTGGGACGAGGTCGGTCCTAATTAGTGCACCGGAGCCTATCAGGGGGGACGAGGTCGGCCCTAATCAGTGCAATGGAGCCTATCAGGGGGAATTTCATAGTTACTGAACCCGATGGGATAGAGTTGCCCCCCTCCCCAACCCCAAAGCTCTAATCAGTGTACCAGAGCCTATCAGGTGGGACGAGGTCGGCCCTAATCAGTGCACCGGAGCCTATCAGGGTGGACGAGATCGGCCTTAATCAGTGCACCGGAGCCTATCAGGTGGAACGAGGTCGGCCCTAATCAGTTCACCGGAGCCTATCAGGTGGGACGAGGTCGGCACTAATCAGTGCACCAGAGCCTATTAAGTGGGACAAGGTCGGCCCTAATCGGTGCACCGGAGCCTATCAGGTGGGACGAGGTCGGCCCTAATGAGTGCACCGGAACCTATCAGGTGGGACGAGGTCGGCCCTAATCAGTGCACCGGAGCCTATTAGGGGGACGAGGTTGGCCCTAATCAGTGCACTGGAGTCTATCAGGTGGGATGAGGTCGGCCCTAATCAGTGCACCTGAGCCTATCAGGGGGAATTTCATAGTTACTGAACTCGATGGGACGGAGTTGTCCCCCAAAACCCAAAACCCTAATCAGTGCACCGAAGCCTATCAGGGGGGACGAGGTCGGCCCTAATTAGTGCACCGGAGCCTATCAAGGTGGACGAGGTCGGCCCTAATCAGTACACCGGAGCCTATCAGGGTGGAGAGGTCGGCCTTAATCAGTGCACCAAAACCTATCAGGTGGGACGAGGTCGGCCCAAATCAGTGCACCGGAGCCTATCAGGGTGGACGAGGTCGGCCCTAATCAGTGCACTGGAGCCTATCAGGTGGGACGAGGTCGGCCCTAATCAGTGCACCGGAGCCTATCAGGGGGGACGAGGTCGGCCCTAATCAGTGCAACGGAGCCTATCGGGGGAAATTTCATAGTTACTGAACCCGATGGGACGGAGTGGCCCCCAAAACCCAAAACCCTAATCAGTGCACCGAAGCCTATCAGGGGGGGATGAGGTCGGCCCTAATCAGTACACCAGAGCCTATCAGGGGGGACGAGGTCGGCCCTAATCAGTGCACCGGAGCCTATCAGTGTGGACGAGGTCGGCCCTAATCAGTGCACCGGAGCCTATCAGGGTGGACGAGGTCGGCCCTAATCATGGTCGTCCCTAGTCAGTATGACCAAATATAGTAGGACAACAAGGTTGGCCCTAATATGTAAAACCGAATATGGTAGGGTAGCGAGATAGGTCCTATGTGTGTATTGAGTCTGAACCCATGTAGCTGCTATAAGTGTCAATTCATGTGCACACTGAATATCAACATATGTAAAATGTAATGTCAACATGTGTCCCTATTGTGTCAACTCATGTGGCTCTTGACTGAGTGTCAACCTATGTGTGTACTAATTGTCAAATCATCAACCTATGTGCCTAATGAGTGTCAAATCATGCACATGCTAAATATCAATTTATGTGCAATAAAAATGTTAATGTGACAATATGTACATTGTCGCCCAAGAACTTGATGTATGACAAGGCAATAAGATCGTCCCTAATCAACATAATCGAGTATGGTTGGAAAACATGGTCGGCCCTCCTCAGCACAATCAAGTATGGCAGGGCAACCGTGCATAAATACTAATCTCTATAGGACAAAATATATAGTAACGGTGTAGCCCCAACAACCCTAAACCCTAAAAGCCAAATATTAAACCCTAAACCCAAATTCTAAATCCTAATCAGTACGACTGAGTATGGCAGGGCAACAGGGTTAGCCCTAATAAGTACAACCAAACATGGCAGGGCAACTAGACATAAATAGTAAATCCTATAGGAAAGAGTATACAGTAACGGTGTAGCTCCGATAGCCTTAAAACCCAAATCCTAAACCCTAACCATAACAACCTAGTATGGCAGGGCAATATGGTCGGCCTTAATCAGTACAATCGAGTTTGGCAGTGCAACATGGTCAGTCCTAATTAGTTTAATCGAATATGGTAGGGCAAGATCCTAATGAGACTCCCATCCTAGAAGAGAGCGGTTGGACGAGCATTGGGTCAGCAACACTGCCTCCTCCCTTCCATCAGGTTCCCCTACAGACTAGCTCCCTCCTATGCCGACTCGCCTCCTCCTTTGCCCAGGTGGTTAAACCCCCTCAAAACCTTCCGCCATAATTGTACCTGCAAAGAACAACCATGAAGGGTTTGATACGCTAATCTTCCATCTATCAATTTATAGTTTTTTTTAGTACTGTCAACTTATATAGATGTCCAATATACTGAATAAAAGTTGTACTATCAGCTTATGTTTATAGGTTTACACTTAAGTTGATACACGTAGTTAGTTTGCATTCAACATAAATTGACAGTATTTAAAAAATCATTTCAAAATATATGCATCATGGATCTAGTTTCATAGATCTCATCATAAGGGACGCTATGGTGCAATCGGAATTGAAAACGGACGCTTCAGAAAGAAGTTATCACATTTTTTTAACAAAACAAAAAGAAAAAATGGGCCAGCGGCTTTTCTCCCTTCAGGTTACACAGGGTCGTGCACTGCTCGGGCGTGAGATACGTGCTGGCCTGCTGGGCCAGCCCGTTAGTTCAGGGTCGCGCGATAGGACAATGGCGCGACCGGTATGTAGATAAACTTAACGAGTAAGTGATATTATGCCCGACCCATTCACCTATGTATCTTACTAGGAAGGAAGGCGCACTTCATTGCGCTAGGAACCCCACGATCCCGGTGTTGTTGAAGATGACGTCGAGCTTCCCGTGGCACGCGACGGCCAGGTCCACGGCCGCGGCAACATGCGCCTCGTCGGGGACGTCGCAACGCGTGTAGCAGGCGGCATCGCCCGCGCCGAGCTCTGCGGCGAGTGCATGGCCCAGGATGTCTGGACAAACTGCAGTGGCCTCTGGGCCAACATGGACGGGCCGAATTGCTCACGGGACATGGGCTCGAAACAGGCTAGATGGGCCAGTCGAGCAAGAAATGTGAACGTGTGGCCCAGCGAAAAAATCGACTCTCTACCGTAGCTCGATGCCTTCCTGCACCTGGAATTCACCAGAGATATGAAGTTAGACATTACGGATTGGAATGATCCACATCTAGCTTCAGAGATCTCATATGGTAATAGGCTTTATCAATGAGGTGGAGCACCGATATTTGAACAGTAGTTTTGAGGCTATGGTATCTACAAAGGTGGTCATGTCTAGAACTAACGTGGGTACGTAGCTTCCATTTGCACCATAAACCTAGAAGTCACAACTGGGAATCAAACAAAATGTGGTCGTTTTGTTTGCTCCAATATCTCAGCAAGCTCCATATTTAATTATTAAAAGAGGAACAAAATGGGGATATTGACCATTCCTATCACTTAGGTAGGCCATTTATAATGCAAAGTGACTAGGGAATTAAAATTGCGGGAAAGTACGCCTTGCTTCCCATATTTGTATGCTAAGATCATAATTTTTTAGTGACATCCTGACATGCGTGCATTTAGTGTTGACGATTCTATAGCAGGCCACAGTTTTTTCTATTTTTTCATGCATAGGTGAATGAGTGATCACCACTTTGCTGTTAAGTTCATTATTTTTTTCAGAAATGCAGGTATATAAGCCCATCTGTTTTGTGCCCTTTGGTCATTCACTCATGCATATACTCTCGTGTGCTTTCGTATCGTTGCCATGGAGATTTCTCTGTTCTTTGACACATTAGTTCTGAACCGTCATATGCAAAGGAATAACGTGTGCCAACACACATCTGTTTTCTTTTCCACGCTCAACATAGCATGGCATGTTGAGTATCAAGAGTTGGACAATGGTGGAAGCTGTTTTGATCACGGGCACTGGCGCACCACGTCCATGACGAGCTTAGGGATTTTTGTTGATTCAGTCACATCAAAAGTGAAATGAAATATGTCAGAGCTAAAATATAGACATCATGTGAAAAAGAAATGTTGCAAAATATGGATAGGCTCACTGAGTACAAAATAAATCCTCTGTTGGTGGATGGCAAGGGCGATGCTCATTCAAATACTCAAAAAACTGAAAGAACACACGTTATTGACTTGAATATTGACTAGTTCACGCACGCTATTGCAGATTCCATATTTCTATAATTTTTCCCGGTATTGATACAAGTCATGAAAGGTCTTTAGCTGTTCCCTCTTGCCATCTTTAGGTCCACAGTCGCATTCAAATTGTTGTTTGACACCTCGATCATGATCTCATACAGCACCAAATGATTCGTACCCCCAAGCTCTACTTAAAGGTGTTCATTGGTAACATACATGGATTTCAAGATGCCCTAGTCTACAACTTGAAATCTTTTATGTAAAGTTTATTTGGTTCACTCCAAACTCCCATATATTGGAACGTAGAAATGGCTCGCTTGATGAATTAGGACATTGCGTAACCAGCGTAGCTTATATATGGTCTAAATCGTTTATACTGAGGATTATTTTCAGCCATATATAAGCTCATTTCTCTTTTGCCTTGCTCTCATGCATTTGTTATCTGAAGGAGATAAGCTCATCTAGGTACCTCACTTTTCATGCAATGTTGCAGTTTGAAAATGAGATCTCATTTGCAAAATCTATTCCGTCTAGGTACAAGCGTAATTTTTTTTTGCGGGTAAAAGAGAGCTTTATTGACTAGGAGCTGCAACGGTTACAATCGTTAAGAGCCAGGTCCGAGACACATGCAGATGCACGACCCAGCCAAACTGTTGTATGACTATTGGGCCTAGCCAAATGTGCTAATTCATGAGCAATTAAGTTACACTATCTTTTGACCTGATCTACCCTCCAAACTATTAAGTTACCGAACTGTTGTATGAGTATTGCGCCTAGCCAAATGTGCTAATTCATGAGCAATTAAGTTACCAAACGCTTTGACGACACCAACAGTTACAAGCATTAATACCTCATGTGTTTCCCCTTTTCTTTTTGTTTTGATTTACTTTTTCTTCTCTTCATTTTACTCTTTAATTTCTATTCGTTAACTTATTTTCTTGACTCTTTAATCATTTTTTAGATATTTTCCTTCAGCATGTCATATTCACCGCATTCATAGTTTTCTATAATAAATAGATGTTTTATTGTACACTATGTTTTTATTTCTATCTCTTTTATTTTCTTCTCCTCTCTTCTTGTTATCATATTTTATATTCTAATATTTTTTTCTATTTTCTATTTCTACTTATTTTTTTCTTTTTCTATGTAAAAATATTGTTCATCATCTGTACATATTTTTTTTTCTTACTTTATATTTTTATGTGAACAGTTGGATTTGACCCATATGAAGACTTTTACAATCCCATACCACATTTGTTATAGTGCCGTCTCATCTGGACATGCATTTCCAAAGGCAGTTGCCTGACTGCCTATGGAAATATTCTATTGCCACATGAAATATTCTACGTGTGTTAGCAAATGCTATTTAGCTTCCCGTAGAAATGGTGTTTTTAGTAAGGTGTGGCTCATCTCTGTATCACTTCATCTTCGGCAGGGTTAGCAGTTCCTCTCTCTATTCACCCAATTAGCAGTGCTAAGTTATAGGAATTTGATTAAAAAGACTGCACTAGTAAAAAGACTGCACTAGTAATTAGCAGTGCTAAGTTCCTCTCTCTATTCACCCAATCCGTGTGTTTATTCAGTTCACCCTACCCAATCTGCTCCCGCCAGCGGCACATGGGCTTCTACTTGGACTGTCAGCTGGTCCACTCCTGCTTTCCACTATGTAACAGGATGGCCCATTTAAGGGTGGTCTTGGGTACACCTGCATTCCCCGTATCTCAGGAGACAAAATTATGTTTACCTTTGCTCCTGACTTCTCCTGCACGGGCAAGCAAATTCTTGCCCAACCAGACGAGCTTGCCGGGCCTGCTCGCTGTTACCAAACGCCTGAAGGAACCAAGCAGAAGATAGCGTGACGTGCAACCTTGTCGTCTGCGACAGATAACAGGAAACGATCTTGCATGTCAAGCCCCTTTGTTTTGCTTCTATAAGAGAGCGTGGCGCGGACATCTAATTAACCTGCTACGCTAGCTTCAGAGAGTTCAGGACAACGCCGGCCGCACCCACCAGCATTTGATCCAAAAGCAACAAAACTCAGTTCGATGATCGAGGTACTTCAATTCCCCTTTTTTATGTATCTCTTTATTAAGTTGTTGTTCGGTACTATCCATATAAATATACTTATACGTTCTAAATTATAGTTCATTGTTGACTTTTTAATGCGCATTTGACCATTCGCTTTATTCAAAAATTTGCACTAATTCATTTATTTTATTATTATTTGTTTTATCATCATATAGATATTTTAAGTATGACTCACATTTTATACTGATTTTGTACTAATTTTTTGAACAAGATGAATGGCCAAAGTTTTATTTTAAAAGTCAAAAGTGAACTACAATTTGAAATCGAAGGGAGTACCTGCCGAGAGAAGCCAGTGTGGTGGTGGCCGGCAGCGGCTCGAGAGGTAGAGGTGGCGCAGCTGGTGCTAGGTGACATTGGGGGATTTTGGGGATAGGACATGAGCGGTGATTTGTGGGATTAAAATGAAACAGATTCTTCTTTCACTTGGACTCAATCCTGTATGGATGATAGTGAAATTAGTGGTTAAATGACACAAAGTTTCTCTTTTATTCTGTTCTAGTCTACTCCCTTTGGTCTTGTTTTTAGGGAACTATCTACTCCCTTTGGTCCATAAACATAAAAGTTTCTACATTTATACTATGTCAAACTTATGTTAAATTTACTATCAATAGCAAAACAAAATCATAAAGACTACCAACACAAAAATGGTGTTAATGAATTCATCATTAAACCGACTATCGTAATTTGTAACTCCTGATATTTGAACTAATTTGTACAAAATAGTATAAAATACTAGAAATTGATTGTGAAAATAGCAAAATCATTTTGTTCTTCATACCTGTCACATGTGTGTTTTTTTGTTACATTACAGATGCGGAGCAAGATGGATGGTGGCAGCGGCAATGGGTGCAAAGAGGACTCACGCTGCCATTGCTTTTGCTGGCGCCCGAGTCCTATGGGGGTACGCTATATCTATGCGGTTTTCTTCCTTCTTGCCAACATTTTGGCATGGGTGGTACGTGAAAACCGCAAATCATTCGTTGAGGGACAGCGTCACAGCGGCTGTCAGGGCAACCGGGATTTTCCTTTCAGCGGAGGGTGTGTTGATCATAAGCCATACCTGCTTCGTATCCTGAAAAACTGTCAGTTAAGAAACATTTGGTTTTCATTTCTTTGTGTTGGCCTTAACCAAATGTGACTGTCAGCTCTTTTTCTTGATCATGTTGTTCTCCACAATGTACACGAGGAAGGTACAAGACCGTAGAAACTCATGGCACTCCCAGTGGTGGACGGCGAAAATTTTCCTCTTGACAGGATCCCTCGTGATCTCTATATTGGCACCATCTTACTGGATCCGACTCTATGGTCAGCTCTCCTACCAACCTATCTTACACTTGCATAAGTTAGAAATTCCACCACTTTGCTAATGATGGTGTTTTTTTGTCGGAATTATTTTCAGGGAAAGTTGCACATTTTGGAGCAGGGTACCCACATAAACTTTCTTGAGAATTTATTTTTGACCAAAGGCAGTCTGATGAGCTTTATTAGAACTTAGTTCTTTGTACACTGTCAATGTTAGGCCAATCAGTTCTTGTACAACTCCAATAGATTTTCTCATTTCAAGCATTTTTTCTTTCATTTCCCATTTCAGTCACACTAACATTTGGTTATATACATCTTGCATTTGGAGTTAAGCAGGATATTTATTTTTATTCAGCTCATAAGTGTAATCAGATACATCACACGGCTGAACTACAAATGGTGTCAGACAAACATAGAAAAACGGTAGGTTTTGCTTTCATGTCCAACCTGTTGCATAGCCATTTTGTTTCCGTTTGAAAACCTCAAATCGATGTGCAGCTACCTTGAGGTGATCGTGATCTCTACCGTAGCGTATAGTGGCTCCTTTGTAGGGATCATACTTATGTTCTTCTCTTATGCGGCCTGCTGGATGAACGCCATATGTTCATTGCCACAACGCTGCTGCTTCTGTACCTCATGACTCTAATCTCACTAATATCCAAGGTAGTTAAGTACATACAGAGCTCAAATTAATGCTAAGAATGGGAAAAGGTGTGAAATTAAATACTGAATAATTTGGATTGTGAATTTGTGATGTGTCAATATTAGGCCAAGGGATTCTACATGGAGCCAGGGCTAATGGGTCTGTACATTGTCTTCCTATGCTATTCAGCGATTAGAAGGTAAAAAAATTGTTATGATTGATGCAGCTGACTATAAGATTGGGCTAAATTTATGATACAACTTTGTTATTTTCCGTGGCTGTGAAATTTCGCCTCAATAGTGAGCCAGAGACAAGCTGCTACAAGAAAGAAAAGGCTGGCTCAGGTGTAGATTGGACAACCATGATGGTGAGTTTATTCTGCCACATGCACGGTTCTTATCTACAGTGATATTTCAGCAAATATTTAATTGATATTTCAACATTGGCAGAGTTTTGTTGGTGAAGTGATCAGCATCGTTGTAGCTGCTTTTTCGACGGGCAGTGACTACAAATGTATACAGGTATAATCATTAGAACCGAAAAAAATCAATAAATTTATGCGAAATGTGTTGTGCCACATAAATTAAAAAGCCTTCAAACATTTGCAGTTCAAGAACAGAGTAGAGTCAGAAGACGACATACCATATGCTTATGGTTTCTTCAATTTTGTCTTCGCTATGGGCTCCATGTATTTTGGCATGTTGTTTGTGAGCTGGGACCCACATCATACAATGGAAAAGTAGGTTCTCCCACAACTTGATCACAATGGAAAAATTGAAATAATGGGTGTTTGTTTATTCTTGGGTCCATGCATGTTTGATATATTAATTGCATTTCACCTAGACCTGTTGGTGGGTACCCATAATTCATATCTAAATCCACGCCCACCTCAAATGGGGAGGGTATGGACAAAAAATTGCTTATCCATTACAAATGGGGAGGGTAGGGTATGGGGAGAAAACTACTTATCCACTAGATATGTATAGTATCTAGTTAAAAAAATTATCCATTGGATATGGGTGGGAATGGAGAGGGTGAGGATTGGATAATATATATTTGGATTTGGGTATGAATAAGAGTGGGTTTGCCCATACCCTCCCCAGTGGCAGGCCATTTCACCTCAGGTGGAGTATGGATGTTGGTTGGACAAGTACGTGGGTGCATATTTGTTGACACCAGATTTTGACTCGGCTAGAATTGTGTGTGACAGAGCTGAAGTTGAGGCCTAGTCCGATTCTGAGTGATCTCCGATTCTGATCGAAGTACGTCCGATAGAGTCCCGATCGGACACGGAAGGAGAGGGCCGGAGCATGTACGACTTCTGAAGGGGAGGTGCATCTAGAAGCTTCTTCAGGGCCTGATTGCGTATCAAGATTGTAATAGTTTTGGTAGATTAAGATTAGTTTGCTTTAAATAAATTAGAGATATTGTCGTAGCCGGCAAGGTTTAGATAGATTTCTAGGGTATAAATATAAACCTGCGCCATTGTAAAAAATGTTCACACAACCATACAATACAACACAACTTTCGGCCTCACGTGCCAACAATCTTTTCGTCGAGTTCTTCAGCAAGCAGGACTGCATCATCTTGACCTCCAGTTTGTCTGTAAGTGCGACACCCTATTGAATTAATCTAGGCTTTAGATTGAGGCGTATCGCCCTTCTTTATTTAGTTAATTCACCAATTTACCGAGTTGTTCTAGGCTTTAGATTGATGCGTATCGCCCTTCTTCGTTTAGATCGCTCACCTTTTACCGTATCTTGTTGATTTTATCTTATCGGCTTACATCTATCAGAGAAGATCTATTCTGTTTTATTGTTATTCAAGTTTCATAATAGATCTGTTCTTATTGCTTACATAGCTAATTTTAGATTTAATAAGCAAGTTACAAATAGATCTGATTTAAACGAATTCTTTGATATATATCGATCTATCGGGGTAATCAAGCTAATCGGTGCCCTGCTAGCAACGCTGTCTCGAAATCGATCCGATTGTTAGTGACACAAGATTTAGCTCGTTTATCGCCTTTGAAATGCATATTAAAGAACGAGTTTAGATTAGAATTATCTCCGATTCGGTTTTCATAGCCGATGGTTTATTTCAATACATTAATATGTGTTCACAAATCGGACTCATGGCCGATGGTTCATGCCCTCGAATCGGACTTCTTTCTACGTTGATCCGATTTCCAGAACGAATCAGGGCTTTGGCCGATGAGTTCCTTATTGTTTACTGATTAAACTCTACCTTGTCAATTTCAGGTCAAATTGACTGGCACGCCACGAACCTCAAGATTTTGGATCTGCAGTGAAGTTCAAGCAAATCTTCCAGGCCACAGTGTTAATTTTTAAGAGTCAACGCCTGACTTTTTGGACGTCAACACATTTTGGCACGCTCAGTGGGACAAGAAAGCTTCTGCAATGGTACCTCCTGAGATCCCTGCTGTGACGATGGAAGATCTTAGCGATGAGCAGAAGAACTCATGGAAGCACAACTTGAAGTATTCAAGAATTTGTGCCTCGACTCATTCAGCAAAACTTGCAATGCTGTGATAAAGAAAAATCAGTTTCCTGCTCCCTAGGAAGCGTTTGATCGGATCACGGCCGAGGAGAGAAAATTCTTTCAAGACTACGTTGATGATGGTGTGAGTCATGTTTTGATTAACCAATTTGGGATATTGGTTAACATGGTAGTGGGATTGATCACTAAGTTGCTGGATGGAGCTGTACTGAAAGATGTCCAGAAAGGACCTGCTTACATTGATACTAGTGCTTCTTCGGCAATTAAAGATCTCAAGAAGAAGATGGTGCAGATCAATTCGTCTACATCACCAGAAACACATCCTGAGTGCTATAAAACTCCCAAGGCAAAGAAGGCAAAAGCCAAGGCGGTGGAGGGAGGTGAAGAAGAGGAACAGGAAGAAGAAACAGAAGACACGAATTATGGCGGAACTCAACATATTGATCGGTTTGGCAGCCGAATTCCTGTAGTTGATGGCAAGATGGTATACCCTGCTTACTTCAACACCGAAGATCCACCAAAGAACAAGGGAGCTGACTATCGGGAGCCATTGATCGGACCTGCTGAAACACCAGTTATAATGATTCGTGCTCTGATTAGTCAGGGAAATTACACTCAGGAAGATTGGACAGATAAGATTGCTGATGTCATGAAGATTCAGTTTGGATTAAAGCCTAAGAGCCAATCGTATCTGTATCGGAAGCCGTATCCGGACTGGTTTGACACATTGCCTATGCCAGCCCGATTCAGGATTCCAGATTTCTACAAGTTTTCTGGACAGGAAGATGTTACCACCATTGAGCATATTAGTCGTTACACAATTCAGTGTGGTGAAGTATCATCAATTGACCCATTGAAAGTTAAGTTATTCCCTATGTCGCTTTCTGGTTCGGCCTTTTCGTGGTTTTCATCATTACCACCAAATTCCATCAGTAATTAGACTGATTTGGAAAAGCAATTTCATTCTTATTTCTTCATGGGAGTACAAGAGACTGGACTGTCCGATTTGACAGCGCTCCGACAGAGAAATGGGGAATCGGTTAGCGAATTTGTCCAAAGATTTAGGGATGTTCGTAGTCGATGCTATTCGTTGAATCTATCAGAGGGACAATTGGTTGATTTGGCTTTCCAAGGATTATTGCCTCAAGTCAGAGACCGGTATACAAGTCAGGATTTTGAAGGCTTGGGACACATGATTCAAAAGCTCTCTCAGCATGAAGGACGTGATAATGATTATCGGAGGGAGAAGTTTCAGAGAAAGATTGCTAATATCGAGTATGACTCCGATGGGGATGAAGCTGAGATCGATTTGGCTGAATGGATCAAGAACAAGAATTCTGTCGCCTGTCCGTGGGTGAAGGTCGAGCCAGAGAGGTGCAGTTTTGATATTACCAAAGCCGATAAAATATTTGATTTATTGTTAGCAAAAAAACAAATCAGGCTTTCCCCAAATCATACAATTCCTTCTGCCAAAGAATTAAAGAAAAAGAAATATTGCAAGTGGCACAATTCAGTATCTCATCATACCAACGATTGCAAAGTATTCCGCAATGAGATTCAATCGGTGATTAAGAAGGGAATCATTAAAGTTGAAACTGGTAAGAAGCCAATGAAGCTTGATGGACACCCGTTCCCTCAAAACATGGTTGAAATCGGAGCAACCGATATGAAGTTGAAAGCCAAAGTTCTCACATCGGAGCATGCGAAGAAATCAAGAGCTGTCGATCCAGATTGCCAGGTATCGGCCGATGATGTGCAAAATCGGGACCATCGGAGTTATCAGGAAGATCGTCAGCACCGGGAGAAGCCCAAGGTTACATCGGGGCAGCTCATTGAAAAGTACATGTGCCAGCAAGAGAGGGATCGGAGTCCTCCGATGAGAAGATTTGATAATGAAGACCATTGGGGATGTCCGTTCTTCAGATTCTGTTGGAATGAAAAATTGAGGCTCCCATCGATTTATGATTGTCCAAAATGCAGTGATCAATATGAAAGCTATAGGGATTCGAAAAGGCAACGTCAATCTGTACATGACCGATTGGATTTTGGGCGCCGATGCAACTGGCATGATGAGGTAGCTCATCAACAAGAGCGTAAAGATTGGCGTGAATACCATGATCGGCGTGAGTATGAGAATCGATGTTATGACTGATGGGACGATGATCGCCAAAAATATAAAGGAGACCGTCTTTCTGTGTATGATCGTCTGGTATATAGGAAAAAGGAGATTATTCAAGAGCCAGAAGATGCACAGGAATCGGAGGAGGATCTAGAGGTCAAATCAGACCTGCGTCCAGGGGTCAATCCCTAATGGTGTCCTGAAGGTTTGACCAAGACATAAAAAAGGAGGGTTCAGCGTCTCCGATTCAAGAAATTGCTCAAAAAGTAATTGCTCAAAAAGTGCCAGGGAGATGAAAATCAAGGTCTGGAGAGCTAAGCCTAAGCGTGATGATGAAGGACCATCGGCATCGGTGAACATGGTTTTTGTGCTGCCTGCTGAGTATAATGTTAGTTCAACCGATGATGAGGCCGATGATGTTGAAGAAGCTATGGCACAGTTGATTTTGCAACCTCAACAAGCTGTGTTTGAAAAACCAGTTGATGAAAAGTATCGGCATTTGAGGCCTTTATATGTAAAGGATATGTTGATGGCAAGCCGATGACAAAAATGCTTGTTGATGGAGGAGCTGCAGTGAACTTGATGCCGTATACCACATATCGGAAGCTTGGTAAAGGCCCTGATGATTTGATCAAGACCGATATGATGCTTAAGATTTCGGCGGGAATCCATCGCCGGCTCGGGGGCATTAAATGTTGAATTGACGATCAGAAACAAGACACTGCCTACTACGTTCTTCGTCATTGACAGTAAAGGATCTTACAGTTTGCTCTTGGGACGTGATTGGATTCATGCTAATTTCTGTGTGCCATCTACTATGCATCAATATCTCATCCAATGGCATGGGGATCACATCGAGACTGTCCAAGCCGATGAATCGGTCAGCGTTGCTACCGCCGATTTGACAGTTTGGGAATTCGAAGGAATAGAGTGCTTATCGGGCAGGAATTGGGAAGGCAATTTTATCCAAGTGTCCGATGATGGTTTAAAGCCGATCCAAGCAGTAGGCTCCGAAAGTTTGTATTAATGGAAGAGTTTATCAAGGATTAGGGTAAACTTGGTCAAGGATTTATGTCGGCCGATGAGTTAGAAGAAATAGATATAGGTTTAGGAGATAGACATCGGCCGACATATGTAAGTGCAAAGTTAGATCCTGGGTTTAAACAAGAATTAATAAAGTTCTTAAAAGAGTATCGTCATTGTTTTGCTTGGGAATACTATGAAATGCCAGGTTTAAGCCGATCTATTGTTGAACATCGGCTCCCGATCAAACCGGGGTATCAGCCTTTTAAACAAGCGCCGAGACGATTTAGACCTGAGTTAGATAAAGAAATAAAAGCCAAAATAACTCAGTTATATGAAGCTAAGTTTATTCAACCTTGCCGATATGCTGAATGGATATCTAATATCGTTCCTGTTTTCAAGAAAAATGGGAAATTGCGAGTTTGTGTCGATTTCAGGAATCTTAACAAGGCGACTCTGATGGATGGGTATCCGATGCCGATTGCTGATATGTTGGTTGATACAGCTTCGGGACATAAGGTGATTAGTTTTATGGATGGTAATGCAGGATATAATCAAATTTTTATGGCAGAAGAAGATATTCCTAAAACTGCGTTCCGATGTCCTGTTGCACTTGGATTATATGAGTGGGTCGTAATGACTTTTGGTTTAAAAAATGCTGGCGCCACGTATCAAAGGGCTATGAATTATATATTTCACAGGTTGATCGGCAGGATTGTTGAAATTTATATTGATGATGTGGTGGTGAAGTCTGATGGATGTAAGCAGCATCTGGCCGATTTGCGGGAAACTCTTGAATGTAAAAGAAAGCACGGTTTGAAGATGAATCCTAACAAGTGTGCATTTGGAGTATCTGTCGGATAATTTTTGGATTTCATAGTTCATGAAAAAGGCATTGAAGTCGGACAAAAGAGTATGAAGACTATAAGAGATGCTAAGCCACCGACCGATAAGACGAGTCTTCAGTCGTTAATCAGTAAGATTAATTTTGTTAGAAGATTTATTTCAAATTTATCTGAAAGAATTCGTCCTTTTTCCCCGCTGCTGAAATTGAAAGCCGATGGAGAATTCGTGTGGGGAGAAGATCAACAAAAGGCATTTGCTGAGATAAAACAGTATATGATGACGCCGCCAGTTTTGATTCCACCTCAATGAGATAAGCCATTCCGATTATATTTGTCGACCGATGAGTTGTCAATCGGGTCTGTTCTTATACAAGAATTTGAAGGAAAAGAAAGAGTGGTTTACTATTTGAGTCGAAAATTGATTGATGCGGAAACAAGGTATTTGCCGGTTGAAAAGTTATGTTTGTGCTTACATTTTTCATGCACTAAGTTGAGACATTATTTGTTATCTTCCGAGTGCACAATCATTTGCAAAACCGATGTGATCAAGTATATGTTGTCTATGCCGATGCTGAAAGGCAGAATCGGAAAGTGGGTATTGGCATTATCGGAGTTTAATTTAAATTACGAATCGGCTAAAGCGGTAAAAGGACAAGTGATGGCTGATTTTGTGACTCAACATGTCGGAGATGAAGTTAAAATGGTTGAGCCGATGCCTTGGATGTTATTCTTTGATGGGTCTTCGTGTGGCCAAGGATGTGGCATCAGAATCATTATTGTTTCGCCTCGGGGGGCAAATTTTGAGTTCAGCTATCCGATGGATCCAAGTTGGAAATCGAAGCTGAAGCTGTTGAGATTTTTGGAGACTCCCAGTTGGTGATTTATCAATTAATCGGTAAATATGAATGCAAGGATGATATTCTAATTCGTTATTTTGAAGACTGCCAATTATTATTGAATGAATTTGTGATGGTTAATATTGAACATATCCCCAATGCTCAAAATCAAGAAGCTAACAATTTGGCACAAGCTGCTTCTGGCTATCGGTGTTTTCATGAGATCATGACGATAGAGCCAGAAATCAGAGATTGGAGGTATGAGATTGTAAATTATCTTAAGGATCCGTCACAAAAGGTTTCCAGAAAGTTAAGATTCGTGGCTGTTAAATATGTATTGCTTGATGATCAATTATATTATAAGACGATAGATGGTGTATTACTCCGATGTTTGAGTAAATCGGAATCCAAAGATATGATGGATGAAGTGCATGAGGGGGTTTGTGGTGCACATCAATCGGCTTATAAGATGAAGTGGATTATTAGAAAGATGGATTGTTTTTGGCCAATGATTTTGGAAGATTGTTTTGGATATTACAAAGGTTGCCAAGAATGCTAGAAGTTTGGGAATGTGCAAAAAGCGCCTGTGTCAGCCATGAATCCGATTATCAAGCCATGGCCTTTTCGAGGAAGGGGAATTGATTTGATCGGACAAATTTATCCATCGTCGAGCAAGGTTCACAAATTCATATTGGTGGCAACAGATTATTTCACTAAATGGGTCGAAGCGATTCCTTTGAAGGTTGCTGATTCCAAGAATATGGTGGAATTCGTTAAGGAACATATTATATATCGGTTTGGTATTCCTCAAACTATCACGACCGATCAGGGGACTATGTTTATGTCTAACGAATTTCAAGATTTTGCTGCCAGTATGGGTATTAGATTATTAAATTCTTCTCCTTATTATGCGCAAGCAAATGGTCAAGCAGAAGCTTTGAATAAGAGTATTATCAAAATCATCAAACGGAAGATTGATGAGCAACTAAGGCGATGGCATCTAACGTTGACCGAATCGTTATGGGCATATCGGATGGCATGTCATGGTTCTACTAAATTGTCCCCATATCATTTGGTTTATGGACATGAAGCTGTTTTGCCTTGGGAGATCAAAATCGGATCAAGACGTATATCGGAACAAGAGAACTTGACTGCCGATGAGTATAAAGGTTTGATGAATTTTGAGTTGGATGATTTGGCTGAAACTCGCTTGAGGGCTTTGGAGAATATTGAGAACAATAAGGCATGTATTGCTAGATATTATGATTAAAAGATTAAGCCAAAATATTTCATCGAAGGAGAATTGGTTTGGAGGCTGATTTTGCCGATAGGGACTAAAAGTTCTAAGTTTGGAAAATGGTCACCTAATTGGGAGGGTCCTTATCGTGTGAATCGGTGCATTCCTGGAAATGCGTATATTTTGGAAACATTGGAAGGAGAAGAATTTTTGAAAGCGCTTAATGGAAAATATTTGAAGAAATACTATCCAAGTATTTGGGTTGATTCTTAAATCTGATATTCTAAGAGAAATCGTCTAAGATAGCTGATGCGATATGTATCGCCTTAAGGGCAAAAATATTTACAAAATAAGTGTTCATCGACGATCAGCACCATCGGACCAAACAAGTTCATCGATGATCGATGTCATCAGAGCGGTGCAACCAGAAAATTTCAAAGTTACAAGAATTTGCGAATCATTTCGATCGCGCCCAATCGGATGTTATCAATCTTCTGAATTTCTTCCAGATCTTCTACATCGGAGCCAGGAACATTCTTGATGCTTCTATGGATTTGGCGGACTTCCTCCAAACGTTTGTTCAAATTGTCCTGCGCAGATGTGATAGAAGTTGGAATCTGATTGAGCTGATCCTGAGTCTCCGACATCTCCTTACGGACTTCCTCGAGCCGTTTGAGCAGTTCAGCTTCAATGCCTTGGAGATTTTTGATCTGATTCTCTAGTTGTTCTGGTTTGGCTTTCAAAGTTTTAATTTGGGCCTGCATAGCTTTAAATTCATCTCTACTGTCGTCGCGTTTCTTGACTAAGTCTTGTTGAGCCAGTCGCTCCGATATCCTATGGCGAGCAGCAAAGACTTGGGGCTGATGACCTTCAATAAAGGCAGCGGGGATGATTGCGCTTTCCAGCTCCGATGGCAATTGGCCCTTCAATTCTTTGAAAATTTGGCGAATCGGCTCTGCATCTTCTACAAGGACGGCAATGCTCTTGTTTAGATGGTTCAGCATTTCTTGAAGTCTTGCCTTGACCTCATCGGAGATGGCAGTGGAGGATTGCGCAGAGTTGACTTCTTCATCTCCGATTGCGGCGTCCAGGTCAAATGATGCAAAGCTCATGGCCGGAGAGTCGTGTGCCTGAAATAAGATGTCAATAAATAGGAGTTATTAATATAATAAGAGGACACATGAGGTTAAATCTGTACCAGTTTAAATTGACCCTCTCGAACATAATCGGGGATTACTTGAGGCAGAGCAATGTTTGTGCTAGCTTCTATTTGAGGCGATGGGCTGGTTCAATTGGAGGTGGAACTGGTGTTGTTGTTGGTTGTTCAGGAATGACCTCCGATTGAACATTTGCAGCTGGTTCTTCTACGATTGGTTAAGCGCCTCCGATTGGATATTTGCACTTGGATCCTCGATGATGGGTTGCAGTATGGCAGTTTATAGATGAATCAGTTAGATCAAGTATATATATTTGAAAGGGATATAAATTGGGTTGAGATTACCTATTGGGCCGATTCTGTTTGGATGTCTTGAGCTGGGGCCGGTTGGAGGTCGAGCAATGTGATATTTGTTTGCTGAAAAGGGAATTGTTATTACCGATTTATGTTGAAAAATACAAGATATGAATAGAATCGGATTGTTACCGATACTGCCTCAAGGAGCATTCTGGCGCCTTCAGCAGCCTTCTCTGCAATTTCCTCAGCAGCCCTAGAGGTTGATTGGCCAAGGATCTTTCCGGTGGGCTGTATAAGGAGTTATTTGTTTAGACTATGAATCGGAAACAAGAATCGGAAGCATGAAGAAATTATACCACATGGCTTTTCTTCAATTTCTTCGGTGCACCCGCTTTAGTGGGAGCGGTTTTCCTCTTGCTTTTGCTATCCATGATGTCTGCAAGAAATGGCGCAGAAGAGCCGATTCTTGGGTATGGAGTCCTGACAGCATACCGAATCGGTTTCCCACTATTGCTCACCACTGGCACGTTCTCTTCAATTGGCTGTCAAAAATATTCAAAGGAAACTTACAGGATTTTCCATGGCCTCAAAATCGGAATCTATAAGTGTGCAAAAGGTGATGGCCGGAAGCCTGAATATGTGGAGACGAAGTTCTTTCCACCAAGTCTTGAAAAGTCTGGATGAAAAGTTGGTGCATAGCCATTCTGGTATTTCAAAATCGGCTTAGGGAGTGAATGCCATAATCTGATACATCTGCAGGTCAGTTGACACCGATTCACGATGTTTGATTTTATCTGCGAAGTAGAGGCCGATCGGAAGTTGGCCAAATCCTAGCTGACGAGCTGCCGCCGATGGGTTATAAAATTCGTAAGATGAAATCTTGCGGCCATATGCAATGTTGCTGCCAAGGATAGCTGGTGTGATGAAAGATTTCAGAATTGGCATGATCGCTGCAAGATCATTCTGGATATTGAATAAGGGCAGTTCATAATTGCGATTGGGATCGGCGTAAGCAAAATAGTTAAAGCGCTCCGATGCGATCCCGTGGTAGAAGCTTTCAAAGTAGGTGGCCATATTTTTGGCATTGAGCCTTGATCCGGGACACACCGATGCTGCTTCTCCAAATGACATGCATCGGCGAACAGTCGCATCTTCTTCTTCTGTATGATAATTTGGAAATTGGTGATCTTTGAAGTTGAATTCAAGAGCAGATCGGAATTGGGTGTGCAACCAAAGTTGAATAAACCACCAGGGACCTCCGAGGTGTCCGACTGCTTGGCCCTCCGAGAGCTTGGCCGATACCTGGGGAAGCAGATGGTAAACTTCGCCAAGGAGGAGACGGCCAAGTGGCACCGATCCGCCGCGAGCCAATGTCTCTGCGATAAATTGCATATTGGTTGTAGCACCAAGAGTTGGTCCGCAGAATACGAATCTTTCTAGCCACATATTGAGGAAAGTTGCATGCTCTCTGTCTCCGATAGTGCCAGTTTTGCAGTGATCGGCAATGTATTTCTTCAAACTTTTGGAGCCTGTGCCGACCAGTCTGTGTTCCAGATCACGAATAAGTTTCCTTGGGTTGGAGTTTTCTGTGGTGTTGAGGCCGGTCAGCATATGTACGTCCATCAAGGTTGGAGTCATCGGATCGTGGCCGAATAAATAAGCATTGAGGGCATCGGACCAGAAGAGAGAGCTTGAGGCCAGTAATTTTTCATCCTTGGCCATGTCAGCAAGGGATAAAGTAAGGCATTGGTTTATGTTCTTTTCATCCCAAAAGGCCAATTTGGCAGCTTGGATTCTGAGAAACCAGTTTCTCCATCCTGGGACCATTCCGGGCCATGATCGGAACGAGCCTGCCCAATCAGAGACTTGCAGATCCGATCCTTTGAATGGAATTCTCTCTGATTCCATGTTTATCAGATCCGTCGGATTGGGGCCACCCATCGGGCCAAGATAATATCCAGCCTCAACATGAGAGACGGGAATGACAAGATTGTTTTTAAGATGCTACATTCAGGAGAAATAAAACAGTACATACGTATATGGAGGCTTACGAGCAGTTCTAGAATAAGAATGCAGTAATTAAAGTTGAGGATTTTAGGTATTTTTACCTTAGGAACTTGGGTGTTGTCCGCTTTGTCAGCAGGAGCTGCCATTGGTGGGAGAAATAGATCTACAATGAACAGTAATACGAGGAGGAAAAGTCTGAGAAATCACAGAAGAATGCGGTAAAGCCCAGATGTGTGATATGAATCATATGCGAGGAAGTTCTTTACTCGATTCGCGGTGGAAGATTAAAGGATGAAGGCCAAACGTTCGCCGGACGAAGCTTTGCAGAAACGACAATGGCGGGCGTGCAAGCGCGATAGCAGATGCGAGTTGAAGGAGACAACGGTTCGGATCTGCATTTATAGGGCTCATGGGAGAAGAAACCGCCTGAGGGCCAAGGCGCCGAATTCACACGGGATTCGAGGGTTGCAACAGTGAAGGGTGCGAGTTTCCATATGCTGTCCGCTGCCAGGGTCATCATTGCTCGGAGAATTTTGGAACAAAATAATATTTTATCCCAAAATTGGGGGCATGTGTTGACACCAGATTTTGACTCGGCTAGAATTGTGCGTGACAGAGCTGAAGTTGAGGCCGAGTCCGATTCTGAGTGATCTCCAATTCCGATCGAAGTACATCCGATAGAGTCCCGATTGGACACGGGAGGAGAGGGCTGGAGCATGTACGACTTCTGAAGGGGAGGTGCATCTAGAAGCTTCTTCAGGGCCTGATTGTGTATCAAGATTGTAATAGTTTTGGTAGATTAAGATTAATTTACTTTAAATAAATTAGAGATATTGTCATAGCCGGCAAGGTTTAGATAGATTTCCAGAGTATAAATATAAACCCTGCGCTATTGTAAAAAATGTTCACACAACCATACAATACAACACAACTTTCGGCCTCACGTGCCAACAATCTTTTCGTCGAGTTCTTCAGCAAGCAGGGCTGCATCATCTTGACCTCTGGTTTGTCTGTAAGTGCGACACCCTATCGAATTAATCTAGGCTTTAGATTGAGGCGTATCGCCCTTCTTCGTTTAGTTAATTCACCAATTTACCGAGTTGTTCTAGACTTTAGATTGAGGCGTATCGCCCTTTTTCGTTTAGATCGCTCACCCTTTACCGTATCTTGTTGATTTTATCTTATCGGCTTACGTCTATCAGAGAAGATCTATTCTGTTTTATTGTTATTCAAGTTTCATAATAGATCTGTCCTTATTGCTTATATAGCTGATTTAGATTTAATAAGCAAGTTACAAATAGATCTGATTTAAACGAATTCTTTGATATATATCGATCTATCGGGGTAATCAAGCTAATCGGTGCCCTGCTAGCAACGCTGTCTCGAAATCGATCCGATTGTTAGTGACACGAGATTTAGCTTGTTTATCGCCTTTGGAAAGATGCATATTAAAGAATGAGTTTAGATTAGATTTATCTCCGATTTGGTTTTCATAGCCGATGGTTTATTTCAATACATTGATATATCTTCACAAATCGGACTCATGGCTGATGGTTCATGCCCTCGAATCGGACTTCTTTCTATGTTGATCCGATTTCCAGAACGAATCGGGCTTTGGCCGATGAGTTCCTTGTTGTTTACTGATTAAACTCTACCTTATCAATTTCAGGTCAAATTGACTGGCACGCCACGAACCTCAAGATTTTGGACCTGCACTGAAGTTCAAGCAAATCTTCCAGGCCACAGTGTTAATTTTCAAGAGTCAACGCCTGACTTTTTGGACGTCAACAATATTGTTAACGAGGGTCTAGCAGTAATATCCTTTGGTAAGTGATTGATCTATGACTAAAACACTCAATCTCACTGAGCTTATCACAAAGCGTTAATAAATTGGCTGCAGCATACAGCAAGTTGGTTTTTAATTATTAATTTGTCTTTGCTGCAAAGAAACAAATTATATTGCATATGTTGTACTTAATGACAGATGAATGTTTGCATTTGCAGCTGCGATACTCACTACGCTAGAAACAGATAAAGGTGACATATATAATAGTGACACCGATAAGAAACGTGTCACTGATATTAGATTAGTGACGGACATGATAAAAACACGTCACTAACTTCTTTCGCCAAGGCTCTGTGGACACATAATAGTGACGCGTGTAGAAAAAGCGTGTCACTACTAAATTACCAGTGACGGTTCTTTTTATGGCGTGTCACTATTGATGCACAAATTAGTGACGTGTATTTAGAGGCGTGCCACTATTGAGGAACATAGTAGTGACGTGCGTTTAAAATAGTGACGTGCATATAGAGGCGTGTCACTATTGATACACATAATAGTGACACGTTTTTATTTCACGTCACTAAATTGCATCGCTAATAGCTCGTGATATCACAAATTTTCTGTGGCTTATCAAAACCTGGGCCTGGGCCCGAACGGCCTTTCTCACCCGTCGGCCCAAATAGCCTCCCCTCCACTCCTCCCCTTTTCTGAAAAAAAGAACTCCGTAGCTCCACAGACGCCGCCGCCGCCGGGGTCGCCGGTCACCCCCCGCCGTCACTC
>CM014273.1:10818110-10881227 GCA_004135705.1 Alloteropsis semialata | reverse complement strand
CGTGAACATTGATCATCCCACAGAATGTTTCTTTTTGCTACTGTTCATTATTAAATCTGAGTATGTCCCTGAAGCTTTTGTCTAGCATCTCGAACCAATTCCTGTTATTATTTGCCATGACATCCTACAAAATCTTGTGCCGAATGAACTATTTGATACAAACTATGGCTTAATTCATGAACCAATGCAATTGGCAGGGTTCTCAGCATCTCCATCATCAGCCTTTGCCCCCCTACTGGGAGCGACACGAAGTGGATATGGGAAGTGCCTATATGATTTGAGTTCGATAATCCAGTACTGATCACGCCTTAATTTAGTTTCCTCTTGAACACTGCATTGGCTGTTCCAGCTCTCTCTAGACCTTCAGCTAGAACACGAACACAACATGGTAGGTTTCGGTGCAGCAGAACAATCCACTGTTCCGACTTTATTGCATATGTACGAACAAAAAAAACAGAACCCGCTCGTGCAGCATGCGAGACTCGGACTCCTCCTGTTCCCATGTTAACAAGCACGTGTCGAACTTGTTTTTGTACAAACGTGCCTTGGCCATAACTGTCGATCTCGATTAGCAAAACAGGAACCGAGCTAGAGCTAAACTATCTACTGAATGAATGAATAAACAACAGCAAATGAACGAAGCCTGGATTACGCAATACTGGCTTGCCCGGTGGCCAAAGACATCCATACTTGTGTCATATGAATGATCAGTTGATGTGAACCTGGGGTATAACAACTGTCCAATCCTAAATCCACATCATCAAAGGTGGCAACTAGCCAATATCTTGCAGTCCTGATGTCTCGGCCTGATCTGGACCTTTCTGATAAATCCTATTCCTAGTGAATTGAAAATTATTCTTGTTGTGTATGCACATGATATTTTGATATTGGTATGCATACATGCATTCGATTGTGCATAAGTTAGAGAATATGTCATGGAGTTGCAAGGAAATGATTATGTAGTAGGGCAGTAGCTATAAAGAATTGTGAAAAGGCGAGGACAACACAATGTGGCAGGTGAGGGAGGGGTATGGAGGGGGCATGAGGCTTGTGTCGAAAACCTAAACTGATTATTATTTTGGAAATCCAAAGATAATGTGAGACGAGATGATGTAGTTGTAGGTTGTTTGGTGAAAGCCGCATGTCATGTGAGGATTGACTTGTAAGTCTCCATTTCTGAAAGCACAGTTGAAGAAGGCTTCGCTATTTAGGCTTCCAATAATGCACTCAGCATGCATTTTGGTACTTGGTAAGATTAAGATTTTGCATAGTTACTTGATGGCTATTCCAAATATATTGCAGTAAAGTAGTACCATCTTTCATGTGCTGCTAATTCTTCTAGATGGTTACATTCTGAGAGGATTTCTTGATCTGACACATCAAATTGAAGTATTTACATTGAATACCTAATTAAGAAAAACTGTGCGAAATAACGCTGCCGTCAGGCTTGGTATATTTGGATCAGATATATGATTCTTCACCTATTCATTCCATAAACCAAACACGCTATTATTGTCATATCTCACTCTCTTTTTTTTTATTTCATCCTCTCAAAACAAGTGAGTTCTCTTATTTGCTCTAGCACCCCTGACCCCTGCCTCTCATAATGAGGGCATCAGGTTTCTATGACCCATCTTTCATTCTGCCATTGCCGCATCTTTGCTGCGCCATCACACTGGCCGCATGCGTCAGGGATTGAGAGGGATCAAGAAATCACCTTGCCGATATGTGGACCACAAAATCAACGCTGAACCAACAAGAATCATAACTCGGCGAGTCCAACGATTGAAGACGATATTGATGATGACCTATGCTGTGAAGTATTAACTCCAGCCATCTATATCTCTGGGTCGGTATCATCAGCTAAAATTTGCCAAAGGAGACCGTAGTTTTTTCTTTAGGGATTCAATTTGGGTCCAGTTTCTCTTACGTGTTGCTAGCTGACAAATTGCATAACTAACTGTTGTAAATAAACCACCCAGTAAAGATATTTTTAGCGGCTCTAAGATGCTGGCCGGGGCCATAACCGCCAGCACAGAGGTGAAAATCCCGCCACTACAGAAGGCTTCTGTACTAGTTATAACCCACTAGTATAACATAACCAAGAAAAAAACTAATATGTTTTCCAGTACAGAAGCTCTATTTGGCATATGAGAGGTTATTTACTTTACGTGCAACGTATATGAAATTAAATTTGTCTAAAGTAGAATCAAGTGTTGTATAGGCAACCAATCAATTAAGTCCAAAAATGTTTACTTCTGGCAGTAGACTATGTATCGTTGGAAAAAAGTATGTTTTACTACTAAACGATCATTTTATCTGCTTATAGTACTTTCACAGACGTGCTTCTCGGTATACTTTGAATTATTATAATCGGACAAATCTACATAATACTGAGGTTCTTTCTTACATATGTTTCTTCATGCTCAACTTAATTTTGAGTTAAAACTTATGAGGTGTCAAATGACATCATAACTTTTGGTTGGAAAACATATTAGTTTTTTTCTTTGTTATTTTTATGGGTAACAATATCTATATTAAATGAAAATAATAATTTACTAAAGTAATTTTCTAACATAGGATATCATGTTCTTTATCACACCACAAAAGTTGAACTAGAGATTCAACATAGAGAAACAGAAAAGGATAAATCTCATTAGTGGTAGAATAGACAAAGAAATATTTTAAATATATTGAGCCGATTTTTGTTGAGACAAAAAAGTTGAATTGTTTGGTAGTAAAATGGACTTTACCTATATCTAAAACATCAGTGTGCAAAGCATAATTCTAGTACCATCGAGTAGAGTGAGTGACTTATGGAGGCACTTTGTGACAGTATAGGAGATTTTACTGATGAATCTGGATCATTTCACAGCCACCTCCAGTTTTCATAGAACTTTTTTTTTGCTCCAATGCAATATTAACTCTCTTCTCATTTCTTCATCGATATTAGTGCTGCTGCACTTTATGGATCTCGTGCTATTCTCTCTAGCTTGAAGTCGTCATATTCTCCCCAAATTTCTTCTTCTGACATGGAATAGACACTACGCCAGAAACAGATAATGGTGACATATATAATAGTGACACCGATAAGAAACGTGTCACTGATATTAGATTAGTGACGGACATGATAAAAACACGTCACTAACTTCTTTCGCCAAGGCTCTGTGGACACATAATAGTGACGCGTGTAGAAAAAGCGTGTCACTACTAAATTACCAGTGACGGTTCTTTTTATGGCGTGTCACTATTGATGCACAAATTAGTGACGTGCATTTAGAGGCGTGTCACTATTGAGGAACATAGTAGTGATGTGCGTTTAAAATAGTGACGTGCATATAGAGGCGTGTCACTATTGATACACATAATAGTGCTATTGATACACATAATGGTGACACGTTTTTATTTCACGTCACTAAATTGCATCGCTAATAGCTCGTGATATCACAAATTTTCTGTGGCTTATCAAAACCTGGGCCTGGGCCCGAACGGCCTTTCTCACCCGTCGGCCCAAATAGCCTCCCCTCCACTCCTCCCCTTTTCTGAAAAAAAGAACTCCGTAGCTCCACAGACGCCGCCGCCGCCGGGGTCGCCGGTCACCCCCCGCCGTCACTCGTCGTCACCCCGCCGGGGTCGCTGGTCACCCCCCGCCGTCGCTGGTCGTCAACCCCCCCTCCCCCGCCGTCGCCGCTGGGGTCTCCTCATCACCGTCGCCGCCGGGTATCCCCACGCCGTCGCCGCCGCTCCACTGCTCCCCAACGTCGCCGCTCCACTCAGCTCCAACTTCCCCTCCCCACCGCCACTACCCCTCCCCACTGCCGTCGCCGCTGGGGTATCCCCACGCCGTCGCCGCTGCTCCACTGCTCCCCGCCGTCGCCACTTGTTCGGCCGGTCTGCGTCACCTCTGCGCCTGAATTGCTCTTCCATGGCTGGAAGAAGAGAAGCCACGAGACGAGGCATGATTGGGTAAGGATTGATTGTTACTGAACTGGAGATGAGGAGCTCACCACGTTCAATTTTAATCTGATGACTCACACTGATGGTGCTTTTCAGCTCCTCCTCCACCCGCCGCTTGTCCTGCTCCGACAGCCCGCAGGACGAGCCGATGATCAAATCCTCCCCTGATCTGCTCCCAGGCGCCGTCCCATCCAACTCGGCCCGTCGGCCGGCCGGGTGCTCCATCCCCCACGGCCAGGGTAGTCACCAGGTAGTCACCATCCTCTCCTCCCCCATGGACCATCTCACCAGCTTGTTTGATTAGAATTTCTTTGCTCAGATGCTCAAGGCTCCATGCCCCATGAAGTGTTTGATAGAATGCCATTAATATGAATTTATATGAGAATAAAAAAATGTGGTGGCTCTCAATTGCTGCCAATAATATTGAATGAATAATTTGTACCTTATCTGGGTTTTTGTAGACTTATTTTCAGAACCTTTCCCTTTTGCATCTGTCATGATAACTGGGTCATATTTCTACATATTCTAAATGACTGTGATCCTTCTAACAATTTCATAGTGGAATTGAAAAGTAATAGGGAGTGTTATCAACTCTAGTTGAGTTTAGGATATGCTCCCTTTTTTGTGGATGTATTGCCAACCTATATTCAGTCTAAAAATTCTGAACATTATAGGTCTCTTAGATTTCATAGTTAGGTTTAGGTTCTTACTCCTAGAATATCTGGTATTGGCATGCATTATGCGTTTTCATTAAACTTTGTTAAAGAAGCCGAGTCGGCTATTGATAGCTAGTCTGCAACAGTTTATGCCCATCAGTCATCACAAAGTTATTAGTTGCTTAATTTTCTACTTTTATTGCTTAGTTCTTAACTTTGCGAAAGAAGCTGAGTGGAGTGTTGATGGCTGGTCTGCTGCAGTAATTTTGAACAACACATTAAGGACAATAACTTTATGTTTTTTTATCATAAAATGGTGCATTAGTTAAAGAATAATTCTTAATTTTGGTTGCCTTAGTTAATTGAAGCTAGTTTGTAGGTTTAGCTTTGGATGGTCAATTCTTATCGACTTTATTTTTTAAATTGCTGTAGATGAATGACCGAAGATGGATGTATCTAGAGAACAGAGCTTGTGATGAATATTTAAATGGTGTCAAGTCATTCATACTCGCAGCGGAGGCGGATATGTCGAGTCAGCAGAAATCCGCAATGTACTGTCCATGCCAGGACTGTAAGAACATCAAAAAGTTCCCAAATTCAATGCATGTTCATGCGCACCTGATAATGCGAGGATTCATCAAAAAGTACAACTACACAATTTGGAACAAACATGGTGAAGAAGGAGTTAATGATGGGGAGATGGATCAAGACGTCTCGAACAACCAACCGAGTCAAGATAGCATTCATATCGATCAAGAACTCAGTGATGAAGATGTTGTTGATATCGGTGCAAATTGTGCCCATATGGCCGAGAAAATGGAGGAGATGGTGCGTGATGCCATGGGAGATGATGATGACATTGGTGGGGAGTTTGGCAAATTGGAACAGCTGGTGAAAGACATGAAGATTCCTCTGTATCCTGGTTGTAAGGGAAAATACACAAAGCTATTCACATCACTCAAGCTTTTGCAGTTGAAAGCAGCCCATCACTGGACCGATCGGGGGTTCAAGGCGTTGTTGGATCTGCTACGAGAAATGCTTCCAGAGGGAAATGAGATTCCAAAGTCTACCTATGAGGCAAAGAAAATCATTTGTCCCATGGGATTGGAGGTGGAAAAGATACATGCTTGTAAGTATGATTGCGTCTTGTTCCGTGGTGACAATGCTGACTTGGCCCAATGCCCAGAGTGCGGAACATCTCGATACAAACGTAGAAGCGATGGGGGTGATGATAAAAGAACGCACGGAGCTCCTCAGAAGGTGGCTTGGTACTTTCATTTAATACCCCGCCTGAAGCGTTTGTTTGCTACTAGCAAGGAGGCTCAATTGATGCGTTGGCACAAGGAAGGGCGCAGTGAAAATGAATATTTTCTGCGACACCCAGCAGATTCTATTCAATGGCGAAACTTTGATAGAAAATATGGAAAGTTTGCTGAGGACGCGAGGAATATTCGCTTTGCACTTAGCACTGATGGAATGAACCCATTTGGTAATATGAGCAGCTCGCATAGTGTTTGGCCAGTTTTACTATCTATGTATAACCTTCCACCTTGGCTCTGCAACAAGAGAAAATATATCATGATGTCACTTCTAATATCAGGGCCACATCAGCCTGGCAATGACATTGATGTCTACCTTAGACCACTTGTGGATGATCTGAAAACTTTTGTGGTCACCTGGCGTTGAGAACGTCTTGGATGGGTACAAGCGAGAATGCTTCACTCTTCGTGGCATGTTGTTCTGTACCATCAACGATATACCGGCACACCGTTGCCTGTCTGGGCAGTGTAAAGGGGACAAAGATTGCTTCCACTGCTTGGATGACACCGAGGTTGTGTGGTTGAACAACTCGAGGAAACAGGTGTACCCAAGGCATCGACGCTTCCTTCCCCAGTCTCATGCATATCGGATGATGAAGCAACAATTTGATGGCACGAAGGAGACATCATCAGCCCCAAGGCATTTTAGCGGGGAGTATGTGTACAATCAGGTGAAGGACATCAATGTCACCCTTGGAAAGAAAAGCACCATCCTTGGAAAGCGAAAGCGCACTGTGAGTGATGATGAAAAGAAGAGGTGGAAAAAGAAGTCCATTCTGTGGGAGCTACCTTATTGGATAGACTTAGCTGTTCGTCACAGTATTGACTCCATGCACTTGAAAAAGAACGTATGCGAGAGTGTGCTTGGTACGCTCATGAACAACAAGAACAAAACTAAAGATCATGAAAAGGCAAGAGCTGACTTGGAAGATCTAGACATAAGGCCCGAGCTTCGGCCTGACGACAACAATTCACAACTACCGATGTCTTGCGTAAATCTCACCAATGACGAGAAGAAAGAACTATGTGATTTCTTCCGCAGTGTCAAAGTTCCATCTGGTTACTCATCCAATATTAGAAGACTTGTTGCAGTGAAGGAGCAGAAAATGCTCCAGATGAAGGCTCATGATTGTGATGTCATGATCACCACAATGCTAGCAGTTGGCATCAGGAATATATTGCCCGAGAAAGTCCGAATGGCTATCATGAGTCTTTGCTTCTTCTTGAACGCAATCTCCCAAAAGGTTATTGACGAGAGGTCACTAGATGAGCTAGAAAAGAACTTGTTTGAGATAATGTGTCTTCTCGAGGCATATTTCCCGCCATCTTTTTTTGATATCTCTGTCCATCTTATTGTTCACTTGGTTAAGGAAACAAGGTACCTTGGTCCTGTGTTCTTGCATCATATGTATCCTTATGAGAGGTTCATGAGCGTTCTAAACAAGTATACAAAGAACCGAGCTTTGCCTGAGGGATCCATGGCTCAGGGCTATTCTACAGAGGAGGTAGTTGATTGGTGCATTGGTTTCATTGACCCTAAAAATCCAATTGGCATACCAAGGTCTCGCCATGAGGGAAGGTTGTCAGGGAGAGGGATTCTTGGGGAAAGGACATTCAATGCTGATCGGATTGCATATGACCAAGCCCATTTTCTTGTCTTGCAACACACGGAAGTAGTCTCACCATACATTGATGAGCATAAGGAGTTGCTTCTTCAAGAAAATCCTGGAAGGAGTGAAGCATGGCTGGCGAGGGTACATATGAATGGTTTCAATATTTGGTTTCGAGACCGAGTGCGTAATTCAAGCTATTGCATAAGTGAATCGCTTGAAAAACTGGCAAGAGGTCCTCTATTCACAATCACTTCCTATCAAGGATACGACATAAATGGCTATACATTTTATACCATTGCTCAAGATCAGAAAAGCACATATCAGAACTCCGGTGTTCGTATAGATGCATATGACAACAACATGGAGAAGGTCGCGTACTATGGACAGATTGAGGAAATATGGGAACTTACATATCCTGGCTTCAAGGTACCTATTTTTCGGTGCCGCTGGGTACATGGCACAAAGGGTGTTACCAAAGACAAGTATGGGTTCACCGTGGTTGACCTCAATCAAGTTGGGTATAGGCAAGAGCCATTTGTACTTGCAGAGCAAGTTTCACAAGTCTTTTACGTGCTCGACACGAGAAATGAGAAACAACATGTGGTCCTCCCTGGGAAAAGATGGATCGTAGGAATTGAAAATGCAATGGCCGAGGATGAGTATGATCAATTTGACGAAATACCTCCTTTTGGCTCTTGCATCATTCCTAAGATTCTCCCAAGTGAAAAAACCCCATACTTGCGTACTGACCATAAAGAACGGGTCAATGTGGCCAAAGGCGGCCGAAAAAAGCGAATAAACACCACATGATGTGCATGTTACTCTAAGAAATGTAAAATTTGTCCAAAATAAGATAAAATATGTTGAATATGTAGGGCGTGTAAAATATGTAGAGTATGGGTAAAATATGTAGAGTTTTCTGCATCTTCTGAGTAGCAAACAGGTCTTTAGGTAAGTAGCACCTACTAAAGTCCAATTTCTCCAAATATTTTTATGTACTCAAGTACCAGATTTGTTAACCAAGAAGAGGTAGATTAATTTGATTGGTCATTTGACCTGAAGTAATTACTTTGTGTGTGTTTCATGCTGCTTTGTAGATGGGCTGCTGCACAACTAAAGATTGAGCAAAGCTGCTACTGAAACAACATATGGTCTTGATATTGCCAGGTAATTCTAGATTGAGGAGAAGATAACAATCCATTTAAAATATATGCATGGCTGCAAGGTCTTGTTCCTAGATAGTGGAGGCCAACTGAAAATTATTCCTAGGCCAATTACTTGAAATACAGGGTGATGTCTAATTCTAGAGTCCTTAAATAATGTTTTTTCTTTTTCAGGCTGAAAGGAGGAAGGAACTATAGGATTGCCACCAGCAGACCCAGCAGCTACCAAACCAAGTGCAGGACTTCCTGTTGAAGAGAAAAAAAGGTATTTTTGTCGAATTTGAATTTTCTTTACCCTGGGGACTATAGTTTAAACAGCATTTTGTACCATGTTTTGAGCTCTTGATGTCTGACCATTAATTTCATGGCTGAGATGAACTTGTTAAGAGTACTAAACTTCTTAGGGGACATAACTTAGATGCAAGGCTAATCTTAATTGACTTCTCGTTTCAATTTAACTCACTGCTCACTACTCACTGTGATATATGAATATGCAGAGCGCATTGCCTATGAGGCCAGCCACAAGTGCAGAGCGGATGATGGAGGAAATTTTCTAGGCCAGCATTATTTAAGGACCGAGCATTTCTGTGGCGATGGAGGAAATACTCAGGACTAGTTTTAGTGTAAGACGTGACTGGCTTTTGTATCACTGCTTCGGTGATCTGGTTGCATCTTTTGTGTATAGCTCACTAGCTCCCTTAGTTATATAGTTGCAAGGCCTTCATCTTCTGAAGTAAATGGTGCCATCGAAACACTGAAAGTTTCAGCCGTGCTTGCTGAGAACATTTCAGCTGTGCAACACAAGTGAGTGATGTGCAAGTGATGTAAACCTGGTGGTTGGTGATAGTAGTACCGAAGGTTCTGTCAGTCTGATTATATATGCCTGTATTCAATTATTAGAGCAAATTAGATTTGAACTTTTGGTTAACTGAAACGTGCACAGACATTTTTACCGCTGGCTTTGTACAAGTCATACTGTGAAAAACGAAAGTAAAGACCGTTTTGCAGCGCATGCCTGATTGGGGATTACAGAAGCTGTGTGCGTGATCACAGAAGCTGGTGATCTGAGTAGTATGCCCCTCTGATTCAGCACAAGAGAACTTTTTTTTCTCTCTGTAACTCTGCAGTTAATCACCATTCTCCATTCACCACGCAAAGTCCTTTTAGATGGGACTACAAAATGGAACCTGCTACTCAAAAAAAGCAGCAAAAGGGGACTAAAAAATGGAACATGTTACAGGCTCGAACACAGGACGTGCAGCATCAACACAAGTGGAACAAACTAGTACACTACTGAAGTGTTTTCGACTTTAGAAGGTTTGTTTTCTATTTATCCTGAGAATAAACCTCCTATACCTAGGGTAACATAAACCACCGAATCGACCACTCTCACTCCTCCCAATTATTCCACCGGATCCCGGGGCCTCCCCACCACCGCCGCCGGGGCCTCCCCAGTCGCCGCCGCCGGGGCCTCCCCACTGCCGTCTTCTCTCCTCCGCACCACCGCCGTCTCCCCTTCACGCCATCGCCCGTCTTCCACACCGCCGCCGTCTCCCCTTCGCGCCGGATCTATTTCTCCCTACCCCCATCCTCCACGTGTGGTGGGTGGAGGAGAAGGAGGAGGGGGAGGCGACCATCCTCTACACCGACCATGACCCTCTCGCGTGAGCATCTCCAACTTCCCCTCTCTTTTCTTACCTAGGGTTCGGAGTTTGCCGATGTTTCCTAGGGTTTGAAGAAGTTGCCTGTGTTTTGTTTGATGCTTCTCTTCCAGAGAATGGCGCATTTAGAGTTCTTACCTAGGGTTTGAAGAAGTTGCATGTGTTATGTCTGCAAGGGTAGGTTGTGTTGGACAATTCATATTGCTGCGATTTGGAGAGTCCATTTTTGCATGGTTGATCTGGTTGGTGGAACGAAGAGTTAGGTGTAAGATCCGCTATTGCCTGTTAAGTAATAATTTGGGCAGTACATAGTTGCAGCCATTTGAATTTCTACAGATTCGTATCGAACATATTGCATTTGATAAAACATTGCACTCTTGTATAAGATTGGGAAGTATCAGCAACTTTGAAAAAACCATGATAGTGGAAGCATACACGTTTTTGTAGTTCTGATCGTGCTAAAAATTGCAGCTCAGCCTCAAGAAGCTAACTAGTTCCGTGTTTGAAAACGTTTATGTCCAGAAGTTCGAGCTACTAGTTGTTGGGATCGTGTGGTCATGGTTTTGTTTTTCCTGTGGTTTGCCTAGTTAATTGTCAACAGGGCAGGGGGTCCCCTCTGTCCGTGTTGGGGTTTCTGTACTTGAATCATTTTTAGCAACTTTTAATACAAACATATACTTGTTAGCAGTGATTGATCAATCAGCCTGTTCTAACCAACTGAAGAACAGACCGTACATTGCAATTAACTTGTTAGTCTGGTTTAGGTAGTGCTACTCACATATGGATTGGTGGAACTCGTATCATCTTTTTTATTTTGTTGGCATCTTATTTAGTTATTGAATGCTTACTGCTGTTATTTCTTTCATCTGTTTGCATGCACAAGCATTCCCGTAAATCGGTGTGGAAGAAAGCAAGGTTGCTCCAAAATGGTAAGCTATCACTGGATCTTGGATTGCTTCATATTCATGCATGGTTGCACATCATTTTCTTATTTACTCTAAGAATGATTAGATGAGTTTAACTAATAAACATTTTGTTCAGTAATATTTTCTGTTCAATAATGAGTTTAACTAATAAACATTCTGTTTAGTAATATTTTTTGTTCAGTAATGAGTTTAACTAATAAACATTCTGTTCAGTAATGAGTTTAACTAATATTTTCTATTTTAAATCTTTGCTAGGTGTCTACTGAGAAGTCTATGTCCTATAGCAGCCATGAGAGCTCTGAGGAAGAAGCAGATTCACCAGATCAAGAAGAACAAGAACATGTGAAGAAGATTGTGAGGAGACCAAGATGTGCAACCAAATGGCCATCTGATAGGGTCACAGCTACAGAAATCCGTGCAGATGGGACACCCACTGATAGTAAGGCCAGGAGAAGATTGAAGGTTCTTGCTGGTCTTATTGCTCGGCAGCAAATACCCATAACCCTGGAAGGATGCAAATGCCTTAGCCTTTATGAAAAGAGATAGTTGTTTGATGATTACATACAACCATTCTTGGAGATTCCCGAAGCTTTGAGAGAGAGGGTACTGAAAAGGGCTTTCAGGTTGGTTAGCAGAAGCTTCAGTAATTTCAAGAATAGACTGGTCCATGATTTTTTGGTGAAAGGGACAGAGCCCTTTGAGAAACACAAGCATATCGAGCCGGAAGACTGGGCTGAGTTTGTGAACATAAAGAGTTCTGAAGAAGCGAAGCTAAAAAGTAAACACTACTCAAATCTTCGTGGACTGAATACGCTTCCGCACAAGCTAGGACCAGGAGGCTATGAAGGGAAAATAGAACAATGGCAGGCAGAGGATCGTAAGTTAGAGAGAGAAGGGATCACAAATCCATGGTTAGAATTTCCTGAGGTCCGATCTAGGAATTTTTTGCGAGCTAGGAGCAGTCTGACCATCTCAGAAGGCAGTGCTCATATCTCCTGGAAGAACGAGGCAACTAAGGAAGTATCTCAAGATATTAAGAGGAAGCAAGAAGAGTCAGACATCACCTGGGATAGAGAGAATGACATCCTCAGTGCATGCCTTGGACCAGAGCATCGAGGACGTGTGCGTGGTGTGTCCTCTTATACAGGCTGGAAGCTAGCATGGCCTGAGCATACTGCCATGTACAGGAAGAGGAGGAGGACTGCTCTGGATTTTGACGTGATAAAGGCCCAAGTCACTCAAGAAGTCAAGGAAGAATTGCGACAAGAATTTATGTCTATGATTGCAACACAGGGAGCACAGTTTGGAGCACAACTACAACCATTTTCCAGGACCCCGAGCCCTGCAACTGGACGAAGGAGCAGCTGCGCATCTGCAGCCGATGCTGGAGGGGCTAACAAGGATCTCCAAGAGGACCTGGTGGATGTTCCAGATCTGACTCCATCTTCTGTTGATCTGCTTGATGGGCCCACTAGTTGTGCACTCATAATCAATCCTGGAGGCCATCAATTTGAGGTTGCAAGAGGCCGTGTGCATCCACAAGAAACAGTGCTGCACTGCTCCCCAATTCTTGATGGCTATGCAGTGGTTCTTGTGGAGTATGTTCACTTCCCATTCCAAAACCAGTTGCTGAACCCCCCACCCAATGACTTCTACAAAGGATCCAGTGGAAGAAGAATCACATCCTGCTGAACCTTGCACCGATGGATTCTAGTGAACCTTCAAATTCTTCTCTTCTCCGATCAGTGCAGTCTCAAGAAAAGGGGGTATTAAAGATTGCTGCTATCGAACTCCCAAAAGGCCCCGCTGCTCAGAAGGCCCCAGACAAGCATCTAGAGGTGATCTCCCAAAATCCTGCTGAGATAGAGAAGAGCTGTGAAAAGCCGCTGCTGAGAGAGAGAGGAGCTCCCAGAAACCGCCAAAGGTGAAATCTAAGATGGTTGTTGCTAATATCGATTCAGAGAAACAACAAAAGTTGATTTCCACAGCTACCAAAAGATCAAAGAAGGCTACTGCAGGTAGTGAACCAGTTAAGGAACCTAAGAAAAGTATTCCATCAGCATGGACCCAAGACCACCCCAAATTCAAGTATGGAGAGCCAATGCTAACTACAGCTGAACTAGAGAGTGTTGGTCCTTCGTGTGCAACTCTACACAAGTACTATATGGAAGCATGTGCAGATAAGAAGAAGAAGAAGAAGAAGAAGACTGCCATAGTTGTAGTTTACAAGCGTTTGCATTTCTTGCGGTCTTCAGAAAAAGAGTGTCTGCTAGTATCCTTCGCTGATCTTTATGATCTCTTCAATTTCGACGCGTTGGACACATCTCTTTTACGTTGCTTCTCGCTGTAAGTTGAGCCAATAATCTTATATTTGGATTTGACAAAATGTGCTTTAATTATGGTCAATTAGCTTAAGATTATTGTGTGTTGGATGAGTGACCTCTGATTTGTATCTGTCTTTAGCTTTCTTGAAACTGATAGAGATTCTTAGCTGGTTTCCTATTTTTTGTCCAGAGATCTGTCCACCTCTAATGAACTAAGCATCTGAATTTGGCCAAGAAACAGCCATCTGTTCATTCTTGAACCAGTTTTAATGATTGTTGGTTATTGATTTGCTAATGTGAACCATTTCTTTGTATCCCAATGCCAAAATATATGCTGCTGAATGGATATCTTGGGATGAGAATTGCACCATTTTGGTATAAACTATTCTCAGCAATGCTTGCAAACTTCTTGACATCTGATGCTTTCTATGCTAGTTCTTTTCTTGAGAGTCAAAACCCTGTAAATTTGAATGTTCAATGCAAGTTTTATTGTGTCTTGAGCTAGTATAATAATTTAGTTATTTTTTGATCTTATCTTTAGATGCATGATCCAAAAGATTAGGCAGCAGTCCGTGCCAGTGGGCATTTTGGACCCTGAGATGCTGTGCAAAACTCTTATACAGACTGACAGACAGGAAGTTGTTGATTACTTGGCAAAGGCAATTTCTCACTATTCGAGGAGGGAGTACATTATGTTCTTCCATAACCTTGGTAATCACTGGATTTTGGTGATGATTGTTCCAAAATGGAACAAAGTTTTGTATCTTGACTCTTTGAGAGCACAGCCATGCAATTATAATCTATTGAAAGGAGTCATTGACGAGTAAGTATATACTAGCTAAACCTTCTGAATTATTTCAGTTCATCATGGAAGTAATTAACTTAGGCTCAATACAAAACTATTTGGATCAGATGTGCCAAGAACTGGGGTTCTAATTTTCTCAAATAGGACATGATACCTAACCAGTTTACTGTTTCATTATAGTACATGCGCATGTGCACAATTTACACATCACTGAGCTCAGTTTGGTCACAGCAAACAACCTTGACATTTGTGACCTTTTGTAGGGCTTATGCCAATTCGAGCTTAAAGCAGAAATCCAAGCTTTCACATGCCACTAAGGCTGCGGTATGTATTGTTGTATTTTTTTTTCTTTGCAAAGTTGGTATTAATGATTGTGTAACATACTAACTGTCATTCTAATTTTACAGTGCCACCAACAAGAACCTGGCAACACATGTGGCTTCTATGCTGCACATCACATGATGGTCGCCATGACGAAAACAAACTTGCCAAAACAGGAGGTATGGTGATTTGTTTTTTGATTCTTTGGTTTCCTTTACCAAGCTTTCATTCAACTGTCCAGAGTTGAGTAAACAAACTAGTAGGACAGAAATTAATTTTAGATCTGTACCACTGAAATGTAAAGCACAACCAAGCATATTCTATGACGACACTACCTTTATTCACAGCCATGCTGGCCACATGGTTCTTTCCCACAGTTCCCTCCCTTGTACATCCTTGCTCTCTCTTGCATTGCAGCAGTTTTTGGTTGGCATGAATACGACACCACCTCCTCCTTTTACTTGATCTGTCCACTTGAAGAATAGCAAAAACCGAACGTGTGGCATTGCAGGAGACACTTCCATTACCATATGGCTATGGCAAGGCTGTAGGCAAATGGGGAAAAGGAGCAGGACCAAATGACTGAAAAAGCTTTATACAAATCTGTTTAATCTCACGAACATGTTCCCTTGTAAAATTAAATGAAGTATGCCTCGCACAATAATTAAGATTATAGATCATAAAACTTGATAGCATCTAGAACTGTCCAGTCACCCATCTCATACTGAAAAGAAAGCAAACTTTCATTGGGTTGGCGACAGGATGTATTGGGCCAATCTCGTATCATCCTTGGCATAATGGAAATGAGACGCTGGCCTTTTTGCTCACTTTCTAATAAAAGTATCTGTGCATCTTCAAGAGATGCTAGAATCCAGTGTATTTAATCAGCAAAATGATGATTACAGGCCTCAGAATCTAACCCGAATGGTCTGCTACCTACTACTGACTAGCTAATACATACATGTACAGATAAAGCACTCCACTTAACCAACTAATTCAGAAGAAAACCCGCTGTGGAATTGTGTGCTATACTGCTATATACAGAGAGCGAGGTTGCCATTCATTTGATCAAGTATCTGGTTTTCTATTCTTTCACAAGGGGACTAAAATGCAGTTACAGGGGGTAGAATCACCATGTGGATGGCCCAGAAATGCAGTTACAGGGGGTAGAATCACCATGTGGATGGCCCAGACTACCAGCTTTCACTGAGTCGCTCACTATGTCAAATTTTATTCTCTGGCTGTTACTTTCATATTCCAACACTGGATCTGATTTCAGTTTTGGTGTTTCTCCTTGATACTTCCTGGTTAATAAATGTTGTTTATTATCTACTAATGGTATTTCTCATTTTTGCTGATACACAGGACTTCGAAGTGCCCATCGAACCCCTTGATGGTAGCACGTTGTGTTGCATTCAAGAAGAGTTCGCCGATTTCTTAGTGTCCCAGGTCATCGACGAGAAAGGAGAGTTCCACTGCGCCAACCCAGATTTCTTATGAACTTGTTCCTATGATGGTTATTAAATAGCTTTTCTGAACTTGATGTATGGCTGCTGTTGTTAGCTATGAACTTGGTGTACTGTTGTTAGCTATGAACTTGTTCCTGTGATGGCTATCAAATAGTTTGTATGCTGTTACAACATGGCAAATTTGTATGGCTGCTGCTGTTAGCTATGATCTTGTTCCTGTGATGGCTATGGTCTGTGGTGTCTACTGTGATGCTTGATCTAGTGATACGTTTTCAAAGAAATGTCACTACTGGCCTTATTGGTGACACGTTTTCATTATGAATTTGTAGTATTTATCTCAGTTTAGTGACACGTTTTATACCTAACGCGTCACTACAATCTCAAATTTGTGACACGCCTGTATTGACTAATGTGTCACTATTGTCTCACTTCAGTGACACGTTTCTGTAACTAACGTGTCACTATTATATCACTTCAGTGACACGTTACTATAATTAACGTGTCACATTATCTCAAATTTGTGACACGCCTCTATAACTAACGTGTCACTACTATCACACTTCAGTGCCACGTTTCTATAATTAACGTGTCACTATTTTATCACTTTAGTGACACATTACTCTAAGTAACCCGTCACTACTGTCTCACTTTAGTGACACGGGTAGAATAACGTGTCACTAGTTTTCTCTATTCAGTGACACATTTTTCAAATTGCGTGTCACTGATAAGTGCCTCTAGTGACGCGGATTTAAAGGGCCGTCGCTACTTAGACACATATTAGTGACGGACGTTATTTGTAATTAGTGACGGACCCATATTAGTGACGCAAAATTAGTGACACGAGCGTTGTCCGTCACTAAAGTACATTTACGCGTGTCACTAATATCGATTTCTGGCGTAGTGACTACTTGCTCGAATATATGGAATAGGTTGGCTCCAGCAGCTGCTTGCGCGAATCTTTGGAATAGGTGGCCAGCAGCAGCTCGGCAAATGCCAAACCTCAGACCTCGTCGACATCTTGAGCAGTAACGGCAGTGGGCCATCAACCTACGCCAATGTCCCAGACCACGCAGCTCCAGACATCTGAGACGCCAATCAACGTGGACAACTTGAGCAGGAACAACACCAGACCGGCCCCTCTGTCGTGGTCAGCATAGAGCACAGAAACAAACATTGCCTCATAGTTATGGTTTTGTGGTTTTGCTGTAACTAGTCTATCAATTCATGCTTCTACACGGGTTAATATTTTAGAATACATGAGTATTAATTTTTTTTAAAAATCTATATTCTATATAATAATAAAACAATTTACCTTCCTCTCTTTTATTAATTAAATGTTTTTTTACTTTACAACACAATTCTAGATGTGTTTTATTTAATCATCAATTTGAGCTACACAATTAAAATAAAAATTGGTATAAGTTAGATTTTTTTCCATATTAATAGTGGTAGAATTAGATAATTTAGAATTATATACTGTTGTACTCTAGAAATTTTTTAATGACATGTGTGGATAAATTCAATCAAAATTGAGTTAAGTGTTGAACATAGAAATCTGTATTTTTATTGTTTCCTAGTTTAAATTTATATATGATCTACATGGTGAGACACAGCATGCATAGATATTCTAAGTTAATATTTTTATATTAACAACTAATGGAACAAATATGTAATTTAGAATCATATATTGGTGTACTTTGGGATATTTTTGACATGTTATGTTTTTAATAACAGCAAATGTACGTAATTTAGATGCAGATTTAGAGTGTAACTATAAACTATTTCTAGAATGGCATATGTGGTAACTTAGATGAATATTAGGGGGTTACTTTAGTTGATTTTTCATAATGGCAGAGGTGGGTAATTTACCTATATATTTAGGGGGGGCACTTTAGGCTATTTTTACAATGGCAAAAGTGGACAATGTTTTAGAAAATATAATAGATCCAATGGGTATGATGATTAGAGTCTACAGATGGATGGCCAGATGGCTCTGATTTTTGTGAGAATTTTTGGATTTATCTTTTTTTCTAACGTGTCTCGTGAATATTAACATGGAGGTTTCAAAAGGAGTCTCTAATTAGTAGTTGTAAGATATTGCAGAAAACGTCATCTATGCTGCTCGTCACTCATATTTAGGGGAAAATTGGTTCAATGGCATCGAAAGATCACGACTTCCAGAAAATACCATTAAACGATGTTGGCCCCGTAAAATACCATTGAAAGATGTAAACGTGAGCTAAAAGTACCACTGCTATATTTCAACATTAGCTCTGTTAACTTGGACAAAAATGCCCCCAACCATTACCCAACAGTTGAACATATAAGAAAGATGCCTAGAGTATGAATTGACTCATTCTAACATAAGCTCATTGTCCATGTCAACACATGCACTAAATGATGGCCAACACATTCAGTTAGCTAAAATATCAACACAGTGTTATGGTACAACACATGCAGAGGTAGCACAAGCCCCAAACCTGAATGTGTTTGTGAATATCTTATTATCTTAAAATGTGTTGAATTTTTTATGATAAAGTGATACACCTACAAAAGGACTCCATGCCAATTTATATAATTTTATATTAGTTTTAGATATTATTATTATTATTATTACATGTAAAGCTGTAAATAAAAGTGTGAATTGTACATAGAAAACATTTTAATTGTTCAAGTCTTTTTCAAGATATGATCTAACATAGGATGTATGCTTTTAGTTACTATTTTTTTAAAACTTTTTAATAATTATTTGAGATACATGTAGTTCAACATAGAATTACTAAAAATAAACACCTTGAAATTCATTTAATCATTAGAGAATAGTAAAGCATTTCAATAAAATTGAAACTACTCCATGGCAACTTCTATATAGTATAACAAATGTTAAAAAATATTTTAATGTAGATATGTAAAAAAATATTATTTTAAGATGCACAAACTAGCGGGAGTGCAGTTATTTTATATAAATATTCTTTGAATCTTCATGATTTTCTAGAAACCACACCTTAGGTCGGATTGGGCTGAAATTTTTTTACAGTCACTCACGTGGTGCTAGTTGATGAAAAAATATCAGAAAAATAAAACAAAAGTAAAAAAGATAATGTGTACTATAGCTTAGAACTGGCTATAAAAATAGATTTTCAGAGGTGGTTCGTGGCTAGAACCGGATCTGAATATGGATTTTCAGAGGTAGTTTGTGGCTGGAACCACTGTGAAAATCAACTCCATTTTCACTGTTGGGTCAAGCCAGGAACATGTGTGAAAATGATTTTCATAGCTGGTCTACTTACAAACCGGTTCTAAAAAAGTTTTAGCAACACTTTGTGAAAATCAGCAGTAAAAAATGGTGGCTTGAAAAACTAATTTTTTAGAAGTGTATGTATGGCACTTGGCTATGTGAAATTAGTAAATTACTGAAGTTTCTCGTCATGTTAGGGACAGAGGCCACTTGCTAGTCATTGGGCCTGTGCAAGAATGATATAGTATTTGAAAATAAACATATTATTTCTCCTTTGTAAATTGTCTACTCGGCCACTCATTGGCTTAATTCATGATTGATTTATCCAAACAAAATTAAAATCATGGGTTTTGGTTATAGCAGAATCCTAGTAATTGATGTGTCTGGCCAAGGGATCTTTTAAACAAGCAAATGGGTGGCAATCTAGTCTACAGATTGCTTGACACCATAGTATTTGTGAATTTATATAGAACATTTTTTGTTGCGTGCATCACGATTATGCGTAGCTGGAAGCGTTTTTCCAAGATTTTAATATCAAAATCGATGTTATGATCTTGAAAAGTAATAAACTTTATTTAATTTATGGTGATCCCTGATTTCAACAATGGTCTGAAACGAGCCAAGAGTTGAAGACATCATTCACTATATGGTGAAGGAATGTGCCATTAGCTTGCATTTCGATCCAATTGTGCACCTTCCGCAAGAATAGGGTTGGGCATGGACTACTAGAGACTTGGTAGAGGCGGGACAGGTTGTAACTTGGTAGGATCTAAGATAAATTAAAATAAATTAAAAACAATTTACTTACACTTTAAGATTCATACTTCGAATACTAGAAACCGCACTCATGCGAAGAACACGTGACTTATGACTTGCAACGAGTGACCATTGTCTCTTGCAATGAATTTTTACAGGTGGTTCTACCATTTTAGTCACAGGAGGTTGGTTAAAGGTTTGTGTAGATGAGCTACCAATCACATGTAAAAAAAAGTGGATTATTCGTTATTGCCATGGAAATTGGAGCATAAGGGTATATCAGATCCATGTGGCATGAGCTGGGGAGTGCTGCAATGTTGATTGAGTTCATGAAAATCAGGAGAGTTATTGCATGCATGGTGGGAGAGGGTTGTAGTGTCAGGTATCATATTCGAGATAACAAGTGCAGATACAATTCGGTCAGATAAATAGTGCTGACGCAACTGTGACCACTATCATGTATGGATAATACAAGAGATTTTTTTAAAGAAAGGATATAGATAGAGATGTGTTGTCACAGTGTTGCGTATCATATTAAAGATATGTGGCCCAGATACAATCCGGTCAGATAAATAGTGGAGATTGCCATTGTGACCACTACCATGCATGGATTAGATATTTTTTCAAAAAAAGGAAGGAGACATAGGTGTCTATTATTGAATGGAGTGTTAAATAAAAGAGAACTTGTGCAGTGATGAATGCGCGAGTATAGTTGTAGGATTTTATCATCACTACAGTAATATTGAAGAACATATCTACATACTTATGAGCAAAAAGAAGGAAACCACATGCATTATTCTCAAATAAATGAAGGTCAGTGCAAGCACATCATGTGATTGAGGTGATATAATGAAAAAGCAATAAGCCCCCATAAGATATGTTAGCAAAGGGTAATACAATAAAAGTCTCGTGCCACTAGAATCGTGTGTTTCTTCACATTTAACCATCAAAGCAAATGGATATAAGAAATTGAGAAAATTGACAACTAGTTAACTTACTAACTATGGCTAGAAGAAAGCTAACTAGTTAAATATGCTACATACAATTATTTGTACAACACTTCTTGAGAATGGATTCGAATACAAAAGGAAATCTTCCACTCTATTCTAGGATAACTATTATTTGCACAAAAGGCAGATGCATAAGGCGTGAAATTCATGTCCATCACAATAATATTTCTTTACATAAGAACCATCAGAGAATTTGCCCTCCAGATAGCAATTTGTTTGCACATAGCACCAAAGCAGAATGGATGCACTTTAACAAATTGCCTACAAGTTTCTACAAAAAAAATATATCCACACATTAGTCAATTATAATATCCACTTAATTTGGATCACAATAAAATAGTCATCAAGCTGGCAGCAATATCAACATTGAGTTTTTAAGAAAAAACAAATTATTGCTCATAAGTTAGATGGAAAAGAATTGATGTAAGTATATATCATGCATATCAAATATATATGAATATGATGAATAAAAATATGGAGATCTAATGAATACAAACCTGCAAAGTAGGGTCTCCATGTAAAACTGGTACAAGTTAAAAACACAGAACAATATATCTTGTATCCATAATCGGGCACAGATTTTCTAGGTTATACTTTATCGTAATTGAGTGACTTATGACTAACTGCAGTTATAAGTTCTATCTATAAATAAAGAGTGCAAGTACTAAAAATAGAAATACAACCCGACACAAACTATGCAAGTGCATTTGGACTGTTTCAATATAAACTAACAATTAGTTACTAGTAGACCAAAGTAGGGCAATAAATGGTCTTGGATCGTCCACATGCAGAGCTAGAGTGTCTTAGCTTATTTTGGTTTAGAACATGACCAAGTCAGGTTGTGCACATATGTAAGTTCGAGTTATACCATTCATAGCAGAGCGAGTCTTTAGCATGTGCATAACACACCTTGACTTGGCATGCAGGATGACACACAAATTGGATAGGCACGATGGCTTCTCAGATGGTTGGTGGTCACGATCGAGTCAAGTCTGTACCATTCCTTTTATTTAGTTATAGAGTTAAAATTCTTCTAGTGCAACATCCAAAAAAGGCTGTGTCTTTCTATTACACAGGCGTTCGCGTGAGTTTTGTGTGTGTTTGTTTTAGGAGCTCGCCGACAACATGTTTGATGTCATTTCTCTGGTGATCTTCAACAAACTGGTATATTGATTGAATGAACTATGCATTTAAAATTCCAAAGATAAATCCATATCCAAATATGTCGGTGTTCCACACACTACCAGAATTGACATGCATAGCTCATCTATGCATGGAGAGCATGTAATCATGCATAGATTTTTGTATTACAGATCTAAACAAGCCACATTCGCATGCAGTGCATGCACACCTAACAAGATTTTTTTCTGGATAATTTTGCAAATATGTAGCCATACTAGACGGCTTTTTCGCTAAATTATTATAAAAAACAAAAAATGACATGCACCAATAGGTTTTTTGTGACATTTGGTCTTTTTCCTTCCTTTCTTCTGCTTATACTAGCCACACATTTATATGAATTAATATTTACATTGATGGTCATTTTTCTCAATCCCTTCAAAGGATGATTTCACTTTTCTAGGGTGCTCAAATTCATAAAACTAATTTATATAAAATTAAATATTTATAGTAACAAGAAATAATATTTCAATCGATGGTCATATTAATCAATTTTATGCTTGAGACCTTATTTAGATTAGTGATAAAATTTACCCGAGGCCAAGACCTCCACAGATGCCAGCCAGCCATTACTTTTGTGGTTTCGCTATGAGTGTGGCTACCTGTACATCGGTGACGACTACATACTGATGGTGCGGGTTGGACCAAGTGGCTACCTCCACGTGGATCGGCATTGCTGGCCACCGGAGCTGGAGTGTATGTTCACTTTGTAATGCATGTGAGCGCTACCCATAGGTGGTTTTTCTAGTAGTGTCAATGTTGACGATCGGGCAGTTATTATGTGACAGGAGAGGCTGGTCTGTCCCAGTGGCTAAAGAATGTGAAGCCAGCGAAATGAGGCAAACCAGCACTAAAGATGATGATATCCATCTTTAGCATGTTGTAGTTTACTTTTATGCAAATAGTGGAAGCCGTAGGTTCTAGGTTTTAAATTGCTTAATTCACCATTCCTTTCTAAACTGTATTTTTTTAGACAATTCTAAACTGTATATTTACGAACATCGATTCTTTTCATGTCGCAAGTTGTTCATGTGTGCCAACTCGGCCGGCCTACCGCTGCCTGCAGATGCAAAGGCTTGCTCCTTTGAGCGTGGTGCCGGCTTGTGGATTGCAACAGCACAATGTACCAGTGCGACTTCACCACGAGCTGGGAGTCTGGGACCAGGATGACTTGTGCAGCACGGCAATGTGGCTTACACGAGAGCGGTAGCCTGGGCCGTGGATACCATACCAAATTTTGCTAGCAAACACAATGATGGATGGTAATATAAGTTGTATTGTTCGTTCAACGTACGTTTGCTCAAAGTACTCTTATTGGCTCAGCTGCTATGCCACCAAGAGGTCATGTGATGCATGCAGTTCCTCATTGCAGTGGCAGAACCAAGGGAGGGCAGGTAGGGGCCATGGCACCTCCTAATGCCAGTACAATTTCTTAGGATCCTCAATTTAATTAGGCCAGTAGTCTATTTTTTATGCACAAATCTGCAAAGTTGTCTAATGCCTAGGAGGCAGCCAGAGAACTGCAATTTCTTAGGATCCTCAATTTAATTAGGCCAATAGTCAATTTTCTTTTGTGTATTGTGCAAATATTGTTTCTTTAAACTATGATTGTTTAATGTATGCACAAATAGTGATGAAGTGATAATAATTAATAAATACATTGAACAACCCTTCTTCCATATTGTCTATATATAGTGCCGACTTCGGCGGTCCGGCCCCCCTTAAGAATATTTTCTGGTTCCGCCACTGCCTTTGTGTGAGTTGGCCTACTTCAGTGTGTTCAACCGGTAGGCAGCCCTGCAACAGGAGGAGGTCGAATGAAACGTATGATTAGGATGGTACGCACACAAGTTTTGCTTCACTTGCAAAAATGGATGACCAACAACGGTCAAGTTGCGCTTGAGGACAGGGTAAAAACTATATGACCCAGTAATCTTAGTCATTTGTCTCTATAAATTATATGTGCCTCCAACGTGTCTTTGTTGAACAATAGCTCGAGTCAGCGCAAAACTACACCGCCATTTGATACTTTGATTTACATGCAGACTAGTTATTAGTCATGAAACATTGGAGATAGCCAGTTCAACAAGTATCCAATGTTAAACAACTTGTTCGTCACTTGAGCTTCATCCCACTCTTTGTGAAACTGAACCATTTGCGTCCACCTCATACGTGAAGAAACTGAAGCATTGTATAAAAGGATTATGTGAGATTTCTGTTATTCTCGCTGGATTGCATCACTGAAAATAAAAATCCAGACTAAGCAGGTTGTTACATCTCTAGTGTATTTAAATTTTAAATACAATGCTCCCCGAAGCGTGCTTGACCAGCAGAATCCTATGGTAACGGATTGTATAGTTTTCAACGTTGTCAAAAACTAAACCTTAGGTCTCGTTCAAATTCAACATGACTGATCCAATCAGTTCATGAACACAAATGGTCAATGTTCTTAGGTGCACTAACAAAGAAAACTATATCTCATGGACTAACCAAACCCTCGGTTATGTGTTTCTCCTTTTCTTTTCTTTTTATGGACTGGATTCTTGAGATTTGGACATTCCATACATCTGCAATTCTTAAGCTCAGAAGTCACAATAGGGTTCCTCTTAATTATTTTAAAGATCCAGACTCGGTGTAATGATATAAAATGTCCTAATTTTCAGATCTCCAACAGACATGACATGTACTACGCCTTCCTTTCATTCTTCAGAGTGCAACCTAGCTCAGTCTAGAAGATTCCATTCCTGCGCAGCGCGCATCAGCATCGCACCAATCCATCATCGTCCAGTATTTCGCTGCAGTGTAGAGTACGAATTCCAGGAATGCCTGGTGCTCGCTCCCTCGTAGTCGACTGTGGCCACGTCCCTAGTCCTTACCACGCTCAACAAGACCTGTGCAAAGGCAAAGCTCCAACAGGCTACGTGCAAGAGTATGTCGTACGAATACAAATAGACGTTGATGCTCTGAAATGCACCATACATGTTTTGTACAAGGGCAAGCCGGCCGCAGGCTGAACGTGTACACAATTAGCCCATGGTCCAAGGATCGCTGCTCTTCGGTCCATTCATTCTTGGCTCAAGTTGTACAAAACTACAAACTAGACTAGCTTGAAGGGCACCCAGAGTGATCGGTCGATCATGTTACGTGCAGAAGTATGTGTGCCTCCACTTTGGGTGAAGAACCGACCATGCATTCTAACAGAACCGGCCATGTACGGGTCGCGTGAAGATCTAGATCATGCGAGCTTTGCTTCCCATCTGCTAAGATGGCGGGAAACCGCTCTGCATAAGCATGAGAACGGGCAAAGACTACATGAGCTGGTGTCCTTGTCGTTTGGCCTTTATAAATGGTTGTAGGAACCAACATATGTGTGTTATATGAGTAACAGCTTAACTCATTTTGATGCCTCTGTTGTCCGAATGATAGAGCTCTATTTTTTTTGTCATATCGTTACAAAGGACTCCATGATTGCATATTTGCAAATAGGCTTGTTGTAAAATTCAAAAGACATTGGAGAGAACCAAGTATGTGGGGTATCAGCTGTTTATCACGCAGAGCTATTTATCATGCACATAATCCCCTGAGTGTGCTTTGTGTCTCTATGATCTTGCTGCTGATCGAAAAAGTTATGGCCATACCACTAGGCAAGCGAGTTCCATCAAAACAATGGTTTCCACTTGTGTCAATAGTTTAGCATACAGCATACTACAATGCTCGATGCTCTCAGAAAGTGCTTGCAGCATCCACAACACAGTAGACGTGTTCATGCTAGCTATGCTATGTGAACGAGCACAAATTAACATGTGGATTTCGTTTTATAAACACTATACCTATCAAGTAAACATCGATCAATTGTACTATGCTAACAAAACCTAATAATGAAATAATATGCTCTTGAATTCCAAACTGAATGGTAGCCATCTACTCACTTAACAAACTATGCTTACAGGCTTGCAACTCTGAAATTGAAAAGGTCCGATGAGAAATGCAGATGAACCTGTTCAGGGAATAGTAGGAGGATTTGGGCTTTCCTAATCAGCGACCACCATTATTGTCACGGAGATCTAAATACATGCATCATGACATGAAGTACATACAAAGAACTGCAGCATATATCCCAAATCCCACAAGAAGATAGGCAAGAAGATAGAGTACATACTAATCATTCCTGCTTCTACAAACTAGTTTTCATGATATCATCGCACCACTGCTAGTCAATGGGTGTACAAACTAGTTGTGAAAGACTAAATAATGAAAAAACTACTCACTGATCAAATCATATATACCCACCCTGCATATGTAAAATGGCTTCAACACATTGTATAATCTTTGCTTTTTCCTTTACTAAAAACCTTTTTGTTCCTTGTTTCAATATATATATACATATAACCGTAATCTTCCTTTTTCCTTTTTTAAAAACCTTTTTGTTCCTTATTTCAATATACATAACCGGTAGGGTCACCCTACTGTTACATTTAAAAAAAATTAAAAGTGCGCATGTTGCCACGCCCAAAATGTCCTGAAAAAGTGTCCAAGGAAACAGCAGAGGATGAAATACATAGACTGCAACAGTACTAATTGAGAGCATCTCCAAAAGACTAGGTATTTTGTTAGCTAAATTTGGAGATGGTACCCCCTTTGTAAAAATAGAAACCAGTTATTTCTATGGGTTAATCCAAGAGACAGGTAAACTTGGATCGTGAACGACTGTTCTGGCACCACCTTTTGTATAAAGACTATTTCTCAGATAAACCTACATTCGGACCAAAGATTTTTTAGACGCAGGTTCATATTTTTTGTACAATTTATATCATAATTTTCATTGACTTATTTTATAAATGTAGCTAATATTTTAATTGTGTCATGACATAGGTTTCGGATGAAATGACATGTATTCCTGTGCATAATGAATGTTGTTGAGGAACATGACAACTGTTTTGTGCAGAAGAGGAATGTTGCTGGTACCGTAGGACTATCTTGTCTGCAGGAGGTTGTGGAAGCATTTCGGTTGTTAGCTTATGGCATCGCGGCCAATGTTTTGGACGAGTATATTCGTATTGATGAGAGTACCGCTTTAGAAGCTTTGAGAAAGTTTACCGTAGCTGTTGTTGAAGTTTTGGGAGCAGAGTACATGAAATTGCCTAATGAAGAGGATACCGCTAAATTACTTGCAATTGGAGACAGCTAAGGTTTTCCTGGTATGCTTGGGTCCATAGATTGTATGCACTGGACCTTGAAAAATTGTCCTACTGCATGGCACGGTACGTACCGTGGACATAAAAAGGAGCCAACAATTATACTCGAAGCAGTTGCTTCTAAAGATCTCTGGATATGGCATTCATTCTTTGGTATGTTTGTTGTTTGGTTCACACAATGACATCAATGTGCTTCAAAGATCTCCTATGTTTGCAAGGTTTGATGAGGGAGAAGGTCCACAAGTTAATTTCAACATCAATAGAAATGATTATTCTATGGGTTATTATCTAGCAGATGACATATATCTGTCTTGGCCACTTTGGTGAAGACTATTCCAGAGCCTCAAGGTAATAAAAAGAAATATTTTGCAAAGGCGCAGGAAGCTTGTAGAAAGGATGTTGAATGAGCATTTGGGGTCCTACAATCTCGCTTTGCTATTGTTCGTGGTCCGGCTCGTTTGTGGGGTGAAGACTCGCTAGGAAATATTATGAGGGCTTGCATCATAATGCATAACATGATTGTTGAAGATGAGAGAGATGAGTACACCGATGAATATGATTGCAACTATGACGGCATGGGAGAAAAGGTGACAGTATCCCATAATGATGCACCAGAACTTGATGCTTTCATTCAAAATTACAAGAAAATCAAGAATAAGGAAACTCACACTCAGCTTCAGTCAGATTTGATCGAGCACCTGTGGAACTACCACCCAGATTTATACCATTTTGATTAATTCTACACATTTGGTCATGTAATAAGTAATTGGTCACTCTATAATAGCCTTTTGATTTATTTGCAAATTGTGTTTGGTCATGTAATAAGTAATTGTTCACTCTATAATACCCTACATAAGCAAAATTATTTGCAAGTAGCCTTGGCAGGGATGTGACATAGAGAAGGATTCGATACTGTCAAGGTGAACAATAATTCCATTGCTGTATTTTCCACAGGCCACGAGCTAGTGCAGCCAACCACATGTGGCACGGCAAAAAAACAAATGAATGCCATGATGGAGCAGACAACTGGTGACAGAAGCAGTATCGAGAAACCAAATTCAAACTGCCAAATTAAGGTAAACTCACTATTAGTCAAACTAATCATCAACCTTTCAAAGCAATTATAATGAAGCAGCAGGCTCTCCATGCCTATCTGCTGTAACTACAGCAGTTTCGGAGTCTTTGGACAGTAGAGAGGCATGAATTACTCTGATGAGCAAATAGGTAGAAGATGTGTTTCGATACAAAAGCACAAGGATGAATACAAACCATTAATGCACTCCAAAGGAAAGCCCTTGATGTTCCACCCACAAATAACACTATCATCCGACTTTTAAGAAGCAAAATTAATTCGACAGTTCTCTAGGAACCTGTTCCAGGCACACAGTAGGGTTCATCAAATATAGAATTTGTTTAAACAAAAGAAACTATAGTAGTCTAGTAAACGCCTCGTCTTGCAAGAATCTCATTCTGGCGCCCTTCATAGTATTGCTGCTGTCTGTGGGGCATATTGCTCAAATCCAGTGAAAGAATCCTCTCCTCTTCCAACTCCTTTTGGAACTCAAATTTTTCTCTCTCCAACTTGATCTTTTCCTCCTGCAGAGAAAAGACCTTGTTGCACCTCTCTTCTTCCTTCAACTCTTTCTCAGCATCACCTTCTTTCATCTTTGCCACAAGATAGTCCAATGCTTCGATGATCGAACGTTGGCGCAACTTCTTTTTCTTCGTCTTCTTTCCGTCTGGTCTTTTTGAAGAATCTTGTGCTGCTGCTGCATCAGCACCGTTAGTACCAGGTGTGGGTACAGGTGCAGCTGATGAGGGAGATGAGTTTGCTTTTGTCTTTTGTTTCTTGTTATTAGCTGTTTTTGCTCCTTCAATTTGCTTGCGTCTTTCCATCCACTTGGGCTTGTCCTTCAGAATTCTCCAGCAATGGATTAAGGAAAATTTCCTGTTCTTCTTGTCTTCTGCCTTGAACAGGGCACATGCGTGTGCAATCTGTAGATTTCATACACAAACATAGACATGAATTTGAAGTTGCGACATAATGGCAAAAAAGACAACTATTTGTGTGCAGGGAATATATATACCTTGTCATCAACTGAACAACCACTCTGGTTTCTATCCTCAGTCCTAGTCAAACATCCACAAAAAATGTGCACATCATGTTGTATACCAGACCAACGATTCATTAAAGAACCTTGTGTACGATCGGACTCGAATGACTTGTTAGAATGGAAATAATCATGGATTCTTGCCCAATACGAGGTTTGTAATTGATCAACTCCTTGAATAGGATCCATGCCCACATTTAGCCAAGCAGACACAAGAAGTATGTCCTCCTCATCTCTGAAATTTTTGGTTCTTCCATGTGAACCTCTAGGTGCCACAGGACCATGATCAATGGGTGCCTCTGTACTAGGCGCAAGATCTTGAGACTCTTGCACAACACTCACTAGGAGGTCTGTGTGATACGACCCTGAACCCCTAGCACCTGCCGCACCAAAAACAGCACAAAGTAGAGTTAATTTGATCAAAAGTGGAGCAAATATATATGCAATAATCATCTAAGAACACAGAAGGCATTACTCATCAGTAAGGATAGTTATATACAGATAAGAACATCTAGGATAGTTTCATTCACTTTGCAAGTCAGCTTAGCCTCTGCGAAGCAGATCTTTTAATCTAAACACATCAGGTCAACATAGTGGGGTATGGCGAACACCACAAAAGTGCATATCAATTGTAGTAGTACAATTTTTTTTTAGGACTGCTCAGGTAAACATCATCATTCCTAATTCTCCTATATTCAGGAAGGTAATAAGTTTCACACAATGAAGGCCAGTTGGAATGTGCATCAAGTATTACTTTGTCCTACTCAAAAAATTAGATAAGCTCAACCAGTTCGCAAACTGTCATCATGCAATTGATACTTGTAAGAAAAATAAACACTTCAGCAAATGCAAACTGCAGGCTCCAACCACTATTGGCTCAAATCTTTGAGCCAAGGTACGGTATGCAATATACATTGCATACTAGCATTTGAAAAATAAACAAACTGATAGCAGCACTGATCAATTAGACTCAATGTGCCATACTGATACTACCACTGCAATCTGTTGCTCAATAGATGAACACAGGTAATTTTAGTTCACCAACAGAAATCAATCACCCTATCCCTACTACTATTGCTACTCATGTAGACCATCACAAATTCGTCAACCAGGAAGATCAACAATTCCTCATCTCAGTGAAGCATACCATCAGTGAATCATACGACCAGAAACCTTACCATGGCTCATGTCATCGGCGAACTCCGGATCCTCAAATCCTTGGAGGACCTGCCGGACAGGAGATGACCACGCAGCACCTTCTCTGGCGAGAGACGCACAGGGACGCGGCGGCCGGAATATGGCGACTACGACGGCGCGGGGATAGGAACCAGGCGGCACGGGAACTGCAGCGAGGTGGCGCCGGGATTGGAAGAGCCTCCCGTCGGCCACACCCTCCCGTCAGACGACGCAGGAGAGTTGTTCAGCGACCTGATAGTCTGGGGATAAAAGGGACCGGATCTTGGCGGTACCTCGATGATCCCGCCGGAGAGGAGGCTGAGGTGCCGCGGTGAGAGCGCGGCCGGGAGGAGACCAGCGGCGCGGAGAGGGCTCCCCCAGACGCTGACCTCCTCCGCCACGGACTTACACCATGGCGGCAGGCGAGTACGACGGCAACAGGACCGCAACCACGCGCCGGCGATTTGCTACCTCGGCGGACGGCGAATGAAAAGCAGCGGGCGAGTCAATTCGGTGGAAGAAAAGCAAAGCACACGGTGATTTCAGCGGGCAAAGCGCAGGAGCGGCGATTCGAAGACGCGGGAACGAAGGCACGGGCGCTGGGGAGAAGGGATGGCGAGCGCCGCTCGCTCGGCAAAGATGCCGAGGGAGGCTGGGAGAATACCGAGCGAGGACAGAAGACGAGGTAGATGGCTAGTCTATTGGATCCCTTTTGTCTCTACCTTTTCTTTTTTTTACCCAGTGCAAGCCGGATAGAGAGGCTCATGGAGTTTCTCTGAGTAGCAATATATATAGCCATATACAGATCCCTTACTTCAGTCCCTCATCAAAGGAAGCTCAACGTTAACGAGCCCAACACTCAGAGACACACAAAGTATTTTACTAGGGGCACAACAACAGCCAAAGCACGCATTGAGCTTAGAAACTAAGGATAATCCTCTATAGGCAGACATTTTAGAAGCCTTTACTGCAAGGTACTGTCAAGTATCAAAGCCAGAGTAAACGCCACTCCCCCTCAGGAGCCGCTTCTCCTCCTCAACGTAGTTCTTCCCCCTGCTGGCCTGGCCCCGGTCCCTCTTCCGTTTCTCCTTCTGCGAGAAAGAAGCATTCTTGTGATCTTTCTCTAATAGTAACGGGTTCGGCGGTGCATTATGCAAACCGATAAGCTTCTCTCCTTCTGTTACTGCAGCCCTGGTGCGCTCCCGTTCTTCGTAGGACTCAGGAGCATCTTCTTTGTCATTACGGTCTCTTCCAGTGGACCATGACCAGTTAGATTCCTCCTGAGGACGAACTGTCAAGACAGATGGGCCACCACTGTATCCATGCCGGCTCAAAGCACTGAAATCAACACCACCAGTTTTCTTCTTCTTTGACATGGTTACTGTTCAAGAGCTAAAAACAACGTTAAAATAAACCCTAACAACGAGATCATACTTGTAACAATGATCATATGGGGTTCATACTACTATGTTGGTACCTGCTATTTAGCAAACAAAACTGTGCAGGCTTACAGCAGTCACAAAATAGACAAGATAAAAATGCCAAGCTTGTAAAGTTTGCTAATCCAACTTTATGGAAGGGAATACTGGATCTATGTAAGCATGATACATGGGATCGGATGCCCAGAGACTAGCTAAGTGCTGGCCAGAGGTGGTCAGCCTATGGACTTCTTCAGTAGCCCAAATTAGGGTCTCAGCTCTCACAGGATGGATGATAACATCTAAATGCCGATGCTCATCATCACTCCCAATCCTTTGCTGATCCCACCTTTTCAATAGGATATTAGTGAGGTAATGCAAGGGTTGTTCATACAACTGCTTCAGTGATCTGCCAAGTCCCAGCCATGATGTGAATGGGATTACAGAATCACGGTAAGCAGGAACTGGAATGTGCTTCATGTACTGTTGATACATTTCGGCCCTCCTGATCAGAGCACCTGCATGATCCCATTACTACATTAAAAAGACCATTCCTGAGGATCTGCAGCAGCTCAGTCCACGTGTCAGAGGTACCCAGTTAAGAAATACTAGTTTCTTTCCCTGACAAATATTTCTAAATCTAAATTTTAATACTTAGTTGCAAGAAATGCACTGAGGGTTGAGATTTACAAAAAAGGTGCGATAAAACACACTACAGCTATTAAAAAAAGAGATATGATAACACAGGCTACAGCTATATTTAAAATCATATTCCTTATTTGCATAAACTCATCCTTGGGACAAATCCAGAAACAAATTTCCTGAATATAATGACTAACAACATACAGGTATTGCTAGTAACCAGCTGACAACAAGAGCATGGGGTCAGCTAAGGAGGGTGCTATCACAATCTGGAGAGAAAAAAGAAGGGAAACCTAATATTTCCAAGAAAATATAAGCTGCTACTGTTATTAATGCAACCATCAGTTTGGTAAACTAAGAACTTCAACTATCCTAATAACACGAGGACAAGATCACATACAGGATGAACTCACAATCTCCAAACGAAATAGAGATAGCTCAAAGTACGCATGATATTTTGGCAAACAGGTATCAACTAAGCAAGTCTCACCAACAACAAGCTTTATTATTTCTTCAACATTTGATTTGATACAAGTAGACTAGACCAACATGCAACAGTCTTCATAGGTATTTCAAAAAGTAGCACTGATAAGCTGATATCAGAAGAAAACTAGCCTACTCATAATCAGGTGTCATATTGGGGCCAATGCACACTACACAAACTTCAACAGTCACAGTAAATCATCAATCAACCATATCAATTTGTCAACCACAAGTGAAACACACAAATTGACAGACATTCATAATCATTCATGAATCAAAAGCTCTCACCTTCTGCCGCTGAAGCAGCTTTGGAGGAATTGGGCAGCCCAAAGGCATTCCAACTTTTCCCCTTCCCAGCCTCATCATCAGAATCCGAGCTCAGGTCATCATCGGAAGACACATCCTGGGGCTGCTCACACAGAGCCGCCTTCTTCGTATCTAATAACCAGAAACAAGGTCAGCACCACTCCATTACGAAACAACTTTCATTTGCTTCAAAAATAATCTTCATATATATTTTATCAATATGAATCCTATGTCATATGCTGCATCATGGGGAAGGTAAAAACTGAACAATACAAATTACCTGACCAATCACTAACACATCGACCAGACTACTCATAATTGGGCAACAAATCATCTAAGGGCCAATACTCGAAAGTTTCAACAGTGACATTCATCAAACCTACCAAGTCGTCAACTTATCCACGAGTGCTACACGGATATGTAAAAGGATAAGCGAATCCTAGTCAACAAATCACCGAATAACCCTAAGTCCCTAACCTTCTGTCGCCGCAGCAGCTTTAGAGGTGTTCCCGCCCTTCTCCTTCCCTCCCACATGCTCCGAACCGGAGCCCGAGGATTCGCCGGAAGACAAGTCCACGGGCTCCTCCGACGGCGCCGCCCTCTTCATATCTGGTGCCCACAAACGCGGTCAGCATCTAAGGCGCGGAGAACGCAGAGGCGCAGGGAGTTTGGGGCCTCACCTGGATGGGAGCGGGGAAACCTCGCCGGAGCGGGGTGGTTGGGGACGCGGCGGAATTCACGGTCGCGGGTCGCCGGCGCCGGAGGCGTCGAGAGAATCCGAGATTGCGAGTGCAAACCCTCAACGGACCTTTTGGGCTTTGGAAGAGCAAAGACAGACAGATAGATCTATTCTTTGGCCGGCCCAGTAGATGGGTTGTTAACCATAGAAAAGGCCCGATTGTCTTTTGGGTTGTTAAATTTGGGTCCATATGATCTGGATATGCATCATTGGGCCCAGTCAATGAAGCCCGTTCGCTTTTGATCGCCCTCTCTTAAAATTTAGGGGGAGAAGTTATTTATGGTCATCATGTTCTTCTGTTCTTCGGTGAAGTTGTTCAAGGATCATGATAGATGCGGATGAGGTTGCTTTGGGCAATGACTGTGTGGAAGTAAGTTAGGTATTAGCCTTGGGTTAGGGGGCACTGGTGTTTTTTTCCTTAAAAAGTCTAATGTCTTTTTGTTTGGTTTATAGCTTTGATTGGAAAATCATACGAGACAATCCCCTAGGAAACAAGAGATCAAACATATCCACAAATAGGATAATTTGATCTTTTTTATTGATAAAATTTATTCATTCATTTCATTTGGAACACAAGTTTCTGATGGATCGATCATCACAACATTCCAAGAAGGCAATATCAATCGGCAGGTATCTCTCCAACATCTTCAGATTTTGGGCACGGCGGCGATGGACGCCGCCAGCTTCTCGGCCGGGTGTGACAGGTCGACCATGTCGCCCTTGAGGTACTTCTCGTACGCGGCCAGGTCGAAGTGGCCGTGGCCGCACATGGCCATCAGGATCACCTTCTCCTCCCCGGTCCGCTTGCACTCGAGCGCCTCCCTGATCGCCGCCGCGATCGCGTGCGTCGGCTCCGGCGCCGGGATGATGCCCTCCGTCCTCGCGAATTGCAACGCAGCTGTGATCCACAGTTCAACAAACAATACGCAAATCTCATGCTCTTTTCCTTCATTTCCTCACCGAGAAGTTCTTTCTTGACGAAAAGCAGAGAAGACTAGATACCTTGGAAGCATTCAGTCTGCTGTATGGCGATGGCATCCATGAAGCCCAGCTCGTACACGTGCGAGATCAGAGGTGCCATTCCATGGTAGCGAAGCCCGCCTGCGTGGATGGGGTCGGGGACGAAGCCGTGGCCGAGGGTGTGCATCTTCATGAGCGGCGTGAGCCCGGCCGTGTCGCCGAAGTCGTAGGCGTAGACGCCCTTGGTGAGCGTGGGGCACGCCGCGGGCTCCACGGCCCTGAACTCGGGGCTCATCCGGCCGCGGAGCTTCTCGCGCATGAACGGGAACGCGAGCCCGCCGAAGTTGGACCCGCCGCCGGTGCAGCCGATGACGACGTCGGGCGCCTCGCCGAGCGCCGCCAGCTGCTCGAGGCACTCCTCGCCGATGACGGTCTGGTGGAGCAGTACGTGGTTCAGCACGCTGCCCAGGCAGTACTTGGTGTCGGCGTTGGTGGCCGCCACCTCCACCGCCTCCGAGATGGCGATCCCGAGGCTGCCCGGGCTCGACGGGTCCGCCGCCAGGATCTTCTTGCCGGCCTCCGTCGCCTCCGACGGCGACGGGTGCACCTTGGCGCCCCACGTCTCCATCATCAGCCTCCGGTACGGCTTCTGGTCGAACGACGCGCGCACCTGCCACACCTGCATTCGTTCCATCACAAATTCAGCAGTTAGATGCTTGTCCGAACAATCAAGAACACCGATGAGATCGAACCTACAATGGAACATTTCGATCAAGAACAGAGGAGCGGCTCTGCAATTGCGCAACCAGAAATTCGCGCTCACCTCGCAGTTGAGGCCAAAGAGGCTGCTGGCGAAGGAGAGCGCGCTGCCCCACTGGCCGGCGCCGGTCTCAGTGACCACGTTCTTGACCCCTGCCGCGGCGTTGTACCACGCCTGCGGCACGGCGGTGTTGGGCTTGTGCGACCCCGCCGGACTGGTCCCCTCGTACTTGTAGTAGATCTTCGCCGGCGTGCCGAGCAGCTTCTCCAGCCTCCTGGCCCTGTCGCCACCGCAAAGAACTCACTCCACACTTCTCTGAATTCTGACGGCAGCAAGCGCCATTGGCAAGTCCAAGAGACCAAATGCTGCCAATTCAGTTACCTGATGAGCGGCGTCGGGCGCCAGAGCTTGTACACGTCGAGAACCTCCTCGGGGATGTCCACGAACCGGTCTTCAGTCACCTCCTGCCTGATCAGCTCGTCGGGGAACAGCGGGGACAGGTCGCTGGGATTCAGAGGCTGGTGCGTCTGCGGGTGCAGCGGCGGCGGCGGCTTCACCGGCAGGTCGGCGACGAGGTTGTACCATTGCTTGGGGATGCTCACCTTGGCGCCCGAGTTCGCGCTGGCCCTCGCGGTGAAGCTCAAGCTTCTCCTCCCATTGGCAGCAACCCTGTGCTTGGGCGCGCAGAGCAGTGAAGCTCTTTGCTCTGTCCCTGCTGCAGTGTAGGTGGTGGTATCCATCAGAAGCGGCGTTTGCAATGTGCCATTGTCAGAAATCAGGATGAACAGGATTTAACGAACTCTAGGCACCGATTGGTTCTAAAATGTGAACTGTCATAAGATCTAGATAATCCTTGTAGGGCAATCTCGAAATATTGAAAACCAAATCAACAGGTAAGGATTGTTACGCGTAAAGCCTAGTCATGAAAACGGATCCAATCCAATGGCTACTCGGACAAGTTGTATCCACACTTGACCAAAATGATTCCTACTCCTGACTAAAAGATTTAGTAATACCTGATGACTGTGAACGTCGAACATTAAAGAACCGAGGTAGTACATGGTTAGGACCCAAATCGACCCCTTGTGCAATCTAAGTTTGTTTTTTTTTTTTGGTGCGAGGATGTGCAACCTAAGCTAACATTTGAACAGCCGAAAACCAAAACCTGAATTTCAATGGAACATGGTATGTATCCATTTTTGTCACCTATCTGATCAGGTATTCTGACCAGCTCATGGACAATCACATGATACTGCAATTGTTCGTACTAAAGCAAGAAAAACAAATCAGGGGTTGTCAACTGGGCTCAGCTCGCTACAGTGATCTTGGGACTGGGATTGGGTACCAAACGGCACCAGAACGATAACTGGGGGTGTTTACTTCCGGCCGTTTTGCAGAATGCTCATGTTTTGCAAACTATACGTTTCCCAATGCACTTTTTTCTCTCTGTGCACGCGCTCCAACACACCCAGAATGCATTCTGGTTTTGCATTCTACCGAACTAAACACCCAACTCGTGGAGATCTATGTTGGCAGGAAACAAAAGCTAAAGAATTTGCAAGGGGGGAACGCCCAAACTTCATCAAGCAACCTGGGCCTAGGCACCAATCCGGCCAGGCAGGGAGGACGAGATCACGAGAGGCTCTTGCTCAGTTGCTCCTAGCTCGCGACGCTTTGAGCGTTGACTAACCCAAAGGACCAAGATGGAATGGAACTACTGACAAGCGATTGCTCAACGACAAAGCAATCTGCAAGATCATGGAACTAGGAGGAACAAGCATAGAGAGGATGAGGATGCAGGTGAAAGCGGGTGCACGGGTGTGTCTCCATGGCCGCACCTTGGGGCAGGGCGGGGCGAAGGGCGGCGGAGGAGGCGGCGGCGGCGGCGGCCATCCTGTTCCACTCCTGGGTGCTTCTGCTTGAGTATAGGCCGGTAACTAACCTAGCCGCCGGCCGGTGTGATTCTGATGGCGGCCGAGCGGTTTAACTAGAGCGCGCGGGGTAGTTTTTGTTTTGAGCCTGCGGATCGCGGCATAGTTTATTCAGAGGTGGCCTCTGGTGGGTCTATATTTTTTGTTTCCCCCAAGCGGGAGAAGGAAAGGGAAGAGAAGAGAAGAGCTGGGGCCGAGAGATCGGAGCGGTGCCATTGTCCCATTGATCGCTAGATTCGCTAGATTCCAGCTGTCCCCCGTCTCCCTCCGGCTGCCATGGCTGACCGGGCCTTGACTTCGCAAGCAGCAAGCACTGGCACGGCGGCTGCGGCAGGCAGGGACGCTCTCGTACGGGGTGACGTCATCCCCGGTGACTATTTTTTTTTGTTAAACTTTGTTCGTTATTACGCGTGTGCGTATACCGTAGTGGCACGAACGAAGGGCGCGTGGCCGTGGACGAGGTCGTCGCGGGCTCGCCGCTGTCGCTGTCTCACTCGCCGAAGAGAGGAGGACATCGATCGGACGAGCACACGCCGTCCCGGGCACGGAGCCAGTCCGTCATTGGGAACTCGGGATCCGCGCTGCCGTTGTCCGCTGCCGACCCCAACCACTCGCCGGCGGCGGAGCGGGGCAGGCATTTGGGTTGTCCCCTTCTTTTGCTTTGCTTTGACCAATGTGGGCAGCGGTTGGTGCAGCCTGAGTAAACCCGGGAGTAGTTGGAACGGTGGAAGATCGAGCCGAGCGGGCTTGTTTGCTTCCTGCCCTCCCAGGCAGCGAGGACAGCCGCACGCGTCCAAAATCGAACGTATGAGATGGCTGCTTGCGCCAGTCAGGTTTGCCAGGCCCTAAAGCAAACAGGCCAAGCTCACCCACTCCGGTAGCCCGTTGCGAGCGCTTGTGCACACGTCTGCGTGTCAAAACTATCAACAGAGGGAGGGGTGGCTGTTGGGCGTTGAAACTCAGTTGCTCGCCGTGGTGGACCACCGCTCAGTGGATGATGCCACGTTGGAGAAGGATGCGATCAAGAGGCCACGCGTCCCTTTGGCTGGCCTCCTTTTCTTTCCTGTGAAAAATGTTTCGTCTCTTTTCTTTTGCTTTCGTTTTTTTTTTCTCGCGACAGCCCAAGGAAGGAGCCGAGCACCATGCAATCAGGGCCCGGCCCTCTCATGGGCTTGCTTCGGGAAAAGGAGACCAATGGGCTAGCTTGAGCCGAAAGGACGACGCCGAACATTAGCCCATCGGTATGTTATGCATTCAGCCCATGATGGACCAGCCCAGCAGATAGTACGTACTGGACGGGGAATTCCTTTTTTTTTTTTTTGATAACACATATCTGTATTTCTAGTTCAGGAAAACATACAGAGACTCATACAAATACAGATACGTATGAGGATACAGGAACAGCTGTCCCAAACCAACTAGCACAAAGGCCCCTGAAGAAACAAGAAAATACAATAAGATCCTTGGAGCCTGTGCTCCCAAAGCTTCGCCATCGTCGTCGCCGGCACTCGCCACCGCCGAAGATGGAGAAATCCACCGTGAACTGGAGGAGCCGCATCGCACACCGGCTTTGTTGCAGTCGAAGTTGAAGAAGCCATCGGCGGTCGCCCATCGACCGGGGCAGCGCCCCAACGCCACCAGTTCTTGGATCCATGCCCGCCATTGCCGACCACCGTCGCCAAGGGGAAGCCGGGCCGGATCCAACCGACCATCACCCACAAAGCCCACAGCCAGTCCTGCAACCTTAAAACAAAAGAAGGCCAGCAGCATCGGCACCAGTCGGAGACGACGACTCACCGGCCCCGGACTCCTGGAGAGGACCCCCCGGTCTTGCCATTGGCGCCGGAGCAGAACGCCAAAGGGGCGCGGAAGAGACCAAGGGAGATTATTCCCCTGCGATGTCGCCGCCGCCGCCTCACCGACATCGCCCGGAAAACCAAGCCGCCACGGATCGAGATTCCGCCGGCAAACCCTAGCTGCACCGCCGGCGATCGACGGCCAGCATAACCTAGACCTAAATAAGTACCTACCTAGCCTATGTACATCCGCACGGCGATTCACCGGTCCTCCTCCCTCTCCATCGCCTTCTCGGACGCCGGAGAGGAGGATGACCGGCGAAATCGCCGCCGGAACCTTGCGTCGCCCCTTTTTCGCCCTCGGCAACTGTAGCGGGGGAAAGAAGAGAAACACCTGCTACGGACTGCTGGACGGGGAATTCCTGGGAGAGAGAGAGAGATTCCTGCGCGAGCGCGGCAAGGTTCAGAGGTCGCGAAACCGAAACGACAGCCGCGCGCGCAGCCCAGGCACGGCCCACGATGTGGCACCGCCACTGCAGCTCTATGCGCACGGCAGAGCTCGCGCCCTTCGAGATACTAGATCAGAGAGAATATATTATTATTAATCTATTGCACCATTTACAAAGTTTCAAATTTTTAAAACCGTCATTGGTGTTTAACAGCTCGATCGACAATTCAGATATAGCTTTAGAGTAATATTTTTTATTTAAAATCTACAATAGGTATCATGCCATCTCAAAGCAAAATAGGTCACTTTAGTTTTGTATTATTTATTTACAAAGTTTTAAAATATATGAAAACCATCTTGAAGGTAACAGCTCGCATGACAATTTAAATTTAGTTTATCATAATAATTTTAAATTAAACTAAATTTACTATTATGCCACTACTACACAAAACACCTTCGGTTCAGGCCTTTAGTCCCGGTACCAATTGGACCCGGGACTAAAAGGAGCATTAGTCCCGGGTCTAATATCTAGAGAGTCCAAGAAACCTTTAGTCCCGGGTGACAACCTAAAATCTGCTTTAGTCCCGGGTGGTGGCTTCACCCGGGACAAATAAACAGCTTTAGTCCCGGGCGAAACCACGCACCGGGACTAAAGTACTGCACCGACGATGGAAATTTTTCTAAGTCCCGAAAGCGCGCGCTCTCTCCTATATCTTTCCCCTCCCTCCCGCTCAAATCTTATCTCTTTCCTTCTATCTCTTTCTCAGAGAGGGCACCGAAGAGAGGTGCGGGCGGGCGCCGCCGCGCCGCGGCCACGCTAGCGCTCGGCGTGCTNCAGCCCGCGCACAGGCGCCGCCGGCTCTGGATCTCCAGCCACGGGCGACGCCGGCCACGAGCGTGAGCAGGCGAGCGCGAGGATTGTTGTGAGGATTTTTCATGTGATTATGTGTTTTTTGATTCAAAGATTTGTTGGCGATTATGTGAACTGATGTGAGGAGGATTGTTGGTGTGGTGCTTGGCCATTGTGACTTTGAATTTTGCTGTGAAATTTGTCTGTGGATTCTGTGAAATTTGTCTGTGTATTCTGTGATTTTTAATGTAGTGCTGCTCGATCTGAAGTTGGAGATCGAGATCGAAAGGTGTGGTGGTTGAGACGAGAACGAGCAGTCAGTTCTGGCAGCAATGTGCTTTTTTTATTTTTTTTGGAATCCTTTTGGTCCCGGTTGGTAATACCAACCGGGACTAAAGGCCTCTTTTAGTCCCGGGTAAATACCCGGGACTAAAGGTTGGACCTTTTAGTCCCGCCTTGGTAGTCCCGGTTGACAACCCGGGACTAAAGGCGGTTGCCAACCGGGACTAAAAGCGGTTTGTGTAGTAGTGTGCCAGATCAAAAGAAAAAATGGATCACTTTAGATTTACAGTATTGGTTTACAAAGTTTTAAGATTTTTTTAAAAACCATCTTCAATGTAAACACCTTGCTTGACAATCTAAATATATAAGTTTTAGAATAATGCTTAGTTTAATATTTAAATTTACTATCACGCCAGATCAAAAGCAATATCTGTCACTTTTGACTTATAGTATTTGTTTACAAAGTTTTTATATCTTTGAAAACCAGATCGAGTGGAAACAACTCACCTGACAATTTATTTTTAGAATAATTTTTTATTAAAAACTAAATTGGCTATTTTAGATTTATAGTATTTGTTAACGATTTTTAAGATTTAAAAATCATTAATGGAAACAGCACACGTGACAATGTAAATATAATTAATGCGAGAGGAACTAAGAAAAGCAAGAGCACTTAAAAGCATTTTTTTTTATGTGCGGAGAGGTTAAAAGGAAAGCATCTTTTTGGGCAAGTAGCTAGCTGCGAACCTACTCAGGTAATTGGAGGATTTGGAGCCTAGAAAAGGTCAGTTCCTAAACCCTCTTTTGTCCCAGGCGTTGCTTTCTTTCTTTTTATTTTTTTAAAAAACTAGTTATAGGGGGTGTTGCTTTAATTATTCTCGTCTCTCTCTAGTTTGGAAGGCCAAATGCCCAATCGCCGTTTTGCTGTCTGTTCGAAAATTTATTTGGTACTAATATCATGCATTCAGACAATGCAAAGTTACCTCAGCTAAAATAGTTATGAGACCGCGTCATGTGAATTTGGCTACAGCTAGCATAATAGCCTAAAACCCCGAAATGCTCGAGATCGGTTTAACGTTCCACATCAGACTGTAGCTCAATTCTGTTTGGCAGAGTTCTAGCTCCCAGCTCTATGCAGAAGCTGGTGTTTGTTTAATAAAATAAAATATCTTAAACTTCTAATTTAAATATAAAATAAAAACAAAGTGACTCAACAAAAGACTCTTTATCAGCCCACAGCTCTAGCTCTATAGATTTCTAGAGCCAGGAACGACCAACTCTACCTCTAGGCCTAAGAAGCCAAGCTCCAACTGCTATGTCATAAAAAAATATTATTACCTAAAAGACATTTTTTTATGAAAGCCTTACTTTTTTTTGCAAAATTATGAAAGCCTTAGTACTATTCTAAAACTATGTATAAAAAAGCTTGGAAAATAAACTGTAGCAAAAACAATACAGTATATAATTCCACGTATAATTAAGGTGATTATTCATTACTTAGATTGACATCAGAAAGCTTTTTAAAACCTGTGCCCTAAATTGGATAAGGTTACTAATGACCTATGCTAGAGTTTCAACTAGTAAATTAAGTTGGTCATCAGCTAGATTCCCAATTTCTATCTAGCCTACGTTCTTCATAGTTCATTGTGTTGTTTTATATTACTATCCCAAATCTTTTAGTGCACCTACTAGATCTGCCTCCGGACTATGGAGAGGATTCTCCTGTGTATTTTTTGGGTTTGCCTGAACTTTTGATTCTTCTCTTGTATAGATATAGACAAAAGGAGATCGTCAGCCATAATTTTGCTAGTACCATTTTGGTAGTAACAGCCTAGCACGTACAGGGTAAAGATTTTCCATGTACAAATCTAGCTGAGAAAGATCTCCAATCCTTTCAATTCTTTCTGCCTGTGCGTGATGCCTTTTCCAAGGCTGCAAGGCATATACATGCATGAACAGCATATATGAGAGGCTCATCTACTCTAATGTCAGATCAATATTTGTGATGACAGCTGGAGAGATCAACAGACAAATAAAATTGGTGCAACACCAACTAGCTTAGATGATCAAGTAAATTAAAATATATATAGCTTAAAAGGAATCAAGCTGAATATAAATAAATACATCTACCACACCCATCTGCTCGCATATATATAGCTTCCCGCCTAACAAACTATAGACCTCCGATCAAGAGATCATGATCACAGGATTCTGCCCAAAAGTCGCCGTCTTAAAGCATTGTGGTTACAGCATGCAATGCAATGCATGCAGACTCTGGGTTCATTTCGGTGTGCAGAGGAGCCAATGCAAGCCGTGCAAGTACTCTTTCTCAAAAGGCTGTCAAAGTTGCAGCTAGGCAGAGGCAGGCTTAGCTTGCAACTTGCACTTTGCAATGGGATTAGTGGCAGCTTTTGGGAAGTTTTGTTCTCCTTTTGACCGGTCCTACCAAACTATGGTACTGATTGATCTTTCTTTCTTTTTTTTACTTGCATTGACCTTGAGAGATGTATAAGCTTGCTGTGGGATACATGCATGTGCAATGATGCAAGTTAAAGGCAGTAAGAAGAACAAGAACAATTTTGCTGAGACTCTATCGGTCCTATATATGGCAAGGAATAAGAGAGTTATGTGAATGCTGTCCTTTGTCTCTTTTGAGCAAATAGGTTGCTCAGGCCAAGCTGTACTCGGGCGAGGTAGCCTAAGCTGCGAAGGAAAGGTGGGCAATTCTGTTTATACTTCTACACATCGCTTTACATGCAAGTCGATAAGATCGAACATATGTAACCGTGTTACGCGACCTCGTAGAATTTTGCTTCAGACTTGAGGGTACAATAATTCGGGCACCAAAGTGAAACCATCTATGCAAATTATAAGCCGCGCGCTACCGTCCAACTTGTACGATCGATTACCACAAGAGGCAGTGAAGAATAGTGGTCGCCGCGTAGCTAGGCCAAATCTTGATGAACTATAACTATAAAAAATGACCCTGAAATGACTGAACATATTAGTGACCCTAAGATGCCGGCTTATCGCCATAAACTTTTCTCAATTGCTATCTCAACAGCCGATCCCTTATCTGAATTACATGATGTCAGAAAGGATTAAAAAATCAGCTCTACCTTAAACGCAGGACTAGCTTATGTAGCTAGGTTCATGACTTCGTGTGATTGTGAATCGATGGAAGCCCAAATACTATTTGCCTTCCATTATTACCATAATTTATTCATGACGCTTCAAATCCAATTACCTGACCCACGCATGCATCACGCCAAAAACCACTGTACTGTAACCTGTTCAGACCTTCAGAGAGTTCAGAGAAACAGGCAGATATAGGTGGAGAAGTCCATGGAAGAATCTGCAGTCAGGTACTCCCCATCGTGTCTCAGAGTTTTTTCGCCTCGTGCCGACGTGCACAACATGTCGTGCGCACGTTGCGCCGGTCGATCTCCGCCGTCGGATGCTGCCGCGGAGGTGATTCCAGGCATCCTGGCCGTCTGCTGAGAGCACGCCCTCCCTATAAATTGGGGAGAGCCGGCTGCCCTCCGAAGACAAGCAAGCAAAGCAGTTTCCCAGTGAGCTCACTGCTAGTGCCTGACAACTGTCTGTGCTCGATCAAAGAAGCTTAGCGAGAGGCAAGAAGAAGGAAGCTACTCCAAGCGATCGCCGACATGGGAGCCAGCTTGTCCTGCTTCGGGTCAGGAGGGTACCACGCCGACGAGCCGGGGTACGAGCAGCTGCGGCGGCCGTCGAGGAAGGTCCGGCCGAGCGACGAGGACGGGCTGTGGTACGTCGGCGAGCGCGACGTCGACATGAAGGCGTCGGCGTTCATCGCCAAGTTCCATGCCTCCACCAAGTTCGTGGAGCCTTGAGCCCATGCGTCCATGACCATTCTCAGTCCATGCACCGGCCGCCGGCCGGTCACCTGTGAATGAAATCTTTGGTCTGCTGGGTCTCAAGCTCTCTACTACTCTAGTCTCTAGCTATCAGTCAGCTGCTTCTCTGCCGGTCTCCGGTTGCTCTAGCTACTTGGTTCTTATGCAATTTATTCGTGTTTGATAAGTCTCATGCATGGCTATGGATGGATCTATGCTATGTTACTATGTAAAGGATGTGTAAATCTGTTTCTCCTAAATAAGAACAGTGCTGGACCAGCTTTTGGATGTATATAATGGATACGAAATTGGTTTAAACGAAATCCTTAGCTATTTTTGTGCTTTAATTTAATTTTGCCATCTTCTCCTGAAAAGCTGGCATGTTATGTTATTCTTCTAAAGTTCTATAGTTGTGCTGTGATGGCCTGATGAGTGCTATTAAGATTTGAGAGACACAAGGGATACAAATGATCAAGCAAAGATCTGTGGCTGGTCAGTTCATATATGTCAATCTTGTGTTACTCCAACGCGGATTCCCTTGTTGCTAAGATCAAAAGGAGGTTGAGGCTGAGGGCCGGGCAACAAAACACTCCAGGAGAGCAGGCACCTGTGTGCTGTTTTTTCCCCTTCTCTGTGATTATGCAAATTTTGTTCACGTTCTCTATCAATACACGCCAGACAGATTTCCTGCCGGTCTTTTAAATTTTCTTGCCAATCTTTGTGTGAAGAGACGAACAGTTTTTAGGTTTCCCCCTGTCTATGTAATTGTATCCAACGGGTAGGACTCACTGAATAACAACTTAATAGTCTCCTGGCCTTTGACAGTTCAACTAATTAGTATGATAAATCGATAATTTTTCAGTTTCAATTTGCTGACAGTACCATCTATAAATTCAAAGGTAAAACCTAGATGGGATCACAACATAATGCGTTAAACTGAACTAACAAGACAAAATTCTAATTTCCGTAAATGGAAATTAATGACCTCCAATTGCCATACAATTAGCTGCTTATATACAGAAATAATAAATGGTTTCTTCCTTGGCTATCCCGTTACAGCTGAGATGAGAAACTAACCGAGTCTGAAGGGAAACTAAAAATCTATTGTGAGTATTCATATTTCTTTTACTCTGAATCCAACGGTGTGTAATTCATCTTCTGACAAACACTACATACATTGGACGAGTTTTACTCATATTTAGCAGAGAGTTGAAGGACATCAAAATGAAATTTGGATAAAAATCTAGAGTAACATTATGATCAAACACATTTAGCTGAGCAGTTTAACTTGTTGAACAATTGTCGTATTATTCTTCCAAGTGAGTTTGTAAAGATGTTTTAGTTTCTCATTAGTATTTCTTAAGAGATTAATTTATTGTATTGGAACATTAAGGCTCTGTTTGGTACAACTCTACAATTTCATAGAGCTAGAGCTGGTCATCCTTAGTTCTAGAAATCTGTAGAACTAGAGCTATGGGCAGATCGAGGGTTTTTTGTTGAGTTACCTTGACCTTCTTTTATATTTAAATTAGAAGTTTAATATATATTATTTTATTAAACAAACACCAGATTATGCATAGAACTGGGAGCTAAAGCTCTACCAAACAGGCCCTAATTTTGTTTCCTATACTATACTGTTTGGCTTGACATTCAATTTGTTACTTTTCTGCAATTGTTTTTCCACGCCTTTAAATATTCTATTTATATCTGAATGACTTCTGAAGAAAACAGGGCTAAATGATCATTCTTCAAAGCTAAGACAAGTATATATACACACACAGGACTAGACTGTTTTCAAAGTATGTTTGGTGTGAGATTTCCGCAAAAACAAATGAAAATGCTTGTACGTTGATTATTCTTTTATTTAATATTAACTTTGAAATATTCCGTGCTACGAAACAGAAAAGGATTTCTGCCCACAAATGGAGTACCATTTAGGTTGTCGATCGTATAGTCTTTTCAGTGCAATGAACATATTCTACAGCTAGCTACATACCACTCGCCGTCTAAAACACTTAACCACAAAAATTCAACCATTAAAGAATAACAAAAATGAGAAGCATGGCGATCTTCTCCGACAAAAGTTTGGTAAGGAACACATTTGTCCCGTGAACTTGTCCCCGTTTCATGTATAGTGGTATCTCATAGGCCAGAACCGTGTTCCAGCCTAGCAATGTAAACCATGTCCCTGCCGATCAATGTGTCACGTTGGATGAGTAATCACCTTTTTGTACTAGCTGCCGTGACATTTCCTCCATGCCATCACAAGTTGGCAATCTGATTCTGAATTCTGGGCACAATACAATTTATCGGATGTGTTGTTTGATGTGTTGCCTGCAATTTGTTTCATTCCGCATATGTCCGGCCGCAATCTAAATCCATCACAATACAGATCAGATTTGACATAGTTTTGTCTTAATTCCACTTAAAACTGCAGATTTACACCTGAACCAATGCACGGTCGACAAGGATTGCCAGCATCCAAGTTCTTCAGAACATGTGATGGAAGCTTTGCCGGCAAAAGGTTCGATCCAACTTAGAGGGGATCACATGAATTTGTCTCTGAGCTCTCATCCTTTCTTTCCGTTAACGTTCGAAATTCTCCCTCTAGCCATCATCAGTTTAGGCCTTTAGGGGTATCAAGTATTCTAGAGAGAAACTTTAGGGGTATCAAATCCTCCCATGGCAAATGTCCTCTTGTTAGATAAGAACGAGCCAATGATTTGTGACAATTCGTTGGACCTATTGTTGGGAAATGATCCGAAAAGATCGTCGCTTTACACCAATGGCGCCGAATCACCGGTCCTCGGGGTCACTTTATACCGCTTACATTCTCCGGTGGAGTGCAATTACCAATTACTCTGTGTCTTTGACTGTCAATCCACAGATTTTCTGAACAAGACTGGTGAATCTGAATATTCTCAAGAGATGGTGGAGATATCGTTCTGAGAAAGTAGAAATTCCCAAGGCATATACTCGAACACTTTCACTTTCAACTGTGCAAATTGTGAGACATCTGCAAGATTTCCTGTTCCCACAACTATCGCAGTTGAGCGAGCTGTTGTCATGAATAATTCATGATCAGATCAAAATTAAATTTGAACAAAACAATTACTAATTATTTTGTCATGAATAGTTCATGATCAGATAAAAATTAAATTTTCACAAAACAATTACTAATTATATTACCTGCAAAAAAAAATACTAATTATTGAAACCAGTTTTTATATAGTTCTGAAAAGCAAAAGGGCATTATGAAGACATCCAGAGGACACTTCAAGGAGAAGATCACAGTATGTAACCATAGTTCAGAATTAAACCATTTTTTTAATATATGTCTAGAGGACACTTTATGCAAGTCTTGGCTTCAAACAGCCTCTGCTACGTTCTTTTGTGTTTTTTTTTCTTTTGTTGGACAAACAAAAAGGGAGAGAGAACTATGTCATCACTTTAGACAACATGGGACGGAGGACGGGAGGAGAGCCACCTCCAGACTGTTTGTTGTACAGCTAACAGAGCTGGCAAGGGCCTTTCTGCACTTGGGGAGTACCAGTTTTCTCTGAAACAGTACACCAGGTTTCTGGAAAAGATTAACCATTGTTAATGCTATACATGCGGGAATAATCCTTAAGATTTTAGTAATCATGTTGTTCTTGTAGTTCAAGTACGATTTAGTAACCTTTTCACCTAATAAAGGTTGCCCTTTCTATGTTTCAGAATGATTCTTGAAGCACCCTAAAGCTAATAAACTATGCTCCCAGATTTTGACATCGTAGGCGTTTTGTATTGTTCAGTGAACTAAACCTGAGAACCTGATTCTCATCTAGTTTGGATAGCTCTTCACTGGTACAGTCTTTATTCAAATCTTCATCTTAAAATACCATCATCTGGAAAGTGACAGGAGCTTGGCTCTAACCAAAATTTGTGCTGATCCTACCAATCTGTAAACCACAGAACCTGAAGAAAAATAGGAGAAATAGGGGAGCTGCGCTCATCTGAAAAGAATGTAACTCTACCACCTTAATGAAAGATTTAGAGGACAAAGCTTGCTTTGTTTCATGAGGAACCAGATCCATATTGAAGTCGCACGATAGATTTTGCTCCGAACCAGCAGAAAAGATGTGCAGGGCATCAATTCCGTGGTACAAAACAACCTCAAGTAGCATGTGCTCTTATCCTCTGAACATTTGGATCTTATTGTACGTTCTGATACCCTGATAGAATTCAGCATGTATGTACGACTGATACGTGAGCAATTTAGGACTAGCAGATGCAGAAAGTGGATACTGAGCAAGGGAAGAAATTAGTACAACTACCGAAGTGCATAACTAATCTGCCAACATTACAAATACAGTGACGCTTCACACTTTCAGAGAGCCAAACATTCATTGGACTAACAGACTTTGAGTTCTATATTCTCAGACTTTAAAATCACTAACCAAGAACTGACCTCTCGCTAGTGGAACTGGCAAGCAAAATACTGGGACTGACTCCTAGCCTCCTACTAGCTGGACGCAATTGTAACATGCCAGACAGTTGTTTCCATAACGCTGAAGGTGCAGCAGTCGCCTTCCTTGAGCTTAATTTCGCGGCAAAACCTTTTCCAACCTGGTCCAGTTATGTAGCCATAGGTGTTGGCCATCTTGAGCCATACTGGCCAAGATCTTCTGTTGCCCGTTGACATTTTCAGTGTGATTTCACTTGTTCCCAAAAGACCAATTGAAGAGCAAAATGACTTTTTGACAGCCTGCATATTTGCCATAATTTGGAAATGCTTCAGACAATGATGCAACTATTTTGGAAAAAATAGAGTTTGCAAGTACCACTTAAGTTATATATGTTTAGTATTAGTACTTAAGTAGAACATAGACTTTTGCTAGACTGTCTAGCTTGAAACAAGCGTAAATTGGTAGTGGATTTGTTGCCTCTTCTGAAAACAATAATTCTGTAGATTTTAAGTGTATTTTTCATTTTTAGATCAGAATAAGGTATTTTTATTTTTAGATCAGAATCAGATTTCAGAATTTGAGGGAACAAGGAGACTGATTTGCATTGTGTCTAGATTCTAATTAGTTGATGAGTATGTTTATCAGGAAGTGAAACTATATAGAAATCAGCAGGAATTGTGGTGCTCACAAAGAGACTAGTAAGATCATAGCCGGTAATCCGTTTCGTGAATGAACGACGTGGCACAGCGCTGACAAGTTTCTTCTGTGATACAGCCTTCTTTGTGTAAATTGGGGTAATATTTGGCTTTTTGTGATAAGCAACCACAGATGTATTTTCAGCCCTGGTCCTCCTTTTCTTCTTGACAGGTGAAACAATGAGCTCTTTGTCACCTGCACAACCAATATGTCACACAATCATAAAGGGACAATACATAACTGAAGCCAATCAGGACTTGTGCAGTGAGCTGGCTCACCTTGTTGAGGCAAATTGCTTGGCACTGTCGCATTTTCAGTCATGTCTGCTGCTGCTTCATACTCCTTCAGACACCCGTTCTGCATGAAGGCCTCAACAGTAAACACCATGTTATCTTCATACCTGAACACCAGGATGTTTCCCTCTGAGAGATCGTGAGCCGTCAGAAACTGCGCCCAGCCATCTCCGAGTAGCAGGCCCGACTGATCGCGATCCAGCTCGATGCGCCAGAACTTGCCAAGAGGGCTGAGAATCATGGCCTTCTGGCTGCTTTGGTAAGAGTCAATCAGGTGCTCTTGCACGAAATTGTCAGGCATTTTCTGAAAGAATGTTGACGAGACAACAAAGAACTAACATTCAGACACAATTGCTTTTTGAATGCTAGTTTCAGTTAGCAGCATGGTAGTACGAAGTCGAAGAGAGAGGTTTGATTTTGCCACCATCTTTTCCTGGTCGTCAGTGTGAAGCAGCCTGATGAACCGGGGCCTGTTCTTGCCTGCTGCCACCCCTGTGCAGCCATGCGAAAATTGTTGGAAAAAAAAACAGAACAGGGTTGCCGAGTTGAGCTCTAATTTTTGTCGTCTGCTCAAAATATCCGGTGATTTTCACCTGCGTGAGGCGTGCAGAATCGCGCGAGGCAGCCGTCTGCGTCGAACGCCCTGACGGTGGCCACCCCGCGCCGCTCGAGCCTGAACACCACGCTCCACCCGGCTTCGACGCCGTGCGCGGCCGCGAACTCCGCCCAGCCGCCGCCGAGCTGCCACGGCCCGCCGCCTCCGCCCGCGCGCCGCAGCTCCGCGCGCCAGACCTTGCCGAGCTGGCTCACCAGCAGCACCACCGCCGCAGCCCCTTCGCCCCCGGCTCCCTCCTCGCCGCCGGCGAGCCGCGCCGCGAACTCTCCTGGAACGCGCTGCACATCGCGTCGCAGGCGTTAGCAAATCAAGCACCCGAGACACACACACACACGCATGTGACGACGAAGCCGTCTCGTTAGCTGGCCACGTACCAGGTTGTGGAGGCAGGCCGGCGACAGCAGCGCCGCCGCGTACTTGGGCCGCGCGGGGTACACGAAGGGCGCCATTCCCGCTCCGTGAAAGGGCACAATGAGCGGTGGCCGCCGCGCTCGGAGAGTGCACGGCGGGAAGAAAAAAGAGGACGGGCGGCGACCGTTGGAGTCCCCGAGGAGAAGAGTACGGTAGTCGGTAGCCATCAATGGATTGCCAGGGCCTGACGAACTGAACAGTCTGAAGCCAGATGACAAGAGGAGGCGCCTGGACGATAGCAGTACTCCCGCTCGGTATTGTTTGACAGAAAAGAAAGTGATTAGTTCTGACAAGTCTATCCTCGTAGATCAAAACGTCACCGAGAGATAACAAGGCATTGTCAGTGTAGGATCATGCCGCTCAAGACATCAAAAAACACCGTTATGTTCAGGAATTACAGGCGCTGAGGCCGTCCGCACTCATCGTACTCTATTTTCATTCTTTAAAAAAAATATTTTATTCTGATCGATTCTCTCTATCTATATTTAGTTCTCCTGCACCTATAATTCTGTATATCCAACCACCACAACTACCACATATTTTATTCATCCACAAAAATACATTTTCTACTCATATCTACCATATCCAATTCGCCCATATTTTGTTTTGGTCATCGAGATTCTCTCTATCTATATTCAGTTCTCCTGTACCCATCATTATGTATATCTCATACTCTATACCAACCACCACAACTACCACATATTTTATTCGTCTACAAAAATACATTTTCTACTCACATCTACCATATCCAACCCGCCCACAGCAGCTGACGAGTGAGACTCACCCGTCAAAACCTCCCCCACCTCTCTCTTCCCGTTCTAGGGACGGCGGCGGCCAGGCCCTCTCCGTCCTCTCTTTTCCCCTTCTCCAGCCCGCAGCAGTCCCCCTGTGCCGAGCAGCGCGTCGGCGGCGTCCAAGGTCCCACGGTGAGCGGCTCGTCGACGGCGTTTGAGGTCTCGCCATCCCTACGGCCGTTGCAACTGCTGTAGAAGCACACGACCCTCCGCGACGACGAAGACGAGCACCACAGCGGCGTGGGGCGGCAACGGCGGTGGGCACGAGGGACGAACGACTGGAGCGAGGTGGGACCACAAGCACATAGCGCTCCTCCTGGATTCGGGACAGAACGCTAAAATAGTGTGTCCCTCCCAGTAGCCCGGTGCAACACTCCTATATTGGCCGTGTTCGGCAGCCGGGACAAAAAATTGCTACAGATGTGCATGAGGGCCTAAATGAAGTTTATTTACAAAACCTTTTCACAGATGAGTGCAACTTTGCGCGACGAATCTACTGCATCTAATTAATCCATGATTTGCTACAGTAATGCTACAGTAATCATCCTCTAATCGCGTGATCAAAGGCCTCATTAGATTCATCTCGCGAATTTGACGGGGGGTGTGGAGGTAGTTTTATAAACTGACTTTATTTAATACCCTTAATTAGTGGTCAAAATAGCATTTAATACCCTGAAAAATTTTTTTACCTCCCATCCGAACACGGCCAATAGCTACTAGAGGATGGGATACAGGTCCCTGATGCGGACAGCTTGAAGATACAATATTACTGTATTTAAGAGCTCCAATGCAACTAGTGACTAGACCTACCTTCCATCAAAGAGCAAAACGTAACATCAACAGATAGAACATGATCTTGGACTCAAATATGCTAAAACAACACACACATGATTGACTGGCCCGATGCAAAAGCAAAATAGCCCACCAATCCATCATCTCTTGCTTAAATGCTTAGTATGAGCTTGTTCAATCTTTAGCGAGACAAACACAGCACAGTAAACATGCCAAAACACCAGAATGTGAATGTCCAGTGACTTGTCAATAGAAAAAATGCTCCAGAAAGTACCAGTTCAATGTCAGACAGTCTTTAAAATGATATCAGCGAATAAAATAATGTTTGCCAGATTCAAGTGATCCAAGTAATGAGATGGTAAGGATGAACAATTTGTCCGTCCTGCTGAGATGGTCTGAGATGGTAAGGAAGCCACACAGCAGCCACAAGCCAGAACGGGAAAGAGAGCTAACTGGATTGCAATACAACACAGACCCTCAAGTCTTCCCCAGTGTTGGCTACAATGTCCACTTCACTAACTGAATACAGTTAGTCTAAGCAATGGGTCAAAATACAAAACAATTTAAAGCCAAAATCAACACTAGAGCATATATCACAGACTGTCAAAAGAAACAGCAGCACTAGCATTGCAGAGAATAACATGCTCAACTCTCAACCTTAATGTACATTGCTGAACTGAACCAAAAACTATGTGCTGATAGGAACCTTGCAAGTTGCCTTGTTGTGGCCATAACCCTTACACCTGCTGCAGCGCACTGCCCTCTTAATTGCAATGCGAGGATCAGCTGGCTTCTCTTTGGGCCGACCAACCCGGCGACGGGTTCGAATTGGACATGGGTATGTTGCTGGGCTTTGGGCCGGATCGATTAATGTAGGAGGCACAATGACATCAGGTATGGGGTTTATTGACAAGGAGTAGGTCAAGCGGTAGAATCCCGTCGTGAAGTACTTCTTACAGTAGTCATATGCATAACGACCAGTGCGCTCAAATACTGCGATTGCATGCATGCACGGCAACCCAGAAATTTTCCACCTTTGGCAGGTGCATTCCAAGGTGTTAAGGTTGACAACATTAACTGAGTCATCACAGACCTTAAACACATTACTTCCAGTTTCATCATTTTCTGCTGGGAGAACATTGAGCGTGTGAGCTTTGCTCACCTCTTCCTGCAGTTTCTGATTCGCTGAAGGTGTTAAAACCTCAGTCCATGCATTAGAAGACTCCCTGCGTGTGTACATCAACTCCATCAGCTTGCATCTTATCGTGTCAACCAATTGCACAACCGAAAGCTCATATCTCGTGGGAATCCACTCAGAAACTGTGCCAAAAATATTGCATGAATACTGTCCATAACGTTTTCCCTCAAAAAAGGCATCTGACCACCGCTCTTTGATCTCCAAAAGCCAATCAGCAAGCTTATCAGATTCACTTTTGATGAGCTCAATATATTGATTGAATTCATCAGCTGTGCATGAATATATGGCCTTCTTAAGATGCTCAACCATGGAATCTTTTAGCTCCTCAGTCCATGCATCATCCAGTTGTGTCTTAAATTCTTCAATAAGAGACTCCACACAGTAGCCATGATGACTCTCAGGAAAAACTGAAGATACTTCATCCCAAAGTCCATGTTCTCCATTCGATATGAATGTCATATCTTGAGGTGTCCCAAGTGAAGATCTTAGTTGCTCGAGGAACCAATGCCAATTTTCACGACTCTCATCATCCACAACACCAAATGCAACTGGGAACACATCACCTTCACCATCAACCGAAGTAGCAGCCAGTAGCTTCCAGTGCTTATTTGGCTTTGCAGTTATTGCATCAAGAAAAAGGAGCGGCCTGCACCCATGCTGAAAGCCATGAAGCGATGCATGGAAGGCAACAAAGAAACGGAACTTTGAATCTTCCAAAGCCACTACGGTTGCCACACTTCCTGGATTTGTTTCTACAATCCTTTCACAAAACCAAGGTAGCTGACTGCATGCCTCTTCATGTGAGCTATAAAGTTCTTTTTGAGCGATTGATCTTCCACGCCAAGCCTGTGAATAGTTCAGGGATAGCCCATACTCCCGCTGAAGATCATTTGCAATATCTCTTGGCCTGTAGTTTGGACTATCACGCAACTTTTCTTTTATGACACTAGCAACCCATCGTTGAGAAGCCAACCGATGACTCTTTACTGTTTCTGATTCACATGTGTGGCTTTCAGATATTTTCTTGATCATGAATTCTTTCTTTGCAGGGGACTTAGAAGCATGTATTCGCCATGGGCAATCTTCACCAGTACATTCAGCAGTCACACGAGATGAATCATTCTTGATAAATCTGTAATGGAATCTATGTGCGATGGCATACTTGTGTAGGGCATCACGGAAATCCTTAGGACCTTCAAACACTTGGCCAACTCCAGTTATCACATTCTTCCAACTTGCACAAACCTTTTGTCTCTTAGACCCATCCTGATTTGTTGGGACAATGGCAAAAGCGTCTGTAGGAGTGCCTGAGTCAGCAACAATGCTTTTTGACCTGAAAGAAGAAACGCCTCATGTCATTCAGCAACTTGTTAATGTGATGACAAGAAATTTGTTAAAGTAGGTAAGTACCTGTTGTCAGCTTTCTTCATAACATAAATGTATGTCGTTTCTGACTCTGCATGGAATTCAACCATGCGGCGTAGGTCCTTGTCATTGGAGATAGAGATCAAGGTTTTATCATTCTTGGGAAGGAAATACTTGAATGCGAACTGATCAAGTTTCAGATTGTTAAGTGTCGACGATATCTCTTGCTTAAATGCACTAAAAGTCCAGTCACTTTGCACAAGCATTGCATGAGCCTCTCCACCAGAATAAGACATATGTCCATCCGCATCAGTGGTGAATTCCCCACCTATTTGAAGAACAGCTACTATTTGTCCCTTCCCCATATGTTTCTGCTTCATACAAAGAGACAGCAAGTCCAAGAATTAGGCTAATTTTAATAGATTTCCTTTAAAACTACATGTGCAAGCAAGATGTTAACACACGCTGAGAAATCATATTAAATAATCAAGGTTAAACTCCATGGGCCGACAAGACGATGAGAAAATTTATTACTAATCAAGATTAAGTTCATAAGAGAGGTAACATACATCTCCCGTTATTAAATATTTAAATGCAACGTTATAATAAAAACTCAACAATCAGCGAGAGTTCAAATTCAGCAACAGAAATGTAGGCTTTATGTGCAAACATAAGGTACTGCTCCTCGGAACATGACTTGATGTCTAGCAAAATGAATGACAAAACTGTAGTAATCTGGGCAGTCCATAGTCCATACTTCTCTTCCACAAACTAGTTCAAATTTATTGATCTGGGCGTAATAGAAATTCACAAAATAGGTAATTGAGCATTTCAAACAAATCTTCCATGATGAAATCCGCTTTAAATTCTCTTTCTCATTATACTAGAAACTAAGAGGCATGTGAAACGACAGAATTATGATGTCCCTTTTCCTCGATCACAGCGAGGGGCGTCTATAGTACTGACACATTACTTGGAGCAAGGAAACAGTAGATACTGTGAAATCCGCCAAAAAAAAAATCCTTCTGATTCTCAGTTGTACGGTTCCGCCTGGCCGACTCGGATCAATCAAGCCGAGGACTTACACACTAATAAGACTAAAAAAACTTGGTCCCCACGGAGCGGGCGCTTCGATTACCTGGGACGTCGGTGGATCTGCGAGTCGACGACGCGTGGCCCCCACCCACCGGCGCCGGAGGCGAGAGGCGAGCGCTCCCGGCGGCAGAAGCGGGGCCGGGCTCAGACCCGATGCCTCGACAACGACCGAATGCCCCCCGGCGCGCACGGACGGTGGAGCGTGGCCGGCGACGAGACTCCCAAATCCGGCCGCCGCTGGTAATTTGGCTTTCGGAGGGGGGTGAGATAAGGCAGTCGCGTGGCGAGGGATCTTAGGGTTCGCGTGTGGGGCCCCACACGTCAGACGCCCACGGCTTCTCTACCTGTAAATACGCCCGTGCCCGTGGTGGCCTCGAGCCAGAACCAGAAGAGGGGAGAAAGTTGGAATGCACCATCTCTCCTGCTAGCCCAGCGCGGAAGATGGATTGGGGATTTGGGCCTCCCGTGCGCACGTGGGCACGGCCCAACACATGTCTCGGCTCGGGTTCCCCTCCCGGGCCGTCCTGCTTCCCGCTGAAGAGGAGTCCCGTAGGCCAGGCTATTCGGGCATCGGGACATGTCTGCGACGGGCCCTGATTCTTGCGAATCAGTGGGGGCCTGTGTGAGGAGTGGTGTGGTGGTTGTGGGCTAAAAGCCGGTTTACTGGGGAAGTAGGGCTGCGTACGAGGCCGGGGTAGCCATGCGGCCTTGTTGGGCCCTTCTCAGTTTAGGTTTGTTCTTGTGGCTCAGACGCCGGGTTTTACTATAGATGTTCCGTAAGATTTTTTTCCCTATTAACTTCCGGCGGTGTTTGAGATTCGTGCGGTCTTTTTTCAGCCACACGATCTCCTTCTTTCCTCCAGCTTTCTTCGTGTCCACGCCGTTTGCGCCCACCACGCGCCGTTCGCGGCAGACGGCGAGGTCGCCGGCGGCCGCTGGTGGTGGTCGAGGCGGCGGTCGGGTTAGGTTAGGATTAGGGTTGGGGATTGGGTTGGGGGAAAGCTCATCCATGGCATGTGGCTGTAGAGGGACGTCGGGGCGGCTCGCCGGCTGGTGGTGGTGATGGTCGAGACGGTGGGGGAGCGGAGGCGGCGGGGACGCCGCCGGAGTCGGGCGGCGGAGGATCCCCAGATGGGCTGCGGGGCCGGTGGGGGCGTTGGGGGAGTTCAGCTTAGGGAGGGCAAGCTGGAGGGCTCCGGTGGAGGGTGGGGGCGGCGCGGCGGTTGCCGCGGCCGGGGCGGAGGACGAAGCGGCGGGTGGAGCCGTTGGAGAAAGAAGGTGAGAGGAAAATGGGCTCTACGTGGACCGGAAGATGGATCGGATATCTATCTTCCACAAGACAGATAGGTGCCCGTGACGGACGCCTGTACTACTGGTCTACTGCCGGCTGGTTGCCACGCAGAGCCGACAAAAAAACACCTTTTTTTAACAAAGGCACGAGGGGCACTCGCCAAAGATGGTCGATGGCACGTCTAGAATGGAAGCCACTTGGATCCGATCCTCAGGCAGATCGTAGCGTGCAACACGAAGGGCAAGAACGACATGTCGGTTGACATGTTCAATGAACAGATCCCAGGTGCCACGTCGCCGTCACGCAGGCACGTACAAGAGGTCCGGGTGACGATGTTGCCTCTCTCTTTCACCACCCTTTCGCCGTTCCGAGGACTAGAGCTCCACTCCGATCATGATTTGACAGAGCTAGTGATAGATGATGATAGGACACATTTATCACGTCGAGATTTGCGCTTGCGCGCTCGCAATCAGTGAATCAAGCAAAAAGCTGAGATCTTTATATATGCTTGTCCTGCTAATGTTGACCTCACCATTCGAGCCGTGTCCGTAGCAAAGCCAAAGCCAAATAGCCAGCCGAACGGGGCCGTCAAGAAGTGCGTGGCGTGTTCTTTCTGTTTTTTAATAAATATTGTATTAGATTTGTTCTAAGTCAAACTTATATAACTTTGATTGGATTTACAAAAGAAATATAACAATATTTATCGTACCAATAATATGTACCACTGAAATATATTCTACGGTGGATTCAAAAAACAAATTTGATATAGTAGATGTTGTTGTATTTTTTTATAAACTTGATCAAGGTTGAATAACTTTGATTTAGAATAAAGCTAATACGACCCAAGAAAAAAACGGAAAGAAGTACATGCATACCGGTGTGCGAGTGCCCGGTGGGTTCACCGCATCGCAACTAGCGAATCGATCGGCACGAGAGCGTCGGTTGCTCTCGATATGTCAAAGATTATTAGATTACAGGCGGTCGCGATCATGTGTGACATGGTCACTAACACGTACATTGAGTTCTTTATTTTGCTTTCGCCGAATGCAAAAGTTTAACCCAAAAAAAAAATACAAGGGGCCCTCGATTGAGTTATTGCGTGGTTGCCACCAGCTAGCTAGTAGCCTAGCCATCCTGCGCAGCGCAGAGGAACATGGTGTAGCAACATGTCCACATCCATTTTGGCATGGCGCTTGGCTTTGCAAACGAGATAGTTGTGGGTATGTGGGTGTGTGCATTGCTTGATTCTGTATCTGTGGATACAGAGTATGGATTGTTTGCATTTTGCTAGCAAAGCCGGCCAATTGGGCTTCGTCTCATGGCCGTTCCTTGGGGGGTTTGACATTCTCGAGTGGATTTATAAACTCGCAACTCGAAGGAATTGGACCGATTTGGGACGCCCTTGATGTTCTTGTTGCTGCAAATATTTAAATGCACAAGCTGATGTAGACTTGGTTACATACCCCCCTGGCTTCCCTTGGAGGGACAAATTGATATATGTGTGGAGTTGTGGACTGAGATATTCTGTAGTAGGAGCATAAGGAATCTGGTTTGGCCTGATGATTGCGCCAAACAAAAAAGGCCGCCCACTACTGTACTACTGTACACCTCACTGGAGTTTTAAATCCAACGACCGTGGGCGAGATAGAAATTGTATGTGGCGATGCACTTTTTCTGGTTTATTTGCTTAATGTTTCTCTACTAGCCTTCGCTTCTCCCTTTTTTTATATATTCTCCTCACTGTACGCTCATCATATGATCACTACTCCCTTGCGGTCAAAAAGAAGCTCGTTCCTTGGTTGTGGAACAATGGAGGATTAATCAATACTCAGAGAGCGAGGGCCACAGCAGCATTATTGGTTACTTTTTTTTTTCTTCCCCATCCCACATTGGTTAAGGGATATAGAATTACTTACTCGGAGCTAGCATCTTGGAGTCTGGCATCGAGCAATCGGATCATTCTTCTTCCGAAGATGTTAATAATTAAGCATCCGGACTAACATTGTTTAGGGCAGCATCCGGATTTACTTTAACAAAGCTGCCGTATATATGTGCCTAATTTCCACTGGGAGCAACGCTAGCTTTTCCGCGGGGCCATGCATACACGTACAACCACCGCGGCGCCGCGGCGCCAATCATCAGTACTACTACTGGACATGTGCCGTCAAAAGTTGGGAAAAGGAACTCCACGCCACGCGCATTGACTGACTGACTGACTGACTGACGAACGATGGCTGATCTGAGTGCCCTGACGATGCCTTCCTTCACTCTGCTTTGATGATCCGTTGTTTCTCCGCATGCTAGCGTGTGTGAAGGGAATGGGTGGCGGTGGATCGGAGCATCATCGTGTCGTTCGGTCGTTCCCCAGCTTGACCTGGCCAGCCGGGCGATGTTTTTAAATCGGCACGACCTATGATATGATGCACGCGAGCGCGGGTCGTGCGATTCTGACGTTCGTAGTCGTCTTTCAGTGGCTCGCCTTGCGTCATTTTGCGTGTCTTGTACATAGTGTGCATCATATATCAGAGCCGCGTACGTGTATGGTAGCCCCAGGAAGGCACGAAGAAACAGGTACGGCACCATATCGTGCACGCGCGCGTATCCCGCTCCAGGGATGAGCCGGACCGTAGCAAAAAGCTAACAAGGTAACAAAGCAATGCAAAACGCAACGGTGCCACTACTGCTGCACGCACAACTGGTGATGGATCTCAGCTCGATCCCCAGCTGGAGGCTGTAGCCGAGCCGGCCGGATCGACGAGAGGCCGGCGCATGCAGGTCCCCGGCCGCCGCCCGAATGAAAGACCCCATTTCAAGACGTTGCTCGCGCGCGCTGACGAGCTATATGCCTATGCTTCGAGGCGAACGCAGCGTGCGTGCGCGTGTAGGGTTCCCCGCGGCCGGGGGCCTGGTGTGGCGTATGCGTGCAGCACAGGCGCACGTACAGATCGAAGCACAGCGATCGAGGGCTAGCCTGCTTATCTCCGCCGGCCGCTCGAGAAGCTTCCACACACACACGCGCGGACACGGCATGCATGACGCGGGGAGAGAGATGGAGAGATCGAATTGAGCCTGTTTAGATTTTTCACGCTTTTCAAACTTTACTATTTATCAAAGAAAATTTTATACACATGAAATATTAAACGTGTGTTAATGACAAAACCCATTCCATAATCTCCCGGTAATTTTGCGAGACGAATCTAATGAGTCTAATTTGGTCATGATTAGACAACGTCGTGATACAGACCTACAGTAAACAATCTCTAATAACGGATTAATTAGGTTTAATAGATTCGTCTCACGATTTCTCGCCCATCCGTGTATTTAGTTTTATAATTAGATCATATTTAGTCCTCATAATCTTTGATTTAGAATTGCTACAACAAACTTTCTTTTCGAACTGTGTAAACAGGGCTTGCGGGATGCGCGCAGCGACTCGGAGACGCCACAGCACCCGCCGCCGCTCTTCCAGCCAGCCAGTTCCGCATGGCTCGCCTCTGAGGCCCTGTTTGTTTCCAGCTTCTGGCGAGCTTTCCGTGATAGCTTTCCATATATCCGAAAGCCGGAAAGCTCTGAAAATGGAAAGCTGGAAAGCTCACGGAAAGTGGCTTCTGGCTTTCCACTTTCAGAGCTTTCCGGCTTTCGGATATATGGAAAGCTATCACGGAAAGCTCCAGAAGCTGGAAACAAACAGGGCCTGAGCCTCTCTACTACCGCCGCTGCTCTACAGTCTCTACAGCCTCCACTGACCACTCTCTACTACGCGCACCTGACTAGGGATGGATTCGGATCGGATACGCATGAAATCGAATCCGGATGTCACTTTTTACCATATTTTAATTCAAATACGAATCGAATGCGAATCTTATCGGATACGAATACGAATGCGAATGTTGTCAATTCTTATCGGATACGAATACAAAACGAATATGTCGAATACGGATTTGTATTCGAATAAATAGCTTCATCACGTGTTAATCCTTCGCGGATACGAATAATATCGGATATTTCATTTGTTTTCACATTTTTTTCAAATACGAATGTTGATTCGGATAGAGAAAAATGACAAAAAACGAATTCGGATACATCCATTTAACATCCATATTAAAATCAAATACGAATATGTATATCCATATTGACGTTTTAAGCGGATATGAATACAGATAATTCGGATGTTCACTACCGGAGAACGAGCTATCGGTACCGGTTCCAAACCCCCTTTGGTACCGGGTTTTGGAACCGGTACCGCGAAGTCGGTACTAATGGCTCAAAGCCATTAGTACCGAATTTTGCCACCCGGTACCAATGCATTTTTTATGAATAAAAAAAAAGCACGCCGTGCTCCAGAGAAGCTCCGTGCTCCAGCTTCTCCAGAAGCTCCGGCTTCTCCACCGTTACACATAACCAAATTTCACAAACATTCACATTCATACATCCACTGATTCAATCACAAGAATCACAAGATTTGGAAACAAGAATCACAAGAATCACCAAAATTTCACAAACATTCACCAACATTCACAAGATTTAGCTTGCCTATATGAATCACAAACATTCACCAACATTCATACATCCATTCATACATCCACCAACAATCTTCGGATATGAAAAAAAAAATCCTCGGAGTCTCACCCGCGCTGCGCAAGGCCCCTGGACGCCGTGGAGTCTCACCCGCGCTGAGCAAGGCCCCTGGACGCCGCGCCACGCGCCCCTGGACGCCGGCCCGCCGCGCCCCTGGACGCAAGGCCCCCGCGC
>CM014273.1:10781119-10809913 GCA_004135705.1 Alloteropsis semialata | reverse complement strand
CCACGTCGCGCCCGTGCCCGTCCAAATCTATCTCGGCTGCTCCGCTCGGATCCTCGGCGGCTGCGTCGCTCGTCAGGCTTGGCGCCTCGGCACAGCCGGCGGCTGCATGCGAGGTGGCCGCGCTGCGCTTGCATGACTGCACCAGTGCGCCCATAGGCCGGCTGTGCTCCACGCCGGCAAGAAGCTACTTTCTTCCCTTTGGTAAGAAGCAATTTTCAAGAAGCAATCTTCCCTCTGGTACCTCTTGACACTGGCATGCTTATGTACTGTTTCTTGGCACTAGCAGAAGAGTTCTTGGCTTCTTTCAGTTGCAGATTGCATGGTAGTTTATTAGCACTTCATTTATCATTTTATCTGTCTTGCAGGAACTCTCTGATATCAAAGGTGCACTGAATAATGAAATAGAACAGTTACGTTCAGTAAGGATCATGCTTGCATTCTATAATTTACTTCTGTATGGGAAGATGTGTCAGTTAGCTTGAAGACTTTGGGGGTAATTGCCTTTCTGCATTCATGTTTGTAATTATCGTTGTATGGGAACTTTCTCTGTGCAATATAGGCTTAAATGTGTTCATCTCAGCTTCAAGACGCTACTGAAAATGCCTTTTTAATAAGTGCTTCCTTAAACTTTTTTTTTCTTCTTTTCAGTTGGATGATGCTTCTGAAGATCATCCATTGCTTCTGAAAATGCTGAAACAAGTGGCCTTGAAAGCTCATCCAGAAGGACTGAATTGCAGTCTATTGGTTTTGTAAATTGTGATGCTGCAGCTTGGGACTTGGGAGCCTAAGACAGTGTATGTGTGTCTGGAATAAGAGATTCAGACAGTGTATGTGTATCACTGTATCTCCGAGTATAGATGCCCTGCTTATTATTATGTGATATATAGATGGAATAAGAGATTCAGACAGTGTATGTGTGTATGGAATAAGACATGTACTGCCCTGCTTATTATTCAGCCGAGTATTGATTCATTTTCCTTTTCCTTGATATATAGATGCCCAGGTTCAGCCGAGTATTGATTCCAGAACAGAGTAACACAGACAGCTAGACACAAGCAGTCACAAAATTTAACCACAAACAGAATATTTCTTCTGGCAGATGTTACAGAAATATTTCTTCAACATAACGTATCCACAACAGAATTTACATCATGATTTCTTCACGATTTTGTAGCAGTGACAGTAGCTACATCAAATATTTGCAGGACAGTCAGGAGACTATGCACTTGAGACACAAACATTCAGAACAAAGCTTTACATTAGTCTGCAGTGCTTTGGTCACCAATCAGCTATACAATTATCTGGTAACACCTTGTACTTAATTTGAGAACAGCAAATACTGGAAAAACAGCAAATTATTGAAGACAGCCTGGTCGTCTCATCTGCAACCAAAAAGGCCAAAGAAGAAAAAAGAAAATGCAACATGGAAAAGTGGACAGTGATGTCTCAACAACTAACAGAACAAACATTGAGTTCACATCTCTCATTACAAGAACAAAGGAAATAACAGAACACATCCCACTGACTTGAAAAACAGAAAAATAGATAGCACCAACAGGTAGCTCTTGGAAAAAAAAAATAGATAGCACCAATAGGTATTACACAACTTCCTCACTGACTTGGCCCATGACGTCGAGACATCAACTTCTGAATGATATCTTTTTGTAGCGCTTGATAGTACATGCGTTGCATGGGTTGACATTGGTCAAGGTTAATGGCCAAAATGCGCTCGTCCTCTTCCTTCTCTTTCTTTTCAGCCTCCATGTGAAGCCGTTGCTTATCCATAGCCAACCTTTCCCTCTCTATGTCCAGCATCATCTTGCGGTGCTCACGAGCTTCCTCTACCTTCACTTTCTCTAGAGTAACAATTTCATCGAGCCGGGCCTTGCGCTCACCCTCTGTTTCCTTGAACAACTCAATCTTCTGAACAGAGAGGTCATGCAACTTGGACACATACTCAGATGAAGCTGAAGCAGCTTTCTTCTTAGCCACTTTTGCTGCATCCCTCCCCATGGGACGTTTTCCTGACGAGCTAGCTGGCGAGGAATCATCGGGATCAAGATCCAATATGTTGCGCTCTCCACTAGTGAGGACGTTTTCCCTGGAAGCACTGTTTTGAGGAGTGTCCATTTTTCTTTTGAGCTCCATCCATTTGGGCTCATCCTTCAGGATTTGCTAGCAGTGCATGAGGGTGAAATTGTGCTTCTCCACACTAGCAAAATCAGCCGCAGCAGCCACTGACTTATCTGCATCCGACATGCCACTAGGATTGGAGCGGATCATCTCAGCCATGTATCCAGAGAACTTGCTAACCTCAGCCTTGATGTGATCCCAACGACTCATAATGGATTTTTGGGTCCTCTGTGGATAGTTGCCGCATTTGGCGTTGTATCTGCTGAGGACACGAACCCAAAAGGCTTCCTTCCTCTGGCCGGTGTTGACAACAGGATCGCAGCTAATTTTCAGCCACGATTTGCAGAGCACGTTGTCTTCATACGCTGAGAAGTTGGTCTGCTTGTTCCTTGTTGCCCCCACCTTGGAAGCGGAACCGCTCATGGAAGATTCAGAAACTCCTCCACTACCAACAACCGGTGCTGCATCGTTGAGATCGAAAAAGAAATCATCCATCCTACATTGTTCCAAAGAAAAATGCATTCAATTATGTGGTGTGCAACATCAGATATGGACAATGCAAAATAAAATAGAAACATATAGTAAAAGGAAAAAACAATATATATACTATAAAACTATCACATACAGAATCAGATATGTGTCATTGTTGGAACCAGAAAGCAGAAAGCAGGAGAGCTGTAATCCCTGACTATGCAAATATAAAATTCTGTACAAGAAAACTAAGATATCAATTTGACTTTCCTCCACTTATTAGAGCATCTCACATAGACACATTATCTCACATAGACACATTTCAGTGTAAAGACGTATTTGGTGTGTGGAATGGCTTTGTTGCTGAAGGTGTGGCAGTTAGCGATCTCACTGGTAACACAGAAACTGACGAGAGCAAAATGTTGCCAATTGTTTTTACAAAGGTGAGTTTCCTAGTTGTCTAGTAATAATTTGTTTTAAATTTCCCTCCTCTCTTGTGTCTGTTACAACAATTGGTCCTGTCTAGAATCACTATACTTAATTTCATTTTAATATAATCACCAATGATTATGAACTAGTACTGTAGTAGATTATAATACAGTTAAGTAAGTAGAAATAGTTTGAGTTTAGTCGTAGGTACTACTAATGCTTGTACCCCATACCATGTCTTTTGTATAGTAACAAGTAAATCTGTGATACTTTTAGTGGCAAATATATAGTCGCCTGTGTCCCAGTATGATCAGCGAGTTCAGACCATGTTGCTTTTTTTGTGCGTCTCTGCTCGCTTCTCCTAATATAGCCGTTGTCCTTGGTTAATCAGCAAATCAGCTGCTCCCAGCATTAGCACGGCAATGGTCATGGCTAGGGAAGAATTACAGTGGTGGTGTTTGGCAGGGGAGAAGGGGCTAACCCTGCTCACAGCTAGGGAAAGATAAAACTATCAGATACCATTTTTTCCAATTACAAACTATCATATCCTATTTATTAGCTATGGTCCTTCGGAACTTGAAGGATCAAAACACGTTGGCAACTTGGCATTTCTGGGAAGTTGCTAATTATTGATTGTGCTGTGCTCATTGATTCAAATACAGAATCAGAGTACAATGTTTATGTCATTTGTGTCATCATCTTTGTGCTGTGCTCATTGGCCAAAATGGAATTTAAAACATAATCTATTATCCATAGCATGGAAGGAGCACCTATGAACAATAGCATGGGAGGCATCAGGAAGACACAAAATGAGATATCTGTCTCCTAGGCCTTCCTCTATGTCCCCATGCCCATTGCTCCTAGGCCCTCTTTTCTTCCTCTTCCATGCTCACCCTCAAGTTCAAATCATCCAAATAGGTGCATAGTTTGATTTTTGTCTACTAAACAGCACAGCAATCCAAAGGAAAAAGGAAGGAGGAGCGCNGAGAGGGAGGGCGAGGTTGTGGCGGCGAGAGGGAGGGGGACGCGGCGACGGCACGCGGGAGGAGGAACCCGCGACGGCGACGGCGCCGTGACGGCGGAGAAGGATTTGGGGGAGGGGGAGCTGCCCGAGGCCGCGCGGGGAGGCGGCAAGAGAGATTTGGCGGAGTTGGTTTCGTTCCTGAGATTTGGCGGAGGAAAGAGCGGACCTGCACAATAGCGAACCGGGTACAGGCTACCGCTGCAGCCTTGTTTTCGCGTGAGAAACGGAAAAGTACCGGTTCAGGACGGCATACAGGCGTCCGTTGCAGATAGCCTCATGGCCGTTCCTTTGGGGGTTTGACATTCTCGAGTGGATTTATTAACTCACAACTCGAAGGAATTGGACCGACTTGGGACTCCCTTGATGTTCTTGTTGCTGCAAATATTTAAATGCACAAGCTGTTGTAGACTTGGTTACATACCCCCCTGGCTTCCCTTGGAGGGACAAATTGATATATGTGTGGAGTTGTGGACTGAGATATTCTGTAGTAGGAGCATAAGGAATCTGGTTTGGCCTGATGATTGCGCCAAACAAAAAAGGCCGCCCACTACTGTACTACTGTACACCTCACTGGAGTTTTAAATCCAACGACCGTGGGCGAGATAGAAATTGTATGTGGCGATGCACTTTTTCTGGTTTATTTGCTTAATGTTTCTCTGCTAGCCTTCGCTTTTCCCTTTTTTTTATATATTCTCCTCACTGTACGCTCATCATATGATCACTACTCCCTTGCGGTCAAAAAGAAGCTCGTTCCTTGGTTGTGGAACAATGGAGGATTAATCAATACTCAGAGAGCGAGGGCCACAGCAGCATTATTGGTTACTTTTTTTTTCTTCCCCATCCCACATTGGTTAAGGGATATAGAATTACTTACTCGGAGCTAGCATCTTGGAGTCTGGCATCGAGCAATCGGATCATTCTTCTTCCGAAGATGTTAATAATTAAGCATCCGGACTAACATTGTTTAGGGCAGCATCCGGATTTACTTTAACAAAGCTGCCGTATATATGTGCCTAATTTCCACCGGGAGCAACGCTAGCTTTTCCGCGGGGCCATGCATACACGTACAACCACCGCGGCGCCGCGGCGCCAATCATCAGTACTACTACTGGACATGTGCCGTCAAAAGTTGGGAAAAGGAACTCCACGCCACGCGCATTGACTGACTGACTGACTGACGAACGACGGCTGATCTGAGTGCCCTGACGATGCCTTCCTTCACTCTGCTTTGATGATCCGTTGTTTCTCCGCATGCTAGCGTGTGTGAAGGGAATGGGTGGCGGTGGATCGGAGCATCATCGTGTCGTTCGGTCGTTCCCCAGCTTGACCTGGCCAGCCGGGCGATGTTTTTAAATCGGCACGACCTATGATATGATGCACGCGAGCGCGGGTCGTGCGATTCTGACGTTCGTAGTCGTCTTTCAGTGGCTCGCCTTGCGTCATTTTGCGTGTCTTGTACATAGTGTGCATCATATATCAGAGCCGCGTACGTGTATGGGAGCCCCAGGAAGGCACGAAGAAACAGGTACGGCACCATATCGTGCACGCGCGCGTATCTCGCTCCAGGGATGAGCCGGACCGTAGCAAAAAGCTAACAAGGTAACAAAGCAATGCAAAACGCAACGGTGCCACTACTGCTGCACGCACAACTGGTGATGGATCTCAGCTCGATCCCCAGCTGGAGGCTGTAGCCGAGCCGGCCGGGGGATCGACGAGAGGCCGGCGCATGCAGGTCCCCGGCCGCCGCCCGAATGAAAGACCCCATTTCAAGACGTTGCTCGCGCGCGCTGACGAGCTATATGCCTATGCTTCGAGGCGAACGCAGCGTCCGTGCGCGTGTAGGGTTCCCCGCGGCCGGGGGCCTGGTGTGGCGTATGCGTGCAGCACAGGCGCACGTACAGATCGAAGCACAGCGATCGAGGGCTAGCCTGCTTATCTCCGCCGGCCGCTCGAGAAGCTTCCACACACACGCGCGGACACGGCATGCATGACGCGGGGAGAGAGATGGAGAGATCGAATTGAGCCTGTTTAGATTTTTCACGCTTTTCAAACTTTACTATTTATCAAAGAAAATTTTATACACATGAAATATTAAACGTGTGTTAATGACAAAACCCATTCCATAATCTCCCGGTAATTTTGCGAGACGAATCTAATGAGTCTAATTTGGCCATGATTAGACAACGTCGTGCTACAGACCTACAGTAAACAATCTCTAATAACGGATTAATTAGGTTTAATAGATTCGTCTCACGATTTCTCGCCCATCCGTGTATTTAGTTTTATAATTAGATCATATTTAGTCCTCATAATCTTTGATTTAGAATTGCTACAACAAACTTTCTTTTCGAACTGTGTAAACAGGGCTTGCGGGATGCGCGCAGCGACTCGGAGACGCCACAGCACCCGCCGCCGCTCTTCCAGCCAGCCAGTTCCGCATGGCTCGCCTCGGAGGCCCTGTTTGTTTCCAGCTTCTGGCGAGCTTTCTGTGATAGCTTTCCATATATCCGAAAGCCGGAAAGCTCTGAAAATGGAAAGCTGGAAAGCTCACGGAAAGTGGCTTCTGGCTTTCCACTTTCAGAGCTTTCCGGCTTTCAGATATATGGAAAGCTATCACGGAAAGCTCACCAGAAGCTGAAAACAAACAGGGCCTGAGCCTCTCTACTACCGCCGCTGCTCTACAGTCTCTACAGCCTCCACTGACCACTCTCTACTACGCGCACCTGACTAGGGATGGATTCGGATCGGATACGCATGAAATCGAATCCGGATGTCACTTTTTACCATATTTTAATTCAAATACGAATCGAATGCGAATCTTGTCGGATACGAATACGAATGCGAATGTTGTCAATTCTTATCGGATACGAATACAAAACGAATATGTCGAATACGGATTTGTATTCGAATAAATAGCTTCATCACGTGTTAATCCTTCGCGGATACGAATAATATCGGTATTTCATTTGTTTTCACATTTTTTTCAAATACGAATGTTGATTCGGATAGAGAAAAATGACAAAAAAACGAATTCGGATACATCCATTTAACATCCATATTAAAATCAAATATGAATATGTATATCCATATTGACATTTTAAGCGGATATGAATACGGATAATTAGGGTTTAGGATGTTCAGACATCCGAATCCATCCCTACACCTGACATGCATGCTGCCAGAATTGCAGAGGCCAGAGCAGACGGACTGGGGATGGTTTGTCCTCCATGCAAGCAGATCACTAGGGAGCCATGACGTACGCATGCATCCTTCTTTCTCGTTAATGGCGTTGTTTGGTTTTCTAGCACCTAGCATTGCTAGATACTGTTCATAACTTTGACCACTAATTAAAGGTATTAAATAAAGGTATTTTATAAAACTAACTCCAGAACCCCTGCACTAGGAACCCTGAAGAATCTAATGAGGCCTTTGACCGCATGATTAGAGGATGATTAGAGGATGGTTACTGTAGCATCACTGTAGCCAATCATCGATTAATTAGGCTCATTAGATTCGTCTCAAAAAGTTACGCTCATCCGTGAAGAGGTTTTGCAAATAGACTTCATTTAGTACTTCATGCAAAGAAGATTCTCTCCGCAGTAGATGATGTGACGGAAACCAAACAAGGCCAATATACCCGAGCATATACTACTCCTCGCGTATATCCTCCGATAAGTTACTGCTAGCAATTGGCAACATAGTAGTCCTAGCACGAAGGGACGGCTCGATCGTCCGTAGACCTGAGTATAGGAGCACTGTCTATATACTCCACTACTGTAGCTGGACGCATTCATGGCTCGGTTCAATGAATGCCCTTTAATTTGCCCGCACATATACTGGTTAACTCTACGTCCCGATGCAAGGGTTGCATTGTCGAATATCCGCATCTCGCCACATCTCAAATATTTTTTTGAAGCAATCAGAATAAATAAATTTGCATGAAGGTAAGACAAGGAGCCCAAAATTACACATATTTTTTTTGCGAGGAGCCTATAATTACATAGGATGTTGCGAGATTCACATGAAAAATATTTTCATGATATCTGTATTTCGAACAGTATGCATCTTTATAAATCTTTTTAGGTACTGTTGGTAAATATCATATTTGAAACCCGTGAACACTCACAATACTAGCTTAGTATACTCCTACTCATGACTCATCAGAGAAATTGAAGTGCTGCTTTGCAGAGTGCTACCTGTAGTACAGCAGTAGTACAAGTGTACAACTCCTACGAGGAGTACTCAGTCCTAACATTTTCGATTTTCCACATCACACTGCCCGGGCCCGGGGGAGAGGCGAATATGCGTGCAGCGCCTGCCTGCCTTTCTCCGATCGATCCGCCGCGGTGCCCCCCCACCTGTCTTCTCGAAAGGCAAAAACCAGCTAGCGCTAGCGGCTTCCGTATACCACCACCCGCGTCCAAACCAAACCCGGCGGCGGCTTCACTCGCTAGCCTTCCTCTCTGCAGCGAGCGCGTGGCCACCACCGCGGCGAAACCGGAAACTCCCAGCCAGCAACCGCAGACCCCTCACCGCATGTAACATCCCTAGTTGTAAATTTGGTGAATTAAAAATTTTTGTGCAACATGTGTGTAAACTCTAAGAGTAATACTCCTCTCTCTCTAAAATATCCTAATAATTAAATCATGTGCATTGCATTAGGGCAATTATGTGTTAGAGTGATTCGGCTTTCTTGGTTTTATTTGTTTGCTTGAGTGGAAATCGAATTTGAACTCGAACCGTTCAAATTCGAATTCAAATCCTAACTAAACCAATCCTAAAACCTATACTAACTCTAACAGGCCTAAACCCCTTTAACCGGCCCGTTTCCATCTCTCTCGGCCCAGCCCACCTCATCCGGCCCGACCCGCGCAGCCCCTTCTTCCTTTCCCCCACGCGCGGCCCAGCTCCTTCCCTTTTCTCTCCGCTCGCGCCGGCCCACTCACGCCGCCTCGGCCCATCAACCGCGACGGCCCGTCGCCGCTCGCCCGCGCCTTCTTCTCTCGCTGACGAGCGGACCCCACGCCACAGCGCCTTCTTCTCCCTTCCGCCGTGACGCCGCCGCGCCGCGTCGCGCCTTTCCTTTTCCGCCCGCGCGCGCGCCAGCCCGCGCCAAGCGCCGCGAATCGCGCTGGGCGTAACCGCCGGCCCCACAAGCATGTGCGCCTGCCCCCTCTTGGATTCCTTGGCCGCCAAGAAGCCCTCCCCATCCGAGCCGCCTACAAAACCCCCTCTCCCCCTTCCTCTCCGGCAAAACCCCAATTCCCCTGGGCGGAGCCCTGCCCAATCCACCTCGAACCGTTCCCGTGGAAGGCGAAGGTGAGGAGGAAGTGGAGGAGTGGAGGAAGGGAGCCGCCCGAGGAGGAGAACGCCGCGACGTCGTCCACACCGAGCCGCCGCACCGCCACCGCGCCGGAGTCGAGGAGGAGGAGGAGCCGTCGCTGAGGAGCATCGCAAGGAGCACCGCAAGCCGTTCCGCGACCCCTGCATCACGCTCGGCCTCACGTCTTCTTCCCCTACCCACCGTGAGTCCCCATTCTTCCTCGCCGTACTCTGCTCGCCATGGCCGATGTGATGCGCCCGTTGATCTCTGTGTGATGGTGAACCTTGAGCCGCCCCTAAGCCCCCTTGCCTGACCGGCCTTCGAGCCGCACCCATCTTCTGCAGGAACCCCAACCGAGCCCTTCTCTTCCCTTCTCCCTCTCTGTTTCCGTTCGCCGCCCGGTGCTCGCCATGAACAGAACACGCCGCGTCGCTCGCCGTTCTAGCACACAGACCCCTCTTGATCTTCTCCGAACCCAAGTCCTTGTTTCCTTCGCGTGCGCACCACGGGCAGGAGGCCCGGGTCACGCACGAGGAGCTCCGCCGCCTTGGATCCTTGCAGCCGCTCGGCGCTCGCCGTGATCGCCGCGCTCGTGTTCCCCGCCGCTTCGCCGTGCTCTTTCCCAGTTCCTAAGCCCCTTTGCTCGCTTCCAAGGACCGCGTGCACCACGGACAGGAGGTCCGGGCCGCGTGCACGACATCTTTGACGCCCTGATCCTCGCCGCCGTCGAACGTTCGCCGCGCCCGCGCTCCGTTGGCGCGCCGCGAACGAACACCGGAAGCCACACCAGAGACCACATGTGAGCCAAACCGCATAATCCACACCGGATCCGACCGCCTTCCCGTGTCGCTGCCAAGTGGGTCCCGGACGCCAGTGACGCTGACCAACGGGCCCCACCCTGTCAGCCGCTCACTCCTCCACCAAAATCGCAACCGGGCCGTGGGCCGAATTCGCTCGGCCCGTTAAACCTTTTCCCCTCCTTTCGGACCGGATGCAAAAGTCTGTTAATTCCCCTTTAACTTCTGAGGCCCACAACCGAACCGGCCCAAGTAAAGCCCGCGAACGGCCCTTTATCCTTTTTCCTATCTGACAGCTCGGTCCCACACGTCAGCCTCACACAGTCACTGACAAGCCGGCCCCACATGTCATTCTCACAGACCCACTGACCGGTGGACCCCACCCGTTGACTGTTGACCGTTGACCGTTGACCGGTCAACGCTGACGTCATCATGACGTCAGCAGTGGCCGACCCCACTGATGACGTCATGCTGACGTCAGCATGCCACGTGTCGCGCCCTGGTGCTGCCACGTGTCACTGTTTTTCTTTTTCTTTTTCGGAATTACAGAAATAGGATTTAGCTAAGAAAATTCATAATAAATTCATCCTAGCTCAGAAAATTATGAAACTAGTCTCTAAAAATTCCTAAAATCATGCTCTACGCGTTAGAACAGGAGTTGAGTGCTTTTGGCTCTTTTTGCTTCTTCTTTGGAGTTTATTTGAATATAGGTCCGATGTATTTTATTTCTCGTGATTAGGATCAGCTGAGGAGGATCCAGGAAGAGACGGCTTCTACCACTTCACCGAGAAACAAGCTGAAGAGTACCACTACTTAACGCAAGGTTCACGCCCATCCGTCTTTGAATCCTATTTAGGCATTGCAACTAGTATGCTAGCGCTTTACTTTATCGCATGATGATCCTGACCTATTGCATAGCCTTGTTTAATTACCGTATTCCTTGATGAACCTGCTTTACTTTGATGCGATGCTTGCATGTGTTATGGGATGGTTGTGATAGGATTCTTGGCGTGTGTGGGGCAAAAAAAACCCGGGAAAGGAGTAAGGGGTTTTGGGAACTTTGCGGGGGTGAGCAGATTAACTCGATCTTCGTATCGAGGGCTTGGGGTGTGTGCTTGGGCACATCCTGTGTGGTACCTGTGGCGGGTACACGTTCTATGCGTTACTTGAGGAGTATGGCGGCAATACCTGTAATGGGTGCGCGATGCGGACCACTGGAGGTGGATACGCTATTTTGACGGTGACGCTCACCCCGGCACCAAAAACCGAGTTGGATTGGCAACTGGAGGAAGGAAACCCGTGCCCACCACTTACATCTACTGGGGGGTGTTCCAGCCAGCCTAGTTTAGTGCGGTACCCGGACTGTAGGAGTTAGCGGAAGTGTGTGGGGGAAAAGGCGGAGACCTTTGTCCCCCGAAAGAGGCTCATACCCCGGGATCTGGCCACCGCGGGGGAGGCCATCACAGTTCTCGGGCACCGAGTTGCGTCCTCAGTGTATCCTAGGCCGGGAAAAGCAGGAGGGTACCGTTCACTGGCTAGGGTCTGTGCTGTGGGTTGTGTCTCAGTCGGGTCATGACCGACTTGCAGCCCGAGTGGGTCCAGGGGTACAAACTCTGCAGAGTATAATCTTTACGTAAAGCCGAGTCCACGGTTAAGGACAGCCTTCCCACCTTCCTTTCCGCCATTGTTTTAGGGATTTCTACCTCCCCTCTAGAGTAGGGCCTGCCTCGGGCAGTTGAGATGTGAAGGGTGGGAGCTTTCACATCGCCTAGAGAGTGATGAGTGGAAGATTTTGGTGACGGGTACCTGGTGAGCCAGGATTGCTCGTAGGTGATGTGAGAATGGTTTTGGGATGAAGATGCTGCTTGCATAGGATTAACCTTAAGCCTATCCTTGATATTTCTTATACTAGAACTAGGCCACTTAAAGCTTGCATTACGGATGGTGACGTGGAACTGTTCTATTCCTTGGGAACAGCTTGTGATGAAACAGGTTATGAAAGCGAGTACGATAACAATGCTGACGGATGGTACAATTGAGGTTGCTGCTATGCTCAAGCTGAAGAGCCTGTGGGGATGATCGCCAAGACAGAAGAATAGCTACCGCTTCGCTTAGTATTTCATTTTGTCGCATTTAGCCCAAGGGGCTTGTAATAAACGTACTTCCAGAGTTATCCACTATTATAAGACTTTTATGTAATGATTTATACTTTTATTCGAAGTATGGATGTGATAATCCGCTGGAATGAGTTCTGTATGTGTTAGCTGTTGATCCTGGGACTAACACAATGGTACAGGGATTCGGATTCATAGAAATATGAGTCCGGGTCGTTTCACCGCAGCACCTGATCCAAGTCCATGACCAGACCACCACGGCAGGCAACTCGGCAAAGCAAGGCAGCAAGCAGAGGACAGCGCGGTTTCGGCCCCCCGCTGCCCTCCCCGCCCCTATAAATAACCTCCGCCTCTCTCCATCAGTCGCTCCATTCTCAGCTAACCAAAGCAGCAGCCTGTTCCACCGCACTGACAGAAGCAAAGCTGGTTTTTAGCCAAGGAGGAAGCTAGAGAGATGGGGCCGGAGAGGGTAGGACGAGGAGGTGCGGCGGCGGAGCTAATGGCGGGCGGCGGCGGCGGCGTCCGGCCGAGCATGTGGCGGACGCCGACGCCGTACCTCTTCCTGGGCTTCGCCTTCATGATGGGCCTCATCGCCGTGGCGCTGCTCGTGCTCATCTGCACGCGCCGCAAGCCGTCGCGGCGCGGCGGCGACGAGGAGCAGGCGGCGTCCTCCTCCGCGAGCGCGCTCGCGCCGCTCGACCGCGAGCCCAAGGTCGTCGTCATCATGGCCGGCGACGACTTGCCGTCCTTCCTCGCCCGCGCCAAGCCGCTCACCTTCACCCCCGCCACGACACCCGTCGCGGAGGCGCCTGAGGCCGGCGCCGCCGCCGAAGCCGTGTAGGCGGCTCGCAGCTGCATGCGCGCTGCGACGAATACCCGCGTGGCGAAACGAGCACCGACGCGGGGCCAATTTTGTCGAGAATTTTTTCCTTTTTTTTTTCTTTTTCTGTTTCGAAGTTCGGTGGCGTCGGCCACCCGACCAGCCGCCGGCATCTTTGAAATCTGTGAAACGATGCAATGAATTTTGGTTTGTTCCGGCAAGCTTCTAGCTGCCTCCAAGAAACTCGTACAGCTATTTTGGCTGCGTTCAGCTGGAAACCATCGACTATCAGCTTGTTACGCAAATTTTCTTCTGTATCGTCACGGTTGTTCTCCATTTACACCAAAAAAATCGAACATGTGAGTGCAATGAACGCTGGCAAGTTCTCCATTTGAGGACCTCGGTGCTTGGTGTCAAGGTTTCTGCGGAACCTACCTGCCTGCCTGGCCGGGGCCGGCCCCTGCCCCTGGGTGAAATTACAAGCTTGTAAACATCATGAGACGCATCCATGACCATGAGGTCATTCAGGATAGTCTTCCAGGCAACGTTTGGACCGTTATTATATCTCTTTAAGTTACAAGTTGTGGCTATAAAATCGACTTCAATTCGTATGAAAGTAGGTACTAATATATATGAATTAAATAGTACTAATAAATATGAATTAGTAACAAACTTAAATCTTCCAATTAATGGGTTCACGTCTTGCCTCTATTTGTTTCTCTTTCTCTGAGCCATGCTCAAGTAAAGCAAAGGTTTTCTCGTTTTCCTTTATTGTAGTTCAAATCTCATATTCTGATTATAAGCGAAAACAAATATGATCCTCTCTGAACCAATACTGAGAAGTTTCCGAACAAATCCTCAAATTGTATTTTCTGGTTGTTGATTAGATGTATGCCGCTAGTTTTCGATCTTTTGCTCTTGAAAAATATGCTAACTAAATAGGCTTCAAAATCCTCATCCACTTTAAAAATTATTTGATAAGAAAAATAAGCGGCCAAGGGTTATTATTTTTCTTTCCATATTTTCTCAAGGGGCCAAAGATTTTGTAGTAGTTTAATTTGGACAATCCGTGAGGACACAAAAAAAGCAACCAAAGAACCTTGAACGAAAAAACGTTAGAGCAAATAACTCTCTGACAATGTCTTAACTAAACTTGGAAACACTTGGTTATGTGAAAAACAATCTTAATAAGAGCAATAACCGTCAGCCACACAAAGTCTCACAATGACCGGAGCCGTGTGTATTAGCTGTACATTCGAAAGTTTAATCTACAAAGTGTACTAGTACAAAATTTTATGCAGGATATTCCTCAGCATAATTCAGCGAATCTACAAAGTGACAAAACGATTCGTTCCTCCAGTTCCCATTCATTCTGATATTTTTTTTTAAAAAAAATGCAAAAGGAGAAAGTGAAAATGGAGAGCCCCCACCCATAGCAGTGCCAATATATATGAAAATTAAGGCAGGTCAAGCCACGTGGGCCCGACCTCCCCACTGCTTTCCGAAAGCTGAGCTTGCTGGAAGCGGCGCCTCGACCGCGCGTAGAGTCGTCGTCACGCGCACGCTCTGGCGCGCGCTCGTCGTCGTCGCCGGAGTGGAAGCCGAGTCACGAACCAAGGGAAAAATCGGCAGGGAGCAGCTTGGACCCAGCCATGGCCATGATTACCTCCACCAATGCAATGCCGCGTGCAGAATATCCTGGAGGACATGGACATGAGACTCTCCCCAATGGCTCCGTCGCAACATAGCGGGGCGCGGCTCGGCCATCTCGCTCTAGCCCACGGAGAAAAAAAAAATGGACCCGCGTTGGTTCGTGTCTCCGCACGGTCCGGAAGTGAGAAGTCAGGGTCCACGGAGAAGGCATTTTCATACATAGGTATATCCGGTGCTCGTTCTATTCAGTGGCGTAACCAGAATTTTAACTTAAGGTATACCAAGTTAGATACTTCTATATATGAATCGGTATAGTCCAGTGGATAATTCAGTAATCAACTACAAAATTTACTGAGAAATTCGCTATATAAATTAAGTATACATGTAAAAAGTAATTAAAAATATATGATAATACAATTAGAACATCACATAATATCTTAAATTCAATAATTCCTATTTCTAATTAATAGTATCATAAACATATTATGTAATGCAACATCAGTCAACATGTAAATTCTTAATGCTTACTGACTACATGAATTAACTAATCTAAATATGCTGATAAACCAGTCTAATGTCATAGAAGATCTTAGGAAGCTAGTTAGATGGCTGGGGCTGCCCCATGAGGGGCAACGATCCGGCCACTGTGCCAAGACAGAATGACATGCACGGATGAAAGAGAGAAGATGTATCTTTTTTTAATCTTAAAAATCAACAAAATCCATGGTTAATGGCCCAAGCTTAGGGTATGCCGGGGCCTACCCGGCTGCTAGCTCCGCCACTGGTTCTATTGTACAGACCCTTTGTCCCATATTACAATTCTGTTTTTACTATCTTAGCTTTGCTACTTTTGCTATATATGTATCTAGATACAGCGTATAACTAGATGCATATCAAAAGAAATAAGTAAATATAGAAAATCAAAATGAATAGTAATTAGAACAGAGAAAGTACTTTATTAGTTCAGAATTTTGGATTGTAGCTTTCACATGTTGTAACGACTAAATTGTTAGTGCAACCTAACGATCTAGTACAATTGAAATAAACATGTTCGCCAAAAAAAACATGTTCTAGTATTCCTGGATCTCCTACGACTTGCAGTGTCTATACCAGTGTAACGTCGTGTTTGGATCTGCTGGGTTAGTGCTGGTATTCAACTAGTTTTAGCTCTACCTTACATCAACAATATATACTCAGCTAATAATGACTGTCGTTTGGCACACTACCCAAAGAGTTGTCTCCATCGAGAGCTACTTCCTCCACCGTCCTGAAATACAGGGGACTTTCAATTTTCCAAGTCAAACCAGCCTAAATTTGATCAACTTTATAAAATAGACCAATAATGTTACGATGTCAAATAAGCATAATTAGATCCATTGTGAAATATTTTTTAAATTTATCTATTTGATGTGTTAAATGTTAATGCCTTTCTCCATAAAATTAGTCAAACTTAGACTAGTTTGACTCAGGACATATCAAAGTTCTTGTATGTCAAAGACCGAGTGAGTGCACAGAAGATTAACATGATATGTGTTAGTTTTAGCTGATTGAAACAAGACCTCTAGCACTGTGTCGATCTCTTGGCAAGCAAACCAACACGGAACAACTTTTAGCAAAGGCCCTCGCCGCACGGCCGTTGATTGCACACGAGCCTGCTCGCTTGGCTTATCAGCCACTAGCCAGCAGTACTTCAGTCTCACAATAAATCAGCACCAGACACCAGCCACCAACCAGCTAGCAGTACTTCAGTCTCACAACAAATCAGCACCAGCCACCAGCCACCAGCCAACCGAACAGGCTCGGCCGGCATCAGGATCACATCGCAACACGAGCGAGCGACGTGTCGGCGGGAAAAGGATCGATTAGGTGCCGCATCGCTCTCACCAACGCACGCGATGTTGCCTCTTGATCGATCATCGCTTTCGATCCCCTGCCTTTCCCTACGAGGCGCGCGATCGCCGATCGATCGGTACGGTCTATATGCCTGCCACGCCATACACGCAGGACACGTAGCACATCGCGCTGGCGCGTCACCAACCAAGGCCACTAGTAATCGCCGCCTCAGCACATGATGCATGCCCCACGTACCGGTGTGCTATAGCTGCTCCTGGTGGCCGGGCACACACATTTATCACGTCAAAAACGCGCCACCACTTCACCAAAAAAAAAAAAAAACCGAAGCATAGAAACTTCTCAGATCTCTGTTAACATTGACGGTAGGGTTGGCATCCACACCCACGGGTGAGGGTGCCCACGGGTTTCAGACCACCCAATGGTGCGAGTGCGGGTGCAAAATTTCACACATGGGTTTACACCCGACCTGACCCGTATTGAGACGGGTCGGGTGCGGATGTAGGTTTCACCCGCGGGTGACCCATGGGGGCCTTACGATGTATGTGTTGGTTTCATACTAGGTCGTTGACCTTTTACACTACTTTTTAGTTTAAAGAGAAAGATTTACTTTCATCTTTCTTTGAATTATGCTATCACTAACATTTGATTTCATATTTTAATATGTAATAATTGTCAATTATAGATATACTATAAGTCCGGGATTAAAGTTTGGCTTCTTGTTGCTAGTAGCTAACTAACTATCTTGTTGTTAGATGAAAACCTGCAGTCTATGTGCCAAACGTACTCATACTATTTTTGCTTATCTGATAGGCTATGTCAATATGTGCTTTGCTATATGAACAAACCCAATGGGTGTCCAACACCCGGGTGCAGGTGCGGGTGGGATTTTGTTGCGCCCGCACCACACCCACCCATTGTCATCCCTAATTGACGGACCTCGGCGTGTAGGCCAACGCACAGGGAAGAAAAAGAAGAGCGAGTAGTGGAAAGCGACAGAGGAATGTGTGGTGTGATTGTTACTGCTGGGCCGGTGAAGTGCAGCCGCCCATCGATTCACCGCATCGCAACGACCGGATCGCCCTGAAAGTGACGGTTCCTCGATTTGTCAAAAGATACACACATATATATGGAGCTAGCTAGTGGGCACCAACAAAAGGGTCGTTTGCTTTTGGCCGAATGCACAAATTATATATGAACAAACACAAAGGGCACTATATCATTTGATTATGTTGCCACTAGCCACCCTGCGCAGGAACATAGAGTAAGGGCCTATTTAGTTTAGAAAGTTGCCGAAAAAAAGTTGTCATTGGGAAAGCGTGTTTGTGAGAGGAGGCACGGTTGTCAGTGTCAAAAAGTTACCATTTTTGGCAACTTTTGCCAATCTAAACATGCCCTAAAGTGCGTACGTCCAACATACGCAAGAATATCTATAATAGAATGGTACGTGCAAAATGTCGTGGATTTGTGCATGGCTTCATCCATTCTGTTTTACTATATGAAAAGTCCATTTTACTTTCCTCACCTCAAAATTTAGGTTCAGTTTACTTGCCCGAACTATTTCATTTGGTTCAATCTACCCCCTAATTAGATTTCTTTTTTTTCTTCATGTACAATTTGAGTTTTAATTTCATTTTCGGTTCAGTTGACTTATAACATAGCTCTCTGTGTCAGAAAAATATATTAAATTTTTCATGATTATTTTTCATATAGTTTTAAATATTTCCAACCTATGAAAATAACCGTTAAAACTTCTTAGTGCAATTTTTTAGCATAAAGAATCATGTTTTGTACCTGCTCACAAAACTTGAAGTCAAAATTCAACTCATACACAGAGAAAAAAAAGAGAAATCTAATTAGGGGGTAGATTGGACCACATGAAATAGTTTAGAGGAGTAAAATGAGCCAGAGGGTTAAGTGGACAAAGTAAATAGGTGAGGAGATTAAAATGGAATTTTTCCTTTACCATATATATGTGGGATTTAAAAACTAACATAATAATCCAACCGAATTGAGCTCAGGGTCACGATCTCCGACGGCTCCTTTAGGTTTGACACTCTTGTTTTCCGGTTATGATAGAAGAAAACTCACAGTTATTGGATGGAATTGGACGCACTTTGTTTTTTGTGTGGATCAGACGTGTGACTTCATGCCTCCTAGTCTTATGTCCCACCAAACATTAATTTGTTGATAGGGCGCAACATTTTTCCTTGACTCTTATTGTTAACAATTTAGTTATTTGTACATCCAAAAATATCTTGTCCTTATCCCAGATCGTCTTAGAAAATTATGAGTTTCTGAAACGAACTTAAATTTAGATAACAAGTGCAGGAAAATTATTTGTGCCAGTTTTGTAGTATGCACCCGCTGTGAATATAAGTATGGGCTATCTATTTATGTCAATTTTTGTAACCATTGGATCGAAAAATTAGAACATTTTTATTTTATTGCTGAAAAAACATTGTTTTCTTAGGCATGACCATCACATATCTGCCAACCTTGGTCTTGTAAAATATTTTATTTCTCATCCTTTTTTTGAGAACATTTTATTTCTCATCCTGGAACATTGATATTGTTGTATTGTAGAGCAAGAACTTTTTCCCTTAGACTGAACGTTGCAAATCTAATAGATTTTTATCAACAGATAAAGTATGCTGATAGATATTAGATAGATAGCGTTTCTCTTATAAGTATCTGTACCATTGTGTAATCTTACTATTACTAATTGGAGGCTCCTTTTGAAGCCTCCAGATTAAACCACCTAGGATCCTAGGTGGACACTCTAGAAAAAGAGAAATCCTAGAAATTCTCACAAAAAAGCAAAACATCTGGCCATCAATTGATACACTCAAATTATCATAGCCATTAGATCTATTATATTTTCTAAAAAATTACCCATATATGCCATTATGGAAATAACTTAAAGTAACCTCTAAATCTATATCAAAATTACCCACCTCTGCCATTGTAATGTAGCCTTAATTTTTTAATTGGAGACTCGCATTAGTTCTCACGAGACACACTAGAAAAAAGACAAATCCTAGAAATTCTCACAAAAGTCAGAAACGTCAATCATATAAACTTTAGTAACCATAGTCATTGGTCTATTATATTTTTAAAAAAGCTACCCACCACTATCATTGTAAAAGTATTCTAAAATAAATCCAAAAATGTATCTAAATTATCAAGCTATGCAATTATAAAGAATAATTTGAATTAAGCCCATAACTTTTATCTAATTTACTCATGCATATCATTATAAAGGATAACTTAAAATGATATTCAAATTTGTAATTAAGTTACCCACGTATGTTGTTATTAAAGATAACCTAAACTAAACACCTAAATTCTTAATCTAATTATCTTCATGTGCATTCTACCGAAAAGTCCAAAAGTAAACTGATATTTGATTCTAAATTACGGTAATTTATTATTGTTAACATAGAAATAATAAGATAAGTTATATACGCATCATGAGTGTCCCATGTAGACCATTTATACATGTACTAGCAACCTTGCCCGTGCGCGGCTACGGATGAAGACCATTATATCATTTTTCTAAGAAAGTTAAAGTTATTAACTTGCTTTTTCTAATCTGATTGCGGTATACAATGGACTACTCCTAATCCGATCAGGGCACAAAATAAAGCATGTCTAATCCGATCGTGAGACGTATATGATGTAGAGACCATTGAAACTTTCCTTTTTTTGGAAATAGGTAAAGATATATATAGATAGAGATAGAGAGATAGGAGATAAAGATTGATGGGTTCAGTTAGGACTCTAATCCAATTATAAAACCGATGTAGACAGTTAGAACCGTGGTTACAGTTCGTCGCAATAGGTGGGACCCACCTGTCAGGACGGACAAAAAAAGAGAACCAATCCTCTCTTTAGAAATAGGTAAAGATATGTGAAGAAGTAATGAAAAATATTGATTTTTATGTTAAATATAATGTATGGAGACGCGATACAAAATATAAGAAATTTGAATATAGATGAAAAAGTGTATAGAGTAATTACTAATTAAAAATCAATCACAAATAGAAAAAGATAAGTACACATCTATATGAGCATTATGTTGAAGTATTGACAAAAAGTGAAAGAGTAGCATGTAAACAATTTTGATTATTAGGTAGAAGTGCGCGGAATCCTCGCGCAACGACGAATGCAAAGAGGAAGGCCCAAACGGTTGACGGTCAGAGTGGACATTCAATTATGGTTGACGATCAGAGTGGACTTGTATGGCGGATGATGACAAAATTAAAGCTCATAACCACTCCATATATATGCCGACGCACGAAAGTGACTTATTGCTGACTGACTAGTGAGATATCCTAGCCTGCTCTCCGCGTTGTTTTCGCGCATGCAGCCGGGATCTGGAATCCAAGAGATACATGACCCACATGCGCGATGTATATCTCGTATATGTCCCATGAAAATCCCGGGGGATGGATTGCGTGGTCTGTACACATGCCACTGCATGCTATAGGCTATAGCTGCTAGACGCCGGCCGGCACGCGTCCATCGCCTGCTAGCCGTTAGCGTGACGCTCGGACGGTGACATCTTCCGATCCCTCCTGTGGGTCGGTCCGCGGCGGCGGCGGCGGCGAAATCTGGCGGCTAGCATACAGCCAGGAAACCTTTACACGCGGGGAGCTTACTTGCCATGCGTTGCTTGCGCTGCGTGCGTGCAGTGCTGACACCTGGTCTCCGCCGGCCGCGGCGTCGATCGAAAATTGGGTGCCTGACGACGAGTCAGGAACCGCACTACGGGCTTATTTGGTAAGACCTGACAAACTTGCCTGAACCAAGCATCGATTTCATCAGCCCGGGGCTTTGACGGCTGTCTGGGCACAGTGGTGTGTAGCTCAACCTCTCATCCAAACAAGTCCCACTTGCCACCGCTGGCAAGTATGTCCATCCAGGCCATCAATTTCATCAGCCTGGGGCTTTTCGATGACTGTCTGGGCACAGTGGTGTGTAGCTCAGCCTCCCATCCAAACAAGTCCCACTTTCCACCGCTGGCAAGTATGTAGCTGGACGTGCGCTTGACTCGGTTCAATGAATCCGCATTCACGAGTGCTACGTGTTAGTTCACTATCTTGACGCACAGTGTAAACTAACACATCATTCAGGTGCCCATTGACAGCATTGTCGAGCATTCGTTTCCCACATCTCCCTACTATAGATTGGTGAAGACCGTACTCAAGGAGGAAGTGTAATCCTACTCTTCATGATAAGCTCTGACTGGAATGATTAGTATAAATAGCATGACGCATTTTCAAAAAAAAATGGACTCGACTAGGAGGAGATGGCTCTTCATATAATGTTTGAGTGAGACCCCTTCCACTTCCAACATAGCCGTGTGGCCCCAACTCATCTTCTTCCTCCCACCGCGTCTAGTCTCGTCCCCTCACATTGCCCCCATCCCGGTCTCCTCCCCCCGGCTAGAGCGCCCCCCCTCTTCCCCTCCCCCCCTCCCCCACAGGCAATCCAGCGCCACCACCCATAACCACGGCCGACATAAACCAGTGGGGCCCACACCACAGTCGTCTCCCGCCTTCCTCCACGCCTTCTCAGATCCGCCGGCGTCCACCTCGACGCCAATTCCCCCGCGCGGCCACCGTCCACTAGTTGTCTCCCTCGCCGTCCTGCCCGCAACCCGCCTCCACCTTGGGTCAGCAGCCTCCTCCGAAGGCCCCTCTAACCCCATCAGCAACAGGTAGCCCTCGAACCCTCAAACCCTAATGTCACAGGAGCACCGCCCATTGGCCGGAATCGAAGATGGTCGCGGTTGTTACTTTCTCCATGTGTTTACTACTTTCTTTGTCCCTTTTTCTTTCCTTCTTCAGTAATAATAAATCAAAGTGAGAGTTGGGTCCGTGCTTTGGCCTTTCCAAAATTAGGTCTCGTTTTAGGCTAAATCTAGTTTTAGATTTTCCGTGTTTTTTTTTTCACAACACAGTGGGCTGGCGCGGCATCAGATAGGCCGCCGACCGGCCGGCGCGGTCGTACCCATCTCCATCTGCATGTCTCGGACGAAGGCGAAACCGGCTAGCGGCTTGGTCACCGGTCCGTCCGTCCGCCAAACCCGGCAGCGGCTAGCCCTGCCTCCCAATCCGCAGCCGCCCTCCCCACTCCTCACTGCAGCGAGCGCGTACTTGCGGCCGCTGGCTACCTTTCGCCGCAGCAGTGAAACTCCCGGCCGCCGCCTCTCAGTAGTCCAAGAGACACCACCCCCGGCCGCCCCGCAGCCGCAGGCCGCAGCACCTGACCTGACCGGAGGCAGGCAGGCAGCTCCTCTCCGCCCACAGCAACCAGAGCACGGTCTCTTTGTTTTCTCCACTTCCCTACTCCCATCCGCCTTGCCACCCCAGGCCCTATAGCTATATATACGTAGCCTCTGGACCGATCGAGAGGAACAGCGGAAGAAAAGAATGAGGCCGGAGAGAGGAGGCGGTGGCGCGGCGGCGGGGCCAGTGGCGGGCGGCGGCGGCGGCGGACCGCCGACGAGCCCGTGGCGGACGCCGACGCCGTACCTCTTCCTGGTCCTCGGCGCCATGATGTGCATCATCGTGGCGGCGCTGCTCGTGCTGATATGCACGCGCCGCAAGGACGACGAGTCCTCCACAAGGCAGCAGGAGGAGGAGGCCGACGACGAGAGGACCTCCTCCCCGCGGATGCTCGTGCCGCTCGACCGTGAGCCCAGGGTCGTCGTCATCATGGCCGGCGACCGCGTCCCGTCCTTCCTCGCCAGCGCCAAGTCGCTCGCCCGCGCCACCAGCGGCGCCGCTGAGACGACCGACGACGTCGGCACCGCGGCCGTGTAGCGGATCAAGCGGCGACGCGAGGCCAACTCTGTACATAGGATTTCCATGTGTTTCCTTTTGGCATTGCATTTCGCCATTTCGGTGAGATGCGGTGAAAAATCTGTGAAACGAAGCCTGGCTTGTTCCGGCAAAGGCTTTTTGGCTTTTTGGCTGAAATCGGTGAGATTGCAGCTTCAATAAACGTGCGTAGCTTTTTGGCTGTCGTGGGTCGTTGGATCGATGCCATCGTGATATGTGGCTTCTCTTTCGTGCAATTTTTCTGATGCCATCATGGCATCACCATGAGAACATGAGACCAACCAATGTCCAGATTCTCGTTGGGTAGTAAATCGATCAGTAGATGTGTTCAGTACAGTAACATGCAAGCTAGGCTGCTAGTCGTACTGGAAGTCGTCTTCACCAATCAAAATGAAGGCCGGTGCTAACTATCCATGACAGTGATGAACCCATATATCTATCACCGTATCACGTCACAACTGAAACACGCGATTTATCACGTCACGATTCATTGTGGAGCCAGTAACCGAGCTCGATCTTGAACATTCATTCAATTACTGGTGGGTCTGATATTCTTGAATGGGCTTACTATAACCCCACAATTTGGATGGATTTAATCTGCTGCCCTCCGAGTTTCCAGATTGATATTTAAAGTACACATGAGTTGAAATATATATATCACTACGGGAAACCCCCCTTTGCCGAGTGTCAAGTACACTTCGGCAAAGGGACTTATACACTCGGCAAAGGGTTTTGCCGAGTGTAGCCCACGGCAATGGCACACTCGGCAAAGATGTGACGGCAAAGGGCTGTTTGCCGAGTGCCAAACATCGGGCACTCGGCAAACCTTTTGCCGAGTGTCTCCTGGCACACGGCAAAGACATGGTCCCCTCGGCAAATGGGACTAACGGCCGTAAGGCCAGAGACGGCGTCAGGCGCCTTTGCGAGTGTCCGATGGTTGACACTCGGCAAATATTACACCATTTGTCGAGTGCTATGGTAAAAGCACTCGGCAAAGTGACCAGAACAGCTGGTTTTTTCTGTTTTCTCTCGTTAAAAGTACCCCAACTCACAAATATCACATTGCACAGGAATATATCACAATATCCATCACAAACGCAAATATATCTCACAATATCCATCAGAAAAACAAATCCATCACAATATCCATCACAAACACAAATCCATCACAAACACAAATCCATCACAATATCCATCACAATCTAGAAATAAGTATCACATCCATCACCTAAGTTGACATGAACATAACAAACTCTAAGAAGGAGGCCACTGTGACCACGGCTGCGATGGATTTGACAAATCTTGGTCCTCATTTGGCGCATTGGATCCCGCCGACTGATTCTGCACATAGGACAAGATTATGCATTTGTTAGACAAGTTATACATCAGAAGTCATGAGATAAACATATAAGTTTTATAAATGGACTAAATTCTCTAAGTTATCTAATTTGTGAATGTTTTCTGAATTCTCTAAATGTACTTTGCTATATGAATTCTCACAAGTCTCTAAATCTTCTAGGTTCTCTAATTCTCTAAATTCTTCTAAGTTCTCTAATTATCTAAATCTTCTAGGTTCTCTAATTCTCTAAATTCTTCTAAGTTCTCTAATTATCTAAATTTTCTAGGTTCTGTAAGAAATTGAACTTGAAGGTTGTCCGAAGTGACTCACAGGTGTATGTGATCCAGGATGTGCCAGCGTTGGAGAGAATTGGATGTTTGGCCCCGGCACACCTTGCTTTGCGGCCATGCTCTGCATCCACATGTACATCTGCTGCATCTTCTGCTGCTCGGCCGTCCACCGCATCTGGAAATCGGCCTCTAACTGCTGCTGCTGGGCCGCCAACCTCTCTTCTAACATCTGCTGCATCTGGGTCTACAATATAATATCCAAATGTTAGAATGAAAATCAAACGTATTTAAATATCAATGAACGATCAATAGAACAGAAACAACCTGGAGCTCCTGTATCTGGTGCTGGGCTACGGTCGGCCTTGGTCGTATGGCGGGGCTGGAGTCCGTACTCCTAGCTTTAATCTGGTTAAGCGTAGGAGTACTGGCCGTGTCGATGCAACCGTCACCCATATAGAAGCGTCCATGCTTCTTTCCTCCTCCCATCATCATGACAACTTCTCCATCGAGGTTCTCGTTGACAACATCGAACTCTGGCCCGCGGATCTCTCTTGCCATCGATGTGTAGTCATTGAGGCGGCTGTGGATGCTTGCATTGCTGTACGCCGAGGGCGGGTCGTCCGGGTTGTAGTTGACGTCGGACGTCGCCTTGCCCTTGTGGGACAAAGCATACGCCTTGAACGTCGAGCAAGACTCACCACCATGGGCCCCCGACTGCAAAAAAAATAATCGACGTAATTAGAAATTATGGACAACTGAGTATATTAATGAAGATATGGAATCTCTTACCCATCTAGACGCGTACAGAGGCAGGCTAAGGTTGCCCTGATGGTGTGGTATACCCGGCATCAGCAAACGCCGCTCCCGGCAAGCTTCGTGCTGTTGGACCCACTCCTCCGACAACCACTTGTCGACAATGATCTCCCAGCACTGCCGATGTTGTGCACACCACCATACAGCAGCCTACACATCATCAAGGTTAGGACATGAGAATAACAAATTAAATGTTTTGTATTGAATTTCTATATGTACCTGCAAGTATTGTTCCCGGGTGAGCCTAATGTTTCGAGCTTCAGCTTTAGAGCACTTCTGTTGGAGAAATGTAGCATAGTACACGATGACGGACTGAACGCGTGCCTCGTAGTGCATGTCCTTCACAAGCTTGAAACATGCTCTGTAAGCCGTCTCATTTGCCGCTTGCTCGTAGCCCGGTTCGCATCTGTAGAAATCCTGCATACAGACGCGATGTAGACATTCAATATTTTAAGAAAATATCCAATGAATGTGCAACGAATTAAGCAATGTAGTGCGAGGAAGACTTACCCACAGCTCGCCCGTGACACGAGCCGCCTTGTTCTGGAATATCCTGTTGTCCCGATCCATCGAGTCGGGGAAGGCCATGTAGTGGTCAAACGTGTAGGCTGGCTCTTGTCTTCCGCCTCTGTCAACGGCCTTGCTTGTGCCAGCTTCTCAGGATTGTATCGACGGCCTTGCTTGTGCCATGTCATCTGTTTCGCGGATTCCTCTGTCATGAAGAGTCGTTGGATTCTCGGTATGAAGGAAAGGTACCGTAGGATTTTCACGGGGATTGTGAGCTGCCTCTTAGTACCATCACCTGACTCTACCTCCAAATACCTAGAGGAACCACACTTTGAACAGTACTTTGCTTCCGCATTTTCTTTTCTAAATAACAAGCATCCATTCGGACAAGTGTGTATCTGCTCATATGGCATCTTAAGTGCACGAAGGAGCTTCTGTGCCTCGTACAAGCTCTTTGGCAGAATGTGACCCACTGGAAGCAGGCTGCCAACAACAGTCACCATTGAATCAAAAGCGTCTCGACTCAGGCTAAACTGAGATTTTACGGCCATGAGGCGCGCAACGGCATCCAGTTGAGAAACTTTGGTATGCCCGTGAAGGGGTTGCTGTGCTGCATCCATCATCTGGTAATACGCCTTTGCGGTGGGCTCTGGCTCCTCCTCCCTAGGTGCATCATCGAAGTGTGCTTCATGATAGTCATCCAACATGTCCGCTACCCGGCATCAGCATCATAATTCTCGATGCGTTGTCTCACGACCTCGCCTCGCACACGATCGTTTTCACCATGGTAGATCCACCTGGTATAGTTTGCCGTGAATCCAAACTTGCAAAGATGTTTGCCATGGTATCCTTTGTTTGTCGGCGTGTGTTTCCACATTTGTTGCACGGACACCACGTGCTGTCCCCACCTTTAACCTTGGCAAATGCTACATTCAAAAAGGCCTCGGTCTTCTCAATCCATTCATCGGTCAACGAACTCAGATTTGTGCGGCCCGTGTACATCCACTCACGGTCATCATCCATCCTTTAACATCAGCGGGGTGATATTAAAAACAAATATATCTAAACGATGTCTATCATTGCCTAATAGGTAAAGATAGGTCCTAATCCCACCCGAGAATGCGTAGATGGGTACAGTTTCCATGGTCTACTCCTATCCGAGACAGAATTTCGGCAGCATCTCCCCACTGTTCTCCAAATACACGTCCGGTCAAGGAGATTGTGTATCCGGAGAACAACAGGAAGATGATGCCGAAATTCTGCCTCGGATCGAAGTAGACCATGGAAACTGTACCCATCTACGCATCCTCGGGCTGTCCAAATAACGTGGACAATTCGAAACAGATACGGATATCCATATGCAAAGATCTGCATACTTCCAACCGTATCTCTTTCGAACGGGAGACGCCTAACTAGGTTACGTGATCTACGAACATGATATGAAATGAGACGGGTAATTGATGCCTCACCTTGCTATCCAACAAAGTGACGCGGCGAGGACGGTGAAGTAGCCGACTCTGAAATTTAAAGCAAAATAATGATGTCAGATACAAATTTTGGCAGATTAAATTCATAGGCAAGGATTCGAGCATTGATAACCGGTACAAATGAAAAACATGGACAACATTTGATGATCAAAGAGTAGCTGTAATAAAGCAGATCCATGGTACTATCTTTTGTTCTAGTAAGGGGGTTTAGGGTTTCAAATTGTTTGAACTATAGTAAATATGATAAACTTTTGAGATCAACCATCTCTAATAAAAATTGTTGCATCTTATCAGATTGCCTATATGTCTTTCACCAACTCGCCAAAAGATTCATCGTTTCGTTCAGTAAAATATTTTTTGGTTCATACGATGGCCGACATGCACATACACAACGGAACTATCATGCTTCTAGCAATAAATAAATTAAATAAAGTGATTCCACAAACAACAAGCATGCTACTCAGATTATATCCATGTATCACATATACATGCTATTGCATTGCCCAAGCCAGGATTTCATCAGAAGCCAATGCAATTTTTAGGGGTTTAGGTAAGAGGAGAGGTTAGTGGTGGCACAGCAGTACTTATGGAGTACCAAACAGGGACACACAAGTGCAAGACCTCAATTGACTCATTTTGTATTTGCGGGCCGGTAAAGCAACGTTCTGTTATAGCTAGACAGCTTGTTCTTCCATATCAATTGCAATGTTTAGGTTGATGGTTAACCGCTGCATCAGAGTTGATTCCGTTGTAATCCGATTAAGCAAATGGCATCCAATTTATGGGGAACATATTAACATCGATGAATAACAGTTGTTGGTCAGCAACTTCACCTGCACAAGGGGGCGCGGCCTCGCTCTTCAAATCAGGAGGCGCCGGCCGGGGGGGAGGG
>CM014273.1:10713878-10781088 GCA_004135705.1 Alloteropsis semialata | reverse complement strand
CTAGCCGGGAGGGGGACGTCGCCGAGGGAGGGCGCTGGCGGCATGGGGAGGCGCCGGCGGCACGGTGTGGAGGGGGGGGCGGCGCTCGGGGCTGAAGTGAACGTTTGAGAAGAGTCGGGCGGATTTTGTGTAGGAGCTGAAACTTTGCCGAGTGTCCGAGATCTGACACTCGGCAAAGGAGGTGTTTGCCGAGTGTCAGATCCAAGACACTCGGCAAAGGACGTTTTTTTGATTTTTTTATTTAACGCTGGTAAATAATGTTTGCCGAGTGCCTTAACGGGCGGCACTCGGCAAAGAGACACTTTGCCGAGTGTTTTCTCAGGGGCACTCGGCAAACTGCCTTTCCTATAACGTATTTTATTGCATTTGTTGCACCAAATTTTGAAAATTCCATGTTAAATCTACTCTACAATGCATATTTAATCATTCAACAAGGATTGATCCATTATTTTATGTGGTTATTCATCAAAATCATTTTATATCATTTGAATCTCAATAAATGGAGTAAAAAATTAAAAATTATCAAACGGATCCAAAAATTTACCATAATTTAACATGAAACAATTCATGCATTCTATTATCAATAGAAAAATTTCTAAAGCTAAACTCAAATTGGACCGTCACTCTGTCTCCAAATCATAAAAGAATCCTTTGAACTCTACAATTCATCTTCGGAGATTGTTCGGTTTATAAGCATCGTATGTCAAAACTTTTGCAGAACCTTCTAAATTTTTTACCACAGCCTCCACATAAGATATCATGAGCTCTTGACCAATATCAGGATTTTCAGAGTTCATTTGATTTTTCTATAATTAAAAAACAATCCTCGCACACGTACTTCATCGTGTTTCATGAAAATCAAGTTCCAAATTTACTTCTATTACATGGATAATGTCACACAATGGAGTTAGTAACATGAATATCATTTTTCAATCACTCTCTTCCCTTATTTGAAACACTTGTAGTTCAAATTTTGACTTAAACCAACAAATTCATTTTAATGAGACAAATTCATTGAATATAGCAAACGGGCCGACAAAAATCCAAAATAGTAACATGGAGTACAATGTATCATATGTGAAATAACAAGCAAAGTTTGGAACTATTTACATGAAATATAGAGGTCCACTTTGCCGAGTGCCAGAAAAAGCACTCGGCAAAGGGGAAGTTTGCCGAGTGCCCCTGTCACGACACTCGGCAAAGGGGGAGTTTGCCGAGTGCCAGGATTCGGGCACTCGGCAAACTAACGGCCGTCAGGGGAGCTGGCCGGCTGAGGCAACCCTGTGGACCCGCTGGTCTCTTTGCCGAGTGTCCCTTCCCTGACACTCGGCAAAGCTCGATTTGCCGAGTGTCCTTCCCCTCACACTCGGCAAACATATACTATGCCGAGTGCTCTTTCTTTGCCGAGCGCTTTTCTTTGGACACACGGCATATGCTGTGTTTGCCGAGTGCCCGACATTTTGCACTCGGCAAAGCTCAGGGCACTCGGCATAGTTCGGTTTTCCGGTAGTGTATATACTACCTCCGTTCGCACATGAATGGTGTTTCTGATTTGAAATTTCTACAGAAGACAAGCTAAAGTTTTTTTTGTCGGAACATCTTTTAAAGAAAAAACGGAGGTAGTATGTGTATTTCTCAGTTACCCTAAGGGGCAAAGTTGAGATAGTACAAAATATAATTTTGAAGGTGAAGCCAATCTATGTGTGTGGTGGTGGGTGTGTGTGGGGGTGTTCTTGCCACAACTTGGCAATATATCAGTGGATATGATGCATGTTTTCTTTTATTTCAGAAGAGGATGATGCAATTATTGACTCCATGTTTTGAGGAGGATGAGGAAACGGAAATCTCATTCTGTTTAGGAACACTCAGAACGAATCTAATGTGCAAAATGGCATGCGATACCCATTTTTTGTCGCGACATGTGCCTAGGCCCCACATATACTCCCATTCCGTTTCTCTCTCCCCCTCCAATATAATGTCATCCCATTTCTTTTCTCTTTCTTTGCTCTGTCCCTCTCACGTACACATCTTGTCCCCACCGATAGAGATAGGAGAGGAGACTCAACAGGCGCGGCGGCTACATCCATGAGAGGCTTATGAGTTCCACACAAAAGAGGCATTGTCTGGTGCAGGATGACCCGAGCAGTATGGGTTGGTCTTCTGTATGGAGCATGTAGTGTAGTCTAGGCACTGTTGTCATCATGCCCCTCGAAATGGAGGAGGGGGAGGAGGTGGAGAGGTTAGAGGTGAGAATAAGAGCTACAAGGTGGAAAATACCAAAATACTAGATCGGGGAATGGGTAAGAGAAAAGAATAAAATGTTGATGGGTGAGTAGCCCTTAGTCCGCGGAGGCCGATGTTTGAACTATAAAACTATAGATGTGTTCTCCAAAAGCACGAGCAACTATAGAATTGAATTGACTTTGTGGAAGGAGAGGCTAATACCCGAGTGTCACATAGCATCTTTGAGTGCAGTCACAATGACACCTCAGTTGTGAGATAGTCACTAGTCAGCTATGCGGTCAGAGTTCTGGAATTTGCAATTGCGATGGATCATGTGCATTCTACCAACTTTCAACTAAATCCACTTTGGGCCATGCCCCTGAATTTACGGGCGAGCATCCGTTTATTCTTTCTTGGCACGGCCGCCACATTTCACCACTCAAGCAACGTAAATAATCATGTGACGATGCAATTTTTTTGAAATATTGTGTTTATGCATATTGTACCTTTATTGCTACTCTTTCTTTAGACTAGACGTTTCTTTTTTTTTTCTGTGCACCAGTTGACACATCTGGTATCTATCTCTATCTATGTATATACCCTCTCTGTTTTTAATACATGTCATATTAGATTTGTCCTAAGTCAAAGTTATACAACTTTGATAAAATTTGTAGAAAAATATAACAATGTTTACAATATCAGCCAGACATACTATTAAAATATATTCTATGGTGGATTCAACAAAACAAAATCAACAATGTGCTTATGTATATGGTACCTTTATTGCTACTCTTTCTTTAGACTAGATGTTTCTTTTTTCTATGCACTAGTTGACACATCTGGCATCTATCTCTATCTATGTATCTCTATCTACTCCCTCCGTCCTGAAGTATAAGGCACTTTGGTTGGTCCTACATCACACGAGTCTAAGTTTGACAAACTAGGTTTGTGCTAAGTCAAAGTAATACAACTTTGACCAAATTTCAAGAAAAATATAATATTATTTACAATATCAATCATATGTACTATTAAAATATATTCTATGGTGGATTTGATGAAACAAATTTGATATGTCGCTTCTATTTTGAGCAATTTTTATGATGCCATCATGGCATCACCATGAGAACATGAGACCAACCATATGTCCAGGTTCACTAGGTAGTAAATCGATCGGTAGTCTAACATGCCTGCTAGGATGCTAGTGGTACTGGAAGTTCAGTACACCTGCTGACACAAACCACGTCTCCACCAATCAAGATCAAGGCCGGTGCTAACTATCCTTGACAGTGATGAGCCCATGTAGTTATCACCATGATATGTCACAACTGAAACACATGATTTATCATGTCACAATTCAACGTGGAGCCAGTAACTAAGCTCAATCTTGGACATTTGATTCCTTGATATTCTTGAATGTGCTTATTATAACCCCACAATTTAAATGGATCTAATTTGTCGCCCTCGAAGTTTCTTGATTGATATTTAAAGAATGCATTAGTTGAAAGAATATATATATACTACCTCTGTTCGCTAATGATTGGCATTTTTTATTTGAAATTTTTACCTGAGATAAGCTAAAGTTTTTTGTTGGAACATCTTTTAAAGAAAAATGGAGGTTGTATGTGTTTTCTAGTTACCGTGAGGGGCAAAGTTGAGATATCCAAAATATAATTTTGAAGGTGAAACCAATCTATGTGTGTGGTAGGGTATGGGGTGTGTGTGGAGGTGGTTGTCTTGCCACAACTTGCACATTTTTTTATTTTAGAGAGGATAGTGCAATTATCGGCTCCATGTTCTGAGGGGAGGAGGAAATGGAAATACAAGTTCTGTGTGTGAACCCTCGGAACAAATCTAACGTGCAAAATGGCATGTGATGTCTATTTTTTGTCGTGACGCGTGCTTAGGCCCCACATATACTCCCATTCCCTTTTTTCGCCTGCCCCCTCCAATACAATGCCCTCCCGTTCATTTTCTCTCTTTGCTCTGTTTCTCTCATGTACACATATTGTCCCACCGATAGAGATCGGAGAGGAGATTCACTTGTGCGGCGGCTAGGTCCATGCTAGGGTTATGAGTTCCACACAAGGGAGGCATTGCCTAGTGTAGGGACGTCTTATGTATGGAGCATCGTAGGGTTGTTTGGGCACATATATCGACCGCTGCCATCGTGCCCCCCCGAGTTGGAGGAGGAGGGGAGGAGAGGTTAGAGGTGAGTATGAGAGAGAAGGTGGAAAGAAAATACCAAAATATTTGATCGGGGAACATTGTAAGAAAAGAATAATTGATGGGCCCACCATGTGAGTGGTGAGACCCTAGCCCATGAGGCCGGTCTGATCGATCATGTGCTCCAAAATGCACGGTCAACTATAGAACTGAATTGACCTTGCGGTCGGAGAGGCTAATACCCAAGTGTCATGTAGCGTCTTTGAGTGCAGTGATGATGACACCTCAGTTGAGAGATAGTCACTAGTCAGCTATGCGGCCAAAGAGTCTCTGGAATTTGCAACCGCGATAAATCGAGTGCATGCTACAAACTTTTAAGTAAATCAACTCCTGGGCATGCCCCTGAAACTACGGGCGAGCAACCGCTGATTCATCTTGGCACACACTTCTCGTGTAATGTGAACATTTTTGTGATGATGCATTTTTTTAAACAGTGTGCTTATGCATATGGTACATTACATTTATTGCTACTCTTTCTTTAGACTAGACGTTTCTTTCTTTGTTTTCTCTAGTTGACACATCTGACATGCATCTCTATCTATGTTTATACTCCCTCTATTTTTTTAATATATGTTGTATTGGTTTTGTTCTAAGTTTAAGATATACAACTTTGATCAAATTTATAGGAAAATATAACAATGTTTACAATATCAATCATGTGTACTATTTTATGTTCTAAGTTTAAGATATACAACTTTGATCAAATTTATAGGAAAATATAACAATGTTTACAATATCAATCATGTGTACTATTAAAATATATTATATGGGGGATTGAACAAAATAAATTTGATATTGTAGATGCTAATATTTTTGTATAAACTTGTAATATTTTTGTATAAACTTGATCAAAATTAGATAATATATTGACTTAAAACACGGTTAATACGACATGTAAAAAATGCTATATATACGCGTTTTTACGCGGTTGTTTTTACGCGGTTGCTTCTGCAGGTACGCAGCTAGCAGGTAACGCTGGGCGGCGCACCGCACATACCTCAGATACCTGCACGCTTGATGCTTCCACGCGGCCGGCCGGGGAGCTCGCGTCGCGTACGTACGTGCAGAGACCCCCAGCTAGCCTACTAGCTAGACACCCACGGACACACCTGGGATATGTCTAGACTAGTAGCTCACGGCCGGACGCGAGAAGCTTCCACACGCGACGGCACGCGCTGGCATTGGCAATGACAGCAAGCGTCTCGGCTCGCGGAGAGAGAGATCGAATTGAACGAGGGACGCGGCGACGCGGAAACGCCAAACCCCACCTGCCACTGCCCTCGCCAGCCCGTGCCAGCCAGTTCCATCGGTCGAATCGAACCCTTCATCTCGTAGCCCCTTCATCGGTCGAATCGAACCCTTCATCTAAAGTTTAGCTGAATGGCTAAGCTAAGGCTACGTGTAACGGTTTCCTTTAAAACCTCCTGGATCTCTAAATTTAAAGGTTATTGTCAGAAAAAATCATGCAATGGTAGTCTCTAAAGTACCCTCTAAAATAGAGGTCATCAGGATGTTCCTCTATATATCTAGGGTCCTCCATCCTCCCCTGCCATATTCTTTTGGAGGGTGAAATTTAGAGGGTATCATTGCAGTGCAATCTCTTTTAGAGGATGGAAATTTTTAAGAGATCCTTCAAATATTGCTTTTGGGGGTGAAATTTAGAGAGCACCGCTGCACATAGCCTAGCCTGTTCGGTTGGCTGGCGGCTGGTGCTGATTTGTTGTGAGAGAAAAGTACTGCTGGCTGGCTGGTGGCTGGTGGCTGGTGCTGATTTGTTGTGAGAGAAAAGTACTACTGGCTGGTAGCTGATAAGCCAACCGAACAGGCTGTTTGAATTTTTCAACTAAAATTTAGTGGCTGAATACAAAAGATCATGCTACCCTTTCATAAAACATCATTAATTGCACCGTGTTCACTGTTTCCTCTGCTGCCTCTTTTTTTGGCGCTAAGCCAACAGCAGCAAAGCGTGAAACCAAAATAAACAATACAGGAGCCAAAATAAACAATACAGGAGCCAAAAAAAAAGTCAATGTTCAAAGTTCATACAAATTGAAATACCAGATAGATTGTCTAGAGTCCATACAAATAGGCTATTACAATCACTCTCTCGTAGCAAACAAGTGATTAGTAATTTCGTCACGAAAAGTGTTCATATTTCTATCTTCATCACCTAAATGATTATAGGTACCATTTGGTTGGGATGAAGATGACGATTCCATCGGCACGAAGTTCTCATCTTGATCGCACATGTCAAAGTCTTCATCTCTAAGTGCACTTTCTCGAATGAAATTATGAAGTGCCATGCATGCAAGGATTATTTTGGTTTGCTTTGGCATAGGATAACTTGGTAAGTTCAATAAAATCCTCCACTTCATCTTCAAAACTCCGAAAGAGCGCTCGATGATATTGCGAAGTGAGGAATGTAAATAATTGAAATGCTCCTTTTTACCACTTGGTCTTGGTCCATTGCGAAACTCAGGCAAATGGTACTTGGTCCCCCTATATGGCGCAAGATATCCTATCAGGTTAGGATAACCTGAGTCGACAAGATACAATTTTCCTACAAACAAATATTATAAAATAAATATTCCAAAATTGAAAGTTGTTAGAAACTATAGAAGCAAACATGCATTTCAATTTACCTGGTGGAGGATGCGGGAACTTGTAACCATATTTGGATATAGCATCATTGAATACCCTCTTGTCATGAACTGATCCCGGCCATCCCGCAACAGCAAATGTAAATCTCATATCAAAGTCACATATAGCCAATACATTTTGAGATGTATACCCATGGCGTCCTGTATGTTGAACTAACTTTGAAGATGGAACGATGACATGTATATGAGTTCCATCTATTCTTTAGTTGAACTCTAGATTGACGCAACCCTGTCTGTATATAGAAAGCATCGGCTATGTTTTTGTAAGCTCTAGTTGTCATGATTCCATTGTTTCTATTTCCAGCCCTTATTTCCTCAACACAAAGGTCACAAAAAACCACATTGTTGTTGACATTGGTCCCAATTTGCCTTGTCAAAGCAATCTTACTATTACTAATTGGAGGCTCCTTTTGAAGCCTTGAGGTGAAGCCACCTAGGATCCTAGGTGGACACTCTAGAAAAAGAGAGAAATCCTAGAAATTCTCACAAAAAAACAAAACATCTAGCCATCAATTGGAACACTCAAACCATCATAGCCATTAGATCTATTATGTTTTAAAAAAATTACCCACCTATGCCATTATAAAAATAGCTTAAAATAACCCCCTAAATCTATATCTAAATTACCCACCTCTACCATTATATAAAATAAATAAAATAACCCCCTAATCTTTATCAAAATTACCCACTTATGCCATTATAAATAATATTTAAAATAACCTCCTAAATTTATAATAAATTATGCACTATGAATACTTAAAAAATAACTTAAAGTAACCCCTTAACTTTACATCTATATTACCCACATATAAAATTATTAAAAATAACATGAGGTAATCCAACATTTGAATCCAAATCAACTTAATTAAAAATATACACCAATATAAGATTCTAAATCGTGTATTTCATGCACTATTGTATATGATATAGTGATTAAGGTATATACGCATGATGTGTGTTATCATTTATAAAGATATAGGAAAAGTGACGAGAATAGATTTCTACGTTAAAATTATAATTCAAATTTAGGGTTTACTAAATAAATTCAAGCGCATACATGTGACGCAAAGTGAAAAATTAAAGATTATAAATGTGTGTGAAAACTCTATAGAGTAATTACTAACTAAATTCTATCACAATCGGATAAAAAATAAGTATATATCTATATAGGTATTATGTTCGAATATTTAACAAATGAGAGATAGCTCAAGGTAATAGTTTGGTAGCAATGTAGCCTTAATTTTTTAATTGAAAACTCCGCATTAATTCTCACGAGACATGCTAAGCGAAAAGACAAATCCTACAGATTCTTATAAAAATCAGAAACATCTATCATGTAAACTCTAATAACCATAGTCATTGGTCTATTATATTTTTTAAAAAGTTACCCTCCACTATTTTTATAAAAATATTCTAAAATAAACTCTAAAACTATGTCTAAATTATCGAGCTATGCCATTATAAAAGATAATTTAAATGACCCCTATAATGTTTATGTAATTTACTCATGCATATCATTATAAAGGATAACTTAAAATAGTATTCAAAATTTGTATCTAAGTTACCCTTGTATGTCATTATTAAAGATAACCTAAATTGAACACATAAACCTTAATCTAATTATCTTCATGTGCATCCTACCAAAAAGTCCAAAAGTAAACTAATATGTGATTCTAAATTATCTATTTACATTGTTAATATAGAAGTAATAAGTTAAGCTGTATATGCATGATGAGTGTCACCATGTAGACCATTTATATATGCATGTGAGGAAGTGATGAAACATATTGATTTTTACACTAAATATAATGTATGGAGGTGCGATACAAATGAAGTGTGAATGTGAAAAAGTATATAGAGTAAATACTAATTAAAAATCAATCACAAATGAAAAAAGCTAAGTACACATCTATATGAGTATTATGTTGAAGTATTGAAAAAATAAAAAAATAGTGTTTAAACAATTTTGATTATTAGGTAGGAGTTTAATTTCTAAATAGCTTTTAAATACAATAACTTTTAAAGTATTAGCCCGTGCGGGAGCACGGGTTGATGGACTAGTCCTTCTAATGTAGGCTCACAATAACATAGCATAAGCACACTAACAGATATATCATAAGAAAAACTGGTGGCATAGAGAAAGAAATGTTGACAGAAACATATCTCTGTAAGACTAAAACTGGTGGCACACTGACTTATGCTACTGAGTTATCATACTAACTTATCACTCCAATCAAATCAAAGGACACTGATTTCATGAATAAAACAAAGGCATGCCTAAAACAAACTAACACATTGATTTCTTCAAACAAACATACTAACATTTGCCAGGTACTGAAATACTTTGCATAACACTAACAAAACATACTAACATTTGCTCACCTGACTTTCATTGTCAAATAATTCTTCAACATCATCTTGTTCCTGTGTGCCACCGTATGAATCAGCAGCACCAGAAAGGACCAGGCCACACCCAGCACTTGCATCAACTCCGGCCGACCTCGAACTCTGGCTGCTCTGCCGTGGAGCTCGATAAGGTTGCGCCCCAGGAACAACAGGAGGACGCCGCAGCGCGGCTCGACGCGGTGGGGCACCTCCACGGGGCGGCGCGGAAACGGCGCCACGGCCAGCACCGGCGCCCCACCCAACCTTGCTGACACGACGACTACCAGTGCCTCGCCCAGCCCCGCCGTCACGTCCAGCAGCGGCGCCACAACCAGCAGCAGCGCCACGGCCGGACCGCTGTTGGTGGGCCACGCTTCCCTCTACTTGTCCAATTTGCCCGGCCGGCGAATCTCCCAACTGCTCAGATGCTTCTTGTAGTGCATATGCCGATGAAGCACCAAGGATATCCATATAGGACATGCCGTCGACGGTGACCGTGGAGTTGAGGTCCAGGCCGCTAACCGCGCGGTGCACGGAGGAGGTGTCTGGCGCGCTGAAGGAGGAACCGCCAGGATTGGAGAGGGAGGCGGCGACGGGATTAGACAGGGAGGCTGTGCTGGGGTTGATCCAGGAATCATCCTCTTTGGTGAAGAACCTTGGGCTAGCCATCTTGCAGAGGAGGAGGCAGCGGGATGGTGCGGGCGGCGGGGGGATTGCGGCGGTGGCTAGGGTTGCGACGGGCTGGTCAGCCTGTGTGGGAGAAGAAATAGGGGATAAGACGCGCAGGCGTGGGGGGAGGGGGGGACGGGAAAAATCTGGCGCGCGGAAGGCCGGAGGGACGCGTGGAAAAACGGATGGGGGCGTGGACCAAGCGATTGCGGAGGGGTAATCGGGTCAGTTTAGCAAGTTTAGCTGGGTTGGGGCAGCTAAAGAATCTTTAGGATTCCCATTAGCTGGAGCACTTTAGCTTTAGCTGGTGGTTTAGCTGACCCGTTTGGATCCATGGCAGCTAAATCTTAGCATGTAAACTTTAGCCGCTGGATCCAAAGGGGCGCGCGTGCTAAACAGAAGAAGGCGTGCGTGCTGCTACTCCAAAGCATTTATCTTTTTTTCCCTATCACGCTGGCCGTGAACGCCACTGCCTCCAAAGGCAAAGGCTAACGGTAAATATATCAGCACTATATTTAGTGTTTAATTTAAGTCCTGCGGGACCCCGGTCTCTGGCCTCTCACCCTCTCCTTCTCATCCCTGCGCCCACTACCCTTCCGTGCGCATGCGGCAGCTGGCCAGCACGAGTTGATGTGAGAAAAAACAGAGCACCCACCACCGAGCCGCCGCGCCGTCACAGTCACACAGCACCAGCTGCTGGGGCGAGGAAACTCGGCGAAGCAAAGCAGAGGATAGCGAGCTGGCGCGCGCGGTTTCTTTTCCCCGCTGCCCTGCCTGCCCCCGGCCCCGGCCTATATAAACCCTCCTCCCCGTCGACCTCCTTCCCATTCCACCTCTCCGCCGCAGACAGGCGACTAGGCGAGAAACCAATCGACCAGAGAAGCGAGCTATAAAGAGAAGGAGAGAGATGAGGCCGGAGAGAGACGGAGGCGGTGGTGTGGCGGCGGAGCTCATGGCGGGCGGCGGCGCGCGGCCGACCATGTGGCGGACGCCGACGCCGTACCTCTTCCTGGGCTTCGCGCTCATGATGGGCCTCATCGTGGTGGCGCTGCTCGTGCTCATCTGCACGCGCCGCAAGCCGTCCTCGTCCTCCTCGAGGCACCGGGCCGGCGGCGACGAGAAGGCGGCGTCCGTGCGCGTGCTCGTGCCGCTCGACCGGGAGGCGCCCAACGTCGTCGTCATCATGGCCGGCCACGCCCTCCCGTCCTTCCTCGCCAGCGCCAAGCCGCTCGCCCCCCGCGCCGGCGCCGATGCCGCCGTGTAGTAGGCGCACCCCGCGCCCGCGGCGGCGCCCCAACAGCCGTACACCCCCGCACGCCGACGCGCGCGGGGCCAATTTTGCCGAGAGATGTTTGTGTGTTATTTTGCTTGGAGACGTGAGACGTCAGAGCGCCCAGCCGCCGGCGGCGGTTTTGAATTGCTGAGATCTGTGTAACGAAGTTTGGTAATTGCTGAGATCTGTGGAACAAATTGTTCGGTTTGGGCAAAGCAAAAGCTTCCTCCAGCTTGAATAAACGCGTACGGCCTTTTTCTTGGCTGCGTTCAGCTGGATCCAATTCCCAATCGATTTGGCTCATTCCGCACGCAGTTTTGCTGCCGCGCACATCACCAATGCATGCTCCCGTGTGTGTCCTTTCCCTCCAGTGATCGTACGCCGTCCATGAGAACACGAGACGAGATCATATGACAGACACCATGACGACACCGTCTCCTTGTTTCTGCGCTCACCGCCGCCGGCCCTGCAACGATCATCAATGCGCGCGCGTGCACAAGACGTGGACCGAAGAACAATTACTGCATTTGGTGAGGGGTTTTGTGCGAAAGTTACTGGCACTTTAGCCCCTTGGAGAGAAGAAACGATATATTCCTCCAAAAGGAATTAATCAGAAGAAACCATCACCAAGAAATAAAATCTTTACTGAAAGAGAGAAAAAATATTTCACGTAGCCAAAGGCCAAAGCCATGCAGCCGCAGCCAAGTCGTCAACAGTACGAGCGCAAGTCAAGGGGCTCACAGTTGGAGTGGTAAAGGCCACAGGCTTGGGGACTCCCACCCAGGGTTCAAATCCTGGGTGCGACACCATTTCTTTGAAATTTGCGCTGTGGGGTACTCCCCTACAGTTTTCTTTCCAAAAAAACAGTACGAGCGCAACGGCATGACGCATGAGGATAGCAGCTGGCTTTAGCAAAACTAGGGGCCATCAACTTTAAGCTCGCAATTAGATTTTGTTTTAGTGCAGAAAAATAGTTTTTAAATATCGAAGTGGAAACAAAAAGCTAGGGACTTTTCCTCCCCACTTGTAGTACGATCAAGTGCTTCCATAATTTGCTTTGTACTACTCCTGTGTCCTGTCCTGCATCCTTTCATTTGTCTCCAAAATAGTACTTTCATTCCGCTACTACTCCTTATCAGGTTGTTCTTGTTGGTTCTGCACTCCACACCTGGTTTGTTGCTAAATTCCGTGGTTGAGTGGCAGCATAAAGATTTGCTAGGGGTGGAAATGGGCTAATTAAGTGCTGCTAATTTTCTAAGAAACTACACCTATAAGTTTCTTATGTTCAGAAAAGGTAAAAAAAAACTCATGTTTCGGTAAAATCACATTATGAAGCCATGCATGCAAATTAACATTCAAAAATTTCCAGAAGAGGACTGAATTCCAGCCGTACGCACACGAAATTTGTAAAGCTGTAGTTGGTACCAATTATGCGTCACTGCTATTATATAAGTATATTAGTATGTAGTTCTAGCTAATCCAATGTTCACCTATCCACAACTATACTCAGATGGCTTTAGCTAGCCCACTTTAGCAAAGGCGCTTTGGTCCGCTTCTCTGATTTGATGAACACCAAATATTCCTCATCAGGATAGTTCAGCAGGTGAGTTTATACAATGCAAAGTGACTGAACGATTCCTTTATCGAGTGCCCCTCTATATCTTTTTCTCCTCAGAAAAAAGAAAAGAAAAAGGAAAAAAAGTGGGAACAATCGAGAGCTGTGTTCACATGGAGGGACAAATTTTTTTACCCTACTTTGACTACTAATTATAGGTATTAAATAAAGTCAGTTTACAAAACTACCTCCACAACCCCCTGGCAAATTCGCGAGACGAATCTAACGAGGCCTTTGACCGCACGATTAGAGGATGATTACTGTAGCATTACTGTAGCAAATCATGGATTAATTAGACTCATTAGATTCGTCGCGCAAAGTTACACTCATCTGTGAAAAGATTTTGTAAATAAATTTCATTTAGTATTCCATGCATGCAAGATTTCTTGAGACAATTTTTTGATCCGAAAGATCCGAACACAGTGGCAAAATGTTATGATGATGCAAGTCAAGTCACGTGGCCCCGGCCTGCCGGCTACTTTCCAAAAGGAGCTAGCCGCCTGCTGCGGCTAGCCTGGACCTGGAAGCGGCGCCTCGAGCGCGCAGAGGGTCGTGTCGTCGTCACGCTAGCTCCTCGCCTCCTCTCCTTGCTCAACCCTTGCAAGCTACAGGCCGTGATCAGATGGAGGGACAAATTTTTTGCACTCTATTTTAACCATTAATTAGGGGTATTAAATAAAATCAGTTTATAAAACTACCTCCACAACCTCCTGGCAAATTCGCGAGACGAATCTAATGAGGCCTTTGACCGCACGATTAGAGGATAATTACTGTAGCATTACTGTTGCAAATCATAGATTAATTAGGCTCGTTAGATTCGTCGCGCAAAGTTGCACTCATCCGTGAAAAGGTTTTGTAAATAGACTTCATTTAGTACTCCATGTATGCAAGATTCCTTTGGACAATTTTTTGATCCGTTTCATCCGAACACGTACTCTTTTTTTTTGCGGGAATTGCAAGCTATACTCAATTACTCATCAAGAGAGCTAAGGTGACTTTTGCAAAGGTTCGGACTCAAACTGTAAAAATTCCTTGTCAATTCTGCAAGCCTTTATTATTGCCTTTTTGTGACCCTCTTGTCACTGAAGAGTGAGATCATCTGAACAACTGAAACTTCGAACAAAAAATAATAATCTGAATCATTGAAAAATGAGTCCAAAGCACAGGAAACCATGTCCCAGGACGACAAATATTCCATAGTTAAGCCTGCAAAAGATGCATGAACTAGTATTTCTCTACTACCCATTTCGTTAGAGGTGGCCTGGCGTGTATTTTGTACCGTTTGATGGAAACAAAGTACTAGGTATTTTTATTTCAGGTGGAGTACTATTCTTTTTTTTCTTCAATCCCTTTATTAGGACTGGATAACGTACATTGTACACTTGTACTCTCCCACACTTTGTACGGCTGTACTAGCACGGCTGCATGGCACAGTAGCCTTCGTTGGCCGTTGCTAGTGGAAGCGGCGCATCGTGCGTGAGTGCAGCAGCTTTACTCGATCAGAGAAGTCTACTACACTAGACGAGCTTTTTAGGAGTTGGGGCCGAGTCACGAGCCATCGAAAGGCAGCTTGGCCCTGGCCATGGCGATGATTGCCTCCACCATTGCATTCTGCAGCACCAAACAAAGCCTTTAATTTTCTGGCTCTTTCCTTCTCCACTGCCGTACAGAATATCCTGGAGCATATGACTTGCCCTTCCCCTTGGTGTCAGCATATGCCGATATGCCTCAACTTTGCGGCACTAGGTCATCATCATTTCCATGGAGAAAATCTCTAGACCCGGACTGGCTCGTGTGCTCGTGTCTCCGTAGCTAGGTCAGCAAGAGCCGCCCTATGTTTTTTTATAAGCAAATTTGGCCACAATGCATCGCCGCCCTGGGGTGTCGCCAAGAGAGTTTCCCGCAGACCTATCTGGGGCTACCCCTCTCCACGGCCAAGCTGCGGTTGCAAGCGTTTGACCCCTACATCTGCCGCACGGACCGCTACTTGGCAGGATGGCAAGCCTCCCTGCTCAACCCTATGGGGCGGACTGTCCTCATCAACGCCGTGCTTGACGGCAGCGTCTCCTACATCATGGACGCCGTTCAACTTCCCCCTGGGGTGGTCGCCGGCATCGATCGCCGTCGCCGCGGCTTCCTCTGGGCCGGACAGCCGGCTACCTCAGGCGCACGCTGCATGCTCGCCTGGGACAAGGTCCAATGGCCGCGCGCAAATGGCGGCCTGGGGATCCGGGACCTTGAGGTCCAGAACACGTGCCTGCTCCTCAAGCTGGTGCACCACCTCTTCAGTGCCAACCCGTCGCCGTGGGCGCTCTGGGTCCGCGGCCAAGTGAACATGGCAACACTCCGCGGACCACTCGCCGGGGCGCACTGGGACTGTCTGCGCCGCCTACTGCCCATCTACCAGGCACTCACCACCGTGAGGGTGGGGAGCGGCGAGAACACGTCGTTCTGGTCCGATGTCTGGCATGGCGACCTCCCGCTGGCGGACCAATTCCCTGCCCTCTACAGTCACTGCAAGATGACAGGCCGAACGACGGCGGCTGTGGTCACCCATGGAATACGCCGGGACCTGGTGCCCAGGCTGACGGCGACAGCGGCTACCGAACTTGACAAGATGCGCGACGTCCTCGACCACACCACGCTCACGACGCGGGACGACACACGCTTGTCGCCGTTCATTGATCAACGCGCTGCCCAACTCTACAAGCTCATCATGTCTACTAGAGGTGAACCGAGCCCGTCATCTTGCTTCGTCTGGAACAACGCTGCGCCGCCGAGGGTTCAGTTCTTCGGCTGGCTGCTCGCCAACGGGCGCATCCAGTGCAAGGCGGTCCTCAAGGCACGCCATGTCGTCCCTGACGACAACTGTGATCTATGCGGTGCCGTGGAAACGGCACAACACATCGTCTTCGAATGTGCGCCGGCACGTGATCTGTGGCGCCGGATCGACATCGACATAGCACAAGCTGACGTCTGCGCGATGCATCTGCTCCCTCGTCCCGGACACATACCAGATCGTCAGTTCCCTGTCTTTGTTCTTCTCTGTTGCTGGCAATTGTGGAAACGTCGCAACGCCATGGTGTTCCAACATGAAACGCAGAGCATCCGGCAGCTACTACTCAACTGCCAAGCTGATGCACGCCTCTGGACCGTGAGGCTTCCGAAGGCTGACGTTGCTGTCAGTAGGATTTGGCGTTCAGTCTTTTCTTCGGCAATGTAAACCAAACTGAAAATCTTGTATTCACAATCTCACGGGCCGTTTTTGGGGCCAAAAGGAAATACAAGTAGGTGGGGGACGCTCTCCCCCCCCGATTATATCAAAAAAAAAAAGCAAATTTGGCAATGGAATGTGGTGTTCGGCGAAGAAGATGCGCGGCCGAGGAGCTGGTGGTGGTCTGTGTGATCGGGCTAAATTTTCCCCAAACACCTATACTAGCATCGAATTGAATGATTGGATCTCATATGGTACATTCGTGGAGGATGGTTGATGAACTGAGATCTTGATACTCCCCTCCAACCAAAGGTATAGAAATTTGAGGGCCGTCAGAAATTCGAAGACGACGGATATTTCAGATTAGAGGGAGTATAAATAGAACGTGCTACCATGTTCATAAACATAATTTATGCTGACATAAGGTTGTTGGTAATACATAGTGAATGTAGAAGGTGCTTTTCCATTTGTACAAGGGACTTCTGAAAGTATCTCGATCTATAGTTTATTTGAGTGTAAATCTGTAATATGTGTGTGTGGTTGGCTGGTGAAGGGACCGTGTCCAAATGATGACATTTCCACCCCAGCGCGCGTAAATCTTCTCAGTAGCACAAACACCACAATCCTATAGGTGTTCACTTGCATAAGTGGTCACAGATTTATGACACAGTAGCACACAAACTGCATTGTCCATACATTTCTTTCCCAATTTCAAATAAGCCCAATAGGTAAAAAAAAGGTGTACAGCACTAGGTAAGTACTAGCTGGCCTGGAATCATCACTCATGCTAGGTGTGCCGTGTGCGTGGCTTGTGCGGTGTTTGGGAACTTGGAAGCATTATGCCCACGAATATTCCGGCCCGTTTTGGAGCCTTCATTCAGGCTAGCCTTCCCTCTCCTCTAGTGCTGCGGATTCGAACAAACAGCGCTGTATTTGCCAGTTGGCAGCTGTTGATCCTTCCAATGGCACCTATGGCAGGAGTAGAGAGGATGAGAACGGTGATGAGTATGGTGCGCGTCTGCCTTTCCCGCTTTTGTCCCCTGTTTGACAGGGCCAAAAATAGTCCCAATCGAAAGGGCTTCCTACGCTGGCACGGTACATGCATGGCTACATGCTTCGCGTGGATCAGATCGAGAGCCACACCGGTCAATCAGGGGCTTGTACTTTCCCTGCAGCTGAAGAAGATCGACACTGTCACACCAATGATGTCGACGACACGCACAATACCTATCATACTCGCCAGCGTCGACGCCGCTCGGCCGTCCGTGTGCATTCCACTTTCATGATGTCCCCGGCCGTGCGCGTGCGCGCGGCGACCTGCCGCTGCAGACCTGCAGTGCACAGCACCCGATCCCGAGATCGAGTGTCGGCGGAGAGAGAGAGAGAGAGATCGCGCGCCTCCGAACGGCCGCCGCCGATCGATTCGACGATCTCTCGCTCGTCAGGCGGTCTGGGCCAATCTGGGCTGAAATAGTGCGTGGGCAGTTGGTCTCGGCCCTACTCGCTCAAGTTAGGGCCTACTGGCTGAAATAGTCCATTTATCTCTCCCAAGAGAGCACGATGCAGAGTGCCAGCACGCACACTCGATAACACACATGGCAGCACCACACATATGTGGGCCCTGAATTAATCGGTTCACACAATCGCAGGCACACATGTCAACAACGAATTGCTGCATTCCTTCCAAAAAAAAAAACAACAGCGAATTTCAACATATTTCCCAAAAACAAATTAAGAAATGAGTACTACTTGATGTTCTCGCTATATTACAAGGAACACATTTCTAGTAGTAAGAACGGGAGAAAGCTGGTTAAATTACAAGGACATGTATGTCTAAATGAACTACGGCGTCTAACCTTGGCATACTCAAGGACCAAAGGCCAAAGCAAGCCTACTGATTACTGAAACACCAGGGCCAGCATAGACCTAGTAGTTACTAGCTTAATTATACAATCATGAAGCACTGCTAAACGCCTCCAAAGTCCAACCAAAACTGACGTTCAGAAGTTTAACATGGCTACCACCAGCAGCAGCAGCAGCAGTTACCAACAGTTTTACGGGTTCTTGACGCCTTGGGTGTAGATGTAATCCGTGTGGATTTCTACCCATTTCGCCGTATCACACCGCGCCTCACTTCCTCTGCTCCCTGACGATCCCCTGCCGCCACTGCACGGCTCCTGCAGATTATTCAGCAAAGAGCACAACACCGGCTATTACTTACACCGAGTCGAGTTAATAGAAAAAATTACCAAAATTTAGAACATCAAATTAATTTTATTAAACCCACCATGAAATTTCATATGTATTGATAGTGTATTTATTTTGGTATTTATGTAAAATATTATATTTTCTGCAAAATAATTTCGACAGGAGGGAGCAATAAGAAGGCCCCCTTTGGGAGAGCTCCGGCAGCTCCAGCTCCATCTCCTGTAGTAATACTGTAGCATCATATAGTGGTACGGCAGCCGGAGCTGCAGGAGCTACTTTTTACAGCTCCACCGGCTTCATCATCTATTCAGTTGACTGTAGCTCCTCGGGGTGTGTTTCGGCTCTGTGATACAGTAACGCACATTATCCTACAGTATCGCTACAGTATTTGTGTCAGTGAATCTGGAGCTGCCGGAGCTCTCGCAAAGGGGGCCTTCAATCTTTTAGCACTATACTTCTGTCACCCAATCGCATGTCAAAACGTGGAGGTAACATGGCTCTCTCTATGCGTGGACCACGCGGCCCATCAAATGGTTTGTGTTGTGTATGTGGTGCAGATCTCTTAATAAACATGCGCCATGTGGGTTTGTTATCGGCTGCATCAAGAATGGTGTTACTGTTCTGGGTGCCGGTATCAGGGGCAGCTCCCCATGCTATTGCCCTCCAAGCCCTCAACACAAGCAACGATCAAATAGCAACATCTTAATTAGCGTGATGTGCATGCTTTGTCGCACCGGCAGCTATACCTCTGTCTCCAAAGGATGAACACTGAATATGTGTAGTGTTCTCACTAGTCAGTACATATACCAATGTACCAATGCATATCATCAGTACTTGCAGTACAAGCAAGAATATGATTAAAAAAATAAAACAAGCAAGACTATGCTTGTCATCGCCTAGTCAAATTGACATGTCGAGCAAAAACTAACGAAGATTCAGTTGGTGTTTAGATGCACCCGTTATGCATAGTGTTTATACATTGGGTCGCGTGCACAGAGAGAAGAAATGAATTAACACGGTTCTCTAGGTGAAAACTTTATGCGTTTTGGAGTGAACTAAACAGGGCCTCATGCATGCATAGGTTGGAAAGAAGGTTCAGAGAGATGCTAACCGGGGCGGTGGTGGCTGTGCCAGCGCCATTGCCATGGCTGCCAAGAGCACCATGGCTTGGCTCCTCCAGGGCCGTCGAGAAGAGCTTCCTGGACGGCTGAGCGCCCTGCGCCAGCAGGGGATCAGCCACCAGAAGGCAAACGAGACAGGCCAGCGCCATGGCCGGCGCCGTTCTTCGCCCGTGCATGATCAGTGTGTCTTGCCAAAAGATCGAACGGATGATCGCTGCCGGCTGCCTTGACCTGATTCTGATCGATCTCTCCCTCCCTCCCCTCTGCTTCGATGCTGTGGCGAACAGAAGCTGGGTGAAGATATATATAAGCAGCAATGGAGGAGAGGAGGTTGCAGAGACTAGAGAGAGGGGAAGCCGGCCAGGTTGTAGACGACGGATGGGGCTTTCTTGGGAAAATACCTTTCATGCGCCATGCGCATGCCCTTGCCCCGATGAGCCTGTTTAGTTGGCCCTAAAATTTGGCAAAAAAAAAGTTACCGTTTACTGTAGCAAAACTAAATCGAAGATTAGGAGGACTAAACATGATCTAATTATAAAACTAAATACACGGATGGACGGGAAATCGCGAGACGAATTTATTAAGCCTAATTAATCCGTCATTAGAGATTATTTACTGTAGCACGACGTTGTCTAATCATGGTCAAATTAGGCTCATTAGATTCTTCTCGAAAAGTTACCGGGGGTTATGGAATGGGTTTTGTCATTAACACACGTTTAATACTCCATGCATGTAAGATTCCCTTTGATGAATAGTGAAAAATAGCAAATTTGCAACTTGCCATTTGAACTAAACATGGCCTTCCTCCCTGAAAATTTTTGCAAAAGGGAATCTTTTTTGCATGGAGTACTAAATGAAGTCTATTTGCAAAACCCAGCCACGGATGAGCGTAACTTTCCGAGACGAATCTAATGAGCCTAATTAATCCATGATTTGCTACAGTGATGCTACAGTAACCATCTTCTAATCATCCTCTAATCATGCGGTCAAAGGCCTCATTAGATTCGTCTCGGAAATTTACTAGAGGTTGTGGAGGTAGTTTTGTAAACTGACATTATTTAATACCCCTAATTAGTGGTCAAAGATGCATTTAATACCCTGCAAAATTTATCAGCCTCAATCTAAACACGGTGAGTAAAACAAAAATTTGGTACGTGTGCATCACCTCGGGGTGCTCATCAAGCCATGTAGATGTAGTACGTACTCTGATCCGATAAGTAGCTGAACCCTAATCCTGGGGCGGATCCAGCAGGGGGTGCCGGNACCCCAACCCCGCAACAGTCATGGATCCCCCAAAGCTTCTACTTGAATTTTTAGCCATAGGGGAAGAAGAGGGAGAAGAAATGGAGGATGGAGAAAAAAGAGGAGAGAGAAGGAAGATGATGAAACGAGCCCTCCTCCTCTATCTGAGTTCTAGATTCACCACTGATCTAATCTACTCCTAAAATGCAAGAGTTTTTTGGTTTGCTTTGTCTAATTGTTAGTACAATTTTTTAGCTCAAAAAGTAAAATTAGCCGAGGCTGTTTGAACCGTTTAGAGCTAAAATTGCAAGATTAATCTAACTAGACGGGTCCAAACATGTTACTCAAAATCAGCATTATCAGTGATTGCCAATCGAGGTTAAAAATGATCCGGTAGCCCATGTACCCGGTGCACCGCAATGTTCATGTTTGACTTGCGCAACGTTGGCTGGCACGCACCGAGCATCTTGCCAGGACAGTACACGAACCGGGAACGAGGCGTGCACAGACCAAGGCGAGGAAAAATTTAGTACCAGCACGGTTGACCAGGTAGCGGAGGAATGAGCAGAGGGAGACACGAGCAAGGGAGACTGAGAAGCGCAAGTAAATGGCGCCGGGGGCCGTGCCTGCCGTGTTTAGATGCCTTTTGCAAAAATTTGCAAAAGAGAATCTTTTTTGCATGGAGTACTAAATGAAGTCTATTTGCAAAACCCAGCCACGGATGAGCGTAACTTTCCGAGACGAATCTAATGAGCCTAATTAATCCATGATTTGCTACAGTGATGCTACAGTAACCATCTTCTAATCATTCTCTAATCATGCGGTCAAAGGCCTCATTAGATTCTTCTTGGAAATTTACTAGAGGTTGTGGAGGTAGTTTTATAAACTGACATTATTTAATACCCCTAATTAGTGGTCAAAGATGCATTTAATACCCTGAAAAATTTTGCGGCCTCAATCTAAACACGGGCGTCGGGAAGCGCGCGGCGAGCGGCTAATCAATGGATTCCGATCCGAAGTCAAAGTCTCTCAAATCTGGCGCAGAGGCCCGGCCGTGCGCAAGCTTCCGTCCCCTTCTTCTCGCTGGGTCGGCAGGGGCTGGACATGGTTGGGAGACGGGACGCCGGTGCATTTCCCACGGGAAACCGAATTAGCACATGTCCATGCATCCACACGTGTCATATGAGTGTTGTGTAGAGCATCCATGGTTGAATTTTAATTTTAGTTTTAATTTTTTAAGCTTCAAGGATTTTTATATTTAAGCATACTAGTCCATCAACCCGTGCTCCAGCATGGGCTAACATTTTTAAAAGCTATTGTATTTAAAAATTATTTAGAAATTAAATTTCTACCTAATATAGATGTGTACTTCAACATACTACTCTTTCATTTTTTGAATACTTCAACATAATACTCATATAGATGTGTACTTATATTTTTCTATTTGTAATTGATTTTTAATTAGTAATTACTCTATACAGTTTTTCATCTACATTCACACTTCTTTCATTTTGTATCGCACCTCCTAATATTATATTTAGCACAAAAATCGATATTTTTCATCACTTCTCACATATACATATATAAATGGTCTACATGGTGACACTCATCACGCGTATATACCTTAACTTATTATTTCTATGTTAACAATGAAAATTAGGTAATTTAGAATCATATATTAGTTTAAATTTTTGGACTTTTTCGGTAGGATGCACATGAATATAAGTAGAGTAAGATTTAGGTGTTTAGTATAGGTTATCTTTAATAACGACATAAGTGGGTATCTTAGATACAAATTTTGAATGCCATTTTAAATTATCCTTCATAATTATATGCATGAGTAAATTAGAAAAGATTATTGGATTATTTTAAATTATTTTTTATAATGGTATAGCTCGATAATTTAGATATAGTTTTAGGGTTTATTTTAGAATATTTTATAATAATAGTGGTGGGTAACTTTTCTAAAAATATAATAGACCAATGAGTATGGTTATTAGAGTTTACATGATTGATGTTTCTGATTTTTGTGAGAATTTCTAGTATTTATCTTTTTTTCTAGCTTGTACCATGAAAACTATTGCGGAGTCGTTAATTAAAAAATAAGGCTACTTTGCTACCGAACTATTACCTATATAGACATATACTTATTATTTTTATCTGATTGTGATAGATTTTAGTTACTAATTACTCTATAACATTTTTATATATATTTATAATCTTTAAATTTTCACTTTGCATCACATGTATGCGCTTGAATTTATTTAATAAATCATGAGTTTGAACTATAATTTTAACGTAGAAATCTATATTCTCGTCACTTCCCCTATACCTTTATAAATGACAACGCGCATCATGCGTATATACCTTAATCTCTATATCATATACCAATAGTGTATGAAATACACGTTTAGAATCTTATATTGGTGTTTATTTTTAATTAAGGTTGTTTGGATTCAAATGTAGGATTAACTTATGTTATTTTTAATAATGACATATGTGGGTAATATATATGTAAAGTTAAGTGGTTACTTTAAGTTATTTTAAGTATTCGTAGTAGGTAATTTAATTGCAAATTTAGGATGTTATTTTAAATATTATTTATAATGGCATAAGTGGGTAATTTTGATGAAGATTAGGGGGTTACTTTGGTTTAATTCATATAATGGCAGAGGTAGGTAATTTAGATATAGATTTAGGGGGCTACTTTAAGCTATTTTCATAATGGCATAGGTGGGTAATTTTTTAGAAAACATAATAGATCTAATGGCTACGATGATTTGAGTGTTCCAATTGATGGCTAGATGTTTTTCTTTTTTTGTGAGAATTTATAGGAATTCTCTCTTTTTCTAGAGTGTCCACCTAGGATCCTAGGTGGCTTCATATGGAGGCTTTAAAAGGAGCCTCCAATTAGTAATAGTAAGATAAGATAGTAGTACTACATGGATAGAATATATCGGTAGGAACCAGCTGGGTGGAGATGAGAGAGGCCGCACGAGGAAAAGTTGGCAGTATTTACTTGAGAGAAATGCACGGTCAATCTCTCGAGTCATTGAAGCCCTTGGTTCCCAAAATTTGTATTTTGTTTCTGCAAGTCCTTGAACTTGGCAATAGGTAGTTTGCATCGCGGCTCCATTCCATCATTTGCCAACGTAAAGTCCACCGGATTGTGTTCATGATCTGTATCTGATTATGTTCATTTTGGTTGCTAAATGAGTAGTTAGCCCAGTAGAAGTGTATGTAGTTTATTCAGTAATAACTCGGTTGTTAATTGATTAGTGTTAATCGTGCCGCCAATAAAGTTGGTTAGTGCATACTCCATAAGTATTTTGACACGAGATAGTTCAAGTGTTGTATATGCCAAATATAAGCTATCTATTTGGTGTTAGCCTACAGATGATTAGTCCGCACAATGGTAAGCTAATTGATTTAACCGATTAAAGAATAGAAAATATTTGGCATTTAGGCAGAATGAACCAGTATGTGGAGGATATGGATCATGAACGTGAGATCTTGAGGGCTTGGTGAAGTCTACCTATAGCAAGATAAAACACTAGATAAACATGGAGATCTCGATGGATTTGAATTGGCAGAGGAGATTAGCACTACCAGATTTAACAGATAGATTTTGCTCGGCGGTGGACTTCCGGTAGCAAACAGTGAAATGGAGCTGCAGTGCAAACATGTGCTAAGTTCAAGGACCTATAAAAGCAAAATGCAAGTTTAGGGAGCTGGTTGCTACAATGGTTCAAGTTGAGGGACTTCCAACGCAATTCTCTATATTTACTTTATTGGAGTTTTGCCTCATTGCTGCAACTTCTTAAAGGAAAAACCTGATGGCGGCGGCGGTGAGGAGGCAACAAGAGCGTCCAAACCCATTTGGACAACTTCAAATCTAAACCAACTATACTAATAGTGGTACTAATAGAAGCAAGGAGAGGCATCGGCCCCGCATCCCCCAAGCCACCGGCCAATCGATGATAGAAGCCTAGAAGGAGAGGGAGGGAGCCAAAATCTAGTGGCCCTGGTGATATATAGAAAAGGAAGAAAAAGAACACTAAGAGAAGAAGTTGGTCTACTTTTGTCGTTTCTTCTTCTTCTAGTTTTAGGGTTGCTATCTCCCCCTGGACATATAGACATAGAAATCGAGAGGTTGGGTGGCCTCGTGATGGTAGTGTTGTGTGGACACGACAGTGAGCCAGTGAGGCTGAGTGACATCGATGCACAAGAGTGGATGTCACAAAAAGTTTTTGGATCAATGGATCGAGAAGCAAGTAGACTCCTAATACATTATTTAGAGTTTGTAATAAGACAAGGACGAAATTGTAGTCTTGCTATCCGGACGAGGAACGTGAGCCCATACCATAACCCCATAGACATACGAGAAAATTTCCTATCTGACACTGCTAAAATCACTCGTTCCTTTTGTGTTGCCCGGCCATCTGGGACCATGGTCTCTGCATCCGCCCAAATAAAGGAACTAGTGACTTTAACGATGTCAAATAGGGAATTTTCTCTTACCTGGTGTTCATAATTGATGTGCAAAGTCCACACGAGGGTGTCACAATGGCAGAGAGTAGGCCATGGTATTGGTGGGGCAGACGTACGCAATAACATGAACGTTCAGATTGGCTTTTTTTTTCCCGCTGTTGTTCCTTGAAGAAAAAACTACTGGGACGGTGACAGCGGTGACGGATCGAGGAAGACGGTTTTGACACGCGGTGGATGCAAGGAAAAAAAGTTGCAGAGCAAAGGAAAGGTGACACCATGAGGTAGCAGAGAGGTCACCTGGTTATTTCACCATGACAGTCTCGTCCTTGTCTTTTTATATTCGTTTTCTATAGCAAGTATTTCTTATTGGTGACATCAACAAAAAAAAAAGTTTTGCACGTCTAATCTACTATAATATGATCATGTAACCAGAGGAAAGCAAAGGAAGAAAGGAGTAAATAAACAATCTCCAATAATGTTTATGCTGCTTTATTTAACTTATTGCAACCCACTATCACGTCCACAATGCACATTTTATGCCAGATATGACTTCCCTTTCAACTGTTTTAATGGACTTCTATCTCTAACTCCCCATTCTAGCTTATCATGTTGATTATGCTACAAAGGGATTGCCCATCTCAATCCTAGACAGGTCATTGTACTTTTAGTTTCCCTTATTAGCAATCTCAATCTTAAGAAGGAGCAAAGACATTACTAATTTCTCCACACGATTGCTTTTGCTCGGTGATGACGTTTTGCATTTATTTTTGTTTTAATTTGACCTTGCAAACGTCACACGGAGAAACATATGGCTGTACTGAAAAAGATGAAGGCACTAACAACTGTGGATGACAAAAGGCATTTAGCTAGCTAATCGCATCAATATCTTGCCCATTTGTATATTTTTTTAAAAAAAAGATATTGTTTCCGCCCTCTGCGACCGTGCCCATTTGTATACTGAAAGGCCTCTCATCTAGATGGAAGAAATCAGCCATTGGCGTCACTGAAAACCGTTTTCCATCAGCTGAAAACCGAAGCAAATGAAGGATGCATGATACGAAGGTACAGTAAGATTTTACTGTCAGACAAAGTTTTTCTGCATGGTAAACTATGCATATAGATTCTCATGGCCCAAAGATATAGCATGATTGACATGTAGATTAGCTGAATGATTTGGACATCAGCAACTGTCATTATTCCTGAATATCTGATGACGACTTAGAAGCATCTCTAGATAACAGAGTTATCAGTGAAAACAGCGTGGTGGTCGGCAAAGTGCTAAAGCAAAGTTTGGCTAAGACAGTAACCTGTTGTCGTTGTGCTCATGGTGGTCGTTGGGAGAATTGGGTAAGACAGAGCTTGGTGTTTCAAAAGCTTATGGTCAGCTTGAGTCACCTTAAAGAACCATATATATGCCATCTGATTTGTAGACCTCTTCTTTAGATATATTTGTATATGTACTATCCTAAAAAGCTGTGGTACTCCACCATTCCACACACACAAGTTTTGCTTTAGACAGCCCCAGTTGTCTTAGGCATACACCACACTGGGGCACAATTATGTATTGTCCCTAATGGCATTGGCAGGTAAGCAAACAAAAACTTGTTATGGTCTGCAAACTAAGCCTAGGAGGCCTAGGAGATATCATATTTGTGTAGATTGTCGGTTCACAAAAATATATGTGCAAATGGCAAAAGAATTTTCTTTTTGCTACTGTTGGGAGATCCCACATGTTTTCTTTTTCAGTCTGATGATGTCTGTCAGGGGCATTCTTCGTCAGAGATCCCACACAATTCTTCAGATGATGTGTGTAGGAAAAACTAGCTCTTTCTAAACCGGAAGAGAATATGTGAATCAAATCAAAAGTCTCTGTATGACGCCAAACTAAGGGATTGCCCAAACAGTACCAGGAACCTCACAATCAAGCACCATGCATGCACCCAGATCACCAAAGTGCACCAAACAGTTGGCTTGTTACTGGCATTATTTGGCCTCTTGTTTATCAAGTGTTTCTTTGTGGCGTCACTATGCAAAAAAAACATATTTCTGTCAACTGTCATATCTTGATGCAAGAAAAGCATAAAGGCAGTGCATCACCTCGCCACCATGAAAAGTCTTGCCAAAGTACCTCGTGCCACAAGTGCTCAATTCTTGTCCCTTTGCGTACTAGACTAAATGTGCAAACTCTGAAACATGAGAAGATCAATCGAGCCAGCTCACCCAAAAAAAAGACACAAATTTTGCCAAGTCCATGCTTCAGGCTCCATAAGCATGATCATTTCCAAAGTGCTCGCAGAAAACTGATTAAAAGTACGCATGCTTTGCGTGCCAATTTCCAATCAGTGAGATGGTGGCAGGAAACTGAGGTGACTTCCTGGCGGAAATTTCCACCCGGGAAGAAGAATACTTCTGAATAAAGGCTTATCTCCTCGCTATCACCCTGCGATTATTGGCGTGTGGTAGTCTCGCGACACAAAAAAAATTTGCAATCAGAGGACAATGACTCATGCCGAAAATCGACAGGATAATCCTGCATGAACACGCAATAGGACGTGAAAAAAAGACACGGTCTCGCTCTCACCACAATGCCTGTGGCTTTAGGCTCTCTCTTTTTTGCGGTTTAAAGGAACTCGATCACCTCCATTTCTCCATACATCATCTCTGTCCCTCCATTGATCAAAAGAAAGCTCTCCCTTTAAATACGGCAAAGTTCTTCCCAATCATCTCCTCCTCATTGCAACTTTGCAGAGCTTCCTTGCAGTGCAGAGCTAGCGAGCGCGTGCAATCATGCAGAGAGACATGGCGACGTTGGCGCGCCACCCGCTCGGCGCGGCGGACTTCGCGAGCTTCTTCTTGCTGCAGCACGGCTCGGGCTCGCTCGTGCACGAGCCGTCCACCTGGCGCGGCGTCGGCGGTGGCGGCAATGGCCCGTGGTGCAGCTACACCTGCCACGGCGGCGGCGGCGGCTCCGGGGCCGTGGGCGCGGGGGAGCTGCTGGAGACGCAGGCCGCGGGTGGCGCTGCCGCTGCCGAGCGCGACGGCGAGCGGAGGGCGAGGCGGCAGGCGTCGAACCGCGAGTCGGCGCGGCGCGCGCGGGCTCGGCGGAGGGGGCAGCTGGACGACCTGTCGTCGCGCGTGGCCGAGCTCCGCGCCGCGAACGCGCGGCTGGCCGTGGAGCTGAACCGCGTGGCGGCGGCGCGCGCGCGGGCGGCAAGGGAGAGCGCGCGACTGAGGGAGGAGGCGCGCGCTGCGGGAGAGGCTCGACGCCGCCGAGGCGCAGCAGGCGGCGGCGAAGGAAAACAAACCCGCCGGCGACGAAGAAGAACCCGGGACGACGCCAACGGACTAAGCTAGTACAGATCGCAAGCGTTCGACTAGAGACGGCATATATTGTTTCGTATGCACTACGAGGAGAGGGATAATCGCCATTTGTGCATAGCTGACTATCGTGAGAAGTAAATCATGGAGCTGCATGCATGATCGTTTATAAGGTCAGACATGTTATAGCCGATAGATTTGTAACCTTGGAGACTCTAGTTATTATTACTACTAGTACACCAGTTCGTAATGCAGTAAACTTATCAGATAGTTTTGTGTGGTCTAGCTATTTGAATTATATTGTTTTGTGTGGAATTTGCCGCGGCCATTGCATTTGCATAACAGTGGAGACATCGGATAGTTTTCGGCGACACAGCATGAGGGGGGATTGAGGCTAGCCGCCGGCGAGAACCGTCGGCCGCCGACCAAGCTTCTGCAGGACAGGCGACTTGAAGCTTTGTGGTCTTGGACACCATTGGCCAAGAATTTGTTTTTCCCCCCACGGCATCAAAGCGCCCAACGTATCCATCACTTCCCTTCAAAATTCAGAGTGAACTACGAGACCTAGCGGCGTCCCCGGTTGCCAGAGCTTCAGAGCCTTTTTTTTCTTTTGAAAGGGCGGCAAGAGCTTTACCACAAAATATATATTAGATGAGATAAATAAAAAGAAGGATTATCGGAGTGCAGGCTTCAGAGCCTCAGAGGTTCATTCCCGTACGCCTTTCAGTCCTTGCACGGTGCAAGCTCAGCCTACAGTGCAGGCTTATCGGTGCACGGTTGTGCAGAAGGCCACGTAGCTCACGTCAATTGAGATACGGCGCATCCTCGCCAGTCCAACCAAAAAAGTCCAAAACCATCTGCAGTTGTGACGAGGACATCGTAGCCAGAGCTCCAACGGCAATGATCAATTACCCGTAGCCGAGCAAAACAACTTCAATAAGAGGTGCATGCTTTCCTCTCTGGTTACACTTTGATATTAATGAGAATGTTATACTGCCTAAATCACGTATTCTACTTTTACTCAGGTTCACTCATGAAGATGGAACTTGTTCGAGTACTTTGGATACCCGTCCGAGTACTTTGGATTTTCGTCCGAGTACTTTTTCTCTTGACTCCTGAAGGCTATGAAGGCCATCAAGCACTTGATGGAAAGCTTGTTAAGTCGAATTTACAACATCATCAAGTTCCAAGTACTTTGGGATTTCTACTTATGAGGTTTGATCAGATTAGTGAAGACATATCAGAAGGTCAAGAGTCTGCTTGAGAATTTATCCAGGGTCAACTTCCCATGCAAAACTGTACCATCTCAGGAAGGGACAAAGGTCATTATATACATAGTTGAAAAATGCTCCAAGTCTAGTTTCCAACGCAACTGACAGCACATCATTTAGAATTCCCAATTAAGAGTAATGACCATTTCTTTGAAGACTGCGCAGCAGCCCAGGATCGGAGACGCGAGTGAACTGAAGAGGGCTTAATAAATGGTTCCACCACTTGGCTCTCCACTTCCCAACGTGATTCTTTCAATTCACACCTATCTTAAACTCATCTAGGAGGGTTATTCCTAGTATAAATATTCCCTATGTACTTCTGAAAATACAAGTTGAATTTTGATATACAAATAACCTCATATGGTTTTGCAGCCACGCTGCTGAGTAACTTGCACACTCTTGTTCTTCCTGGTTCTTCTTGGACTTGTGAAGAGATCCCTCTAGGTTCCGCTACTTCGTGCTCTACGGTTTTCAGCACGACTGCACCATTTTGTGTGGATTAGTTTCGGATTGTGGTTCTGCGATCGTTCGGAGATCGAGTCGAACTTCTCAAGGTTTCTGTCTCTCTCCCCGTCGCTTGGTCGCATCCAACCTTGGTCAGGTATAAAATTAGTTATCCCGCTGATTTCAGCAAGTTACCCTTTGTTCATAAACCTACTGTCGTGAAGATCGAGCCATCCTTATATTGATTCATATCGGGACCTATCATGTGGTAATCAGAACTATCGTTGTCACGGTAGGTTTTGTTATCACCCACATATTTATCATTTACTTTACCATCGGTTACTCTTTTGTTCCATGTCTTATAGTCCACTAAAAAGCCAAAAAAAATCCCCTAACCATTTCGTGGTACTGTTATCTTTGTGTGTGTTGCGTTCATCTAGTTGCTAGTCACCCCTTGTTATTAAAAAAATCAGAAAAAGTGTGAAAGATGAGTTGAAAAAAAAAGAGCAGAAAAAGAGAAGCGAAGTTGAAAGGGGCTGCGTTGCGGGTTGTGTAACCCAAAGTTTCAGATTTGTAATATCTAATTTGTGGTGCTTTTGACAGCAACTTTTATTTTTTTGAACGACTTACAACACTTGGGTTACAGTACCATAGCCTTTCTTGGACAGCCACCTATAGTCCACAAAAATCTAAAACCGGGCATCTCGATTTGTAATCCTTTCAGCCGCTTAACCATAGCTGGGTACTACCACTTTTTGCACACTCACAGTCCGGAAAGAGGGTAACAACTTTGGTAAGCAAGAGGTGAGGTTGTGTGATTCCACAAATTTAACCTTTTCCATATTTTCTTCCACTTTTCTAACATGGCAGGATCTGATTCGAGTGTTCACGGTAGCAATCATGGAGAAGAAGAACCTCTGATTGCGCGTGCTGAGTTACGCCAACTTGAAAACTCGTTGTTGGAGGCCATGGAGAGGATGTTCAATGAACGTCTCCCGGCAGCGGGTAGAAGGGCTCCACATCATGATGATAAAGAATTCGGAGATGAAAATTCAGGGTATGAAAATGGTTTTTGTGACCATTTTAGAGATGGTCGTGGTGGCCGTGGTGGTGGTAGGCGTGCTGGTCATGATGATCAGCGAAAAGGAGAAGCTCACATGCATTGCCATGGCCATCGTGTGCGCTTTGATGATGAAGAGGAGGTACATGATAATTATGATGATGATTTTTATGAAGATGAGAACCCTTTTGTAGATCATGGGCACTTTGAACATCGCCATGATCGCCGTCGTGGTGCTGCCCATGATGCTAACATCATCGTCATCGCACTTGAGATGATCCGGACAACATTGCTCATGTCAAGTTAAGTATTCCAAAATTTTCAGCAAAAGAAGATGCAGATGCATATCTTGAGTGGGAAGAGCAATGTGATCAAATTTTTAGAGTGCATAATCTCTCTGACTAGAGGCGTGTTAATTTTGCTTCTATTGAATTCTCTGGTTATGCTCTCACTTGGTGAAATCAAATGCAAGCAAATCAGCTTGTGTTGGAGCATGATCATATCAACACATGGGATGAGATGAAGAGACTAATGAGGAGACACTTTGTTCTCTCAAGCTATCAACGTGACCTTCACAATAGGTTACAAACATTGAGACAAGAATCCAAATCGGTTGATGATTATTACAAGAAGATGAAGTTGCTCTTGATTCGATCTGGGATTAGAGAAGATGATGAGTCAAAAATAGCAAGATTTTTGCATGGTCTATGCTGAAATTTCTGATTTTGTTGAGATGTTTCCATATCATAATCTGTAGGGTCATGTTGATCAAGCCATGCGCATTGAGACAAAAATTCAGCAAGAGAGACGTGGTCGGTCCTACGGGGGTCGATCTAACTCAACTCTATGGCGCCGGCAGCAGCCCGGTACCTCTGTTGGTGGTGGTCGATCTCAAGGTGTTGCAGCAAGGCTTTCTCCATCCATTGGTGCTGCAAAGACAATGGTTTCCACTGCTTCTTCACCTGCAATTCAGCGAGAAAATCGACGCCCTGTTTCAACAACATCAGCAGCTCCCTCTGCTGCATCATCTTCACATACCCAAGGCATTTGTGTCACAAGTGCCAAGGTCATGAACATATTGCTGCTGAATGTCCCAGTAGGAGGACGATGATTGTGAATGAGCAAGGTGAATGAAAATCTGAAAGTGAACCTGAAGATGAAGGTCCAAAATATGATGAAGGAAGTTTTAATGATGAGAATGAAATCCAACCCGATGAAGGTGATAATAATTGCTTCATTTCTCGTCAAGTGCTTAGTGTTACAGCTGTAAAAGAGGAGAATGGACAGCGGCACAATCTTTTTCACACCCGAGGCATGATCAAGGAAAAGTTGTGTAGAATTATTTTTGATAATGGCAGCTGCAATAATATTGCAAGTCTTAGTTGATAGAATGAGATTAAAACATCGACGCCATTCTTCTCCATACAAGATGCAATGGCTTAATGATTGTGGTGCGCTACGTGTAACCAACACTGTGACAATTTCTTCCTCTATTGGGAAATATAATGATCAAGTAGAGTGTGATGTGGTTCCTAAGCAAGTATGTCAGCTGTTGTTGGAAAGACCATGGTTGTATAACCGTGATGTTCAGATTTGTGGTCAAGCCAATAAGCTTATGCTCATGTATAAAGGAGAGCGAATCTCTTTGCTTCCTTTGACACCAGAGGAAATATTGCAAGATGACATCAAAAGAAAACAGCGAGAGAGTGAAAAACACTTGCGAGTGACCCACAAACATAGTGAGGGAGTGTGACGGAACAGTCCTACTTAAACTGACTCAGGTGTGATCTGTAGTGTAAAACACTAACACGTCACACAACTGGGTCAGCATAAGTCCGGAGTTCCATCGAGTGTCTCCGAGACAACCCGAATCATTAACTATCAGCTGTCTCATCACAAATACTCAGGATCCCAACACCAGAGGAAACATCACAGACATTGCTCAGGCACATATATATACAACATAGATAGATAAGAGTTATACAAACTAGGTAGCTCAAAACACAGGTGCTACAAGTTCAGCAACAGAGCTCTCAAAGATAATTAAACAAACTAACAATAGATCATGTCATGCCCAAACATGTCTGAGGCCTCGGACCACCACGGCGCCAGCGACAAGAGCTACTCCTTGGGCTCAACTGCAACAAGGGTCAAACAACCCTGAGTACAAAAGTACTCAGCCGGACTTACCCGACAAACTATTCTAAAAGGAGTTCAAGGGTATGCAAGGCTTTTGAAGTTTTAAAGAGAAACAAATAGACTCTTGCAAGGCCATAGCTTACTAAGTAATTAATCTAATTGCCATATTTCAGACTACCATGTTATTACCTTATGCGGCTAGGTGAGCCAACCAAGTATTACCAAACAATAAGATTAGCGAAATAAAGCAAGTATGAGAGCTTAATACTGAATAAAAAAAACACCTCAAGCATCTGTCAGGATCAAGCATGTATTGACACTCGGTGATTCGAATCGATTTCAAACCTTGCAGGGGAAAACCTGGAACATACGCCGCGTGTGCGCTCCCGGAAGGCCACACGAAGCTACTTTTTCCGCTGCGGCCACCATTGCCTGAACTGTGCCCACATAGCCCGGGGTCGCATCCCCAATCCCTACACAGTACTCGGGCAAAGGCATGTGGGTTATTGACTACGACCCCGCCCACATTCCTCGCCAGACACGGTGAGTCACAGTTCAACCGTTAGTACCACAGAAGTACATCAATTTCCCGGCTCCCTGTACCGGTATGTGCCCAGTACGTTCAAAGCTTGACCTCAGGCAGATCACAACAAAACCTATACTAAGTGGGGCCGGACCAGCTCTTGACCAATCAAAGCGTCCACATATTCCACTAACATCAATCTCATGTCCTGCCCAACACTTTCAAAGACTCACTAAACCAGTTTTAGCTTTCTAAAGCAAGCACTTCCTAGTGTGCAGGTGATCGGGAAACACCTGATTTCTACTGTTGTGAGCAGGTCTAAGCAACTCTACTTTATCTTTTTGAAAAGGTGGCAAAGATACTCTAATCAAGGATGGATCGTGAACTAAAATGGGATCCAACTCAACTCCTAATCTAATGCACAATCATAGGCTCAATCATAACAGTATTACTCAAATTATCAATGGGACAAGTATACTCCGGGGCTTGCCTGGCTCACTGATCTCGGGCTCTGCAGCTACGGGGACTTCTAGAGCTTGCGGTACTGCCTCGGCCTCCGACTCGAACACCTCGTCTCCCTCCTGGACTTCGTCAGGGACCTCCACCAACTCCGGCTGCAGCGAATCCTGGTCTAAACGACATGATGCAAAAACATGAAAAATTAAATGAGAGACCCTTAACCACCCTAAACCTTTGGATAACACCTAATAAGCGAAAGGAATTACTTAACTTAATTCAAGGATTATAAATAAAGAAATTATCTAATAAAACCTATATTTCTAACAAAACAAACCCCTAAACCTCTTCTAATAATCAAGGGTAATAATATAAAAACATCTAATATTAAGATCTAATGACTTAGATGCATAAACAAAAATGCAACTAATTAAATAAAATTAATTTCATCAATTTTAGAGTTCCCTACAAAAAAGATATGCAATTCTAATCATTTAACCTATTGAAATGCATTACTAAAAACCTAATAAAACCTAAACCTCCCAGTTTTCCAGAAAACCCCCTGACTTTATCCTTTTCAAACCCGTCGTCCATCCCTCTCCTGCACAGACGGACAGGCGGGGCCCGGCCCTCCTCTCTCTCTCACTGGCTGACCTGTGGGCCCGGCCCCTTCTCTCTCCCTTCTTCTCTCACACGCACGCGCGCACCCCGGCCTTGACCGGGCGGCGGCAGCGCGGACCGGCGACGGGAATCACCGGCGGCAAGACTTCCCTGCGACGACAACACCCCAAATCGATGTCCCTCGACCAAGAGAAGATTCTGGTATGGCTATTCCCAAAAACAAAGACTGGACCGTGGCGGGCGGCGACAGCGGTGAGCGGCGGCGGCAGAACTCGACGGCGGCGCCCGGACCTGATGTTCTCGCGGTTCCCTACGGCAACAAGCGGTGTCCATAGCATCTACGTGTCGAGGTGAAGCTACTACGCTGCTCCGTCCCTACGGGCGCGGCCTCTGGACTCCTAGCGCAGGTGGCGACCATGGTGGCGGCGACACGGGCGTTCCGGCCAACAGGGCCTCGGTTTTGGGACCAAAAAACCACGACGAGCAGCTATAAGGCATGAGGAACACAACCGTGCAGCTGGACAGTGAAGTGACGAGCGGCAAGACGGTGCTCACCGTGGATAGCTTGACGGCGGCTCGGCGGCATGGGCGGAACAGGGCAGGGCGCCGACGGCGAGCGAGTGGCGTTTCACGCATTCAAACGGGTCAGGGAGGAAGGCCAGGTGGTTGCGGTGTCGTGGCTGGAAGTAATCGGCCAGGGACGAAGCAATGGCTATGGATTTTGGTCGGCTGTGAGTTCGGCTCCTTCTGGTGCAGAAAGGGAAAACGAAGGGGAAAACAGCAACGGCGTAGTACTTATCCAAGAATTTTCACCGCTCTTCTCTTGCTCCACCTCCTGCCTGTGTGTGTGCCTCACTTCGATGTGCTGGCACGTGTAGGATAGCAAGATTCAGGGGTAGTACATCGTCGGCAAGCAGGTGATGCAGCCGTTGTCCCTCCAAAACTGCAGTACTTGTCTATACTCTGAACCTGCATATTTGCTCCCAGATTTTCATCCAACTTCGAATATAAGCTTTCTCTGGTAGTATGATAAAACTTGTAGCTGGTATAAATGGCTCCAAACATTGTTTAAATATTTATGCCAAAAGATCATAGATTCAACAGATATGGAGCTCTAAAAATTCGGCCCCAAGGCATGAACTCTGAAATTCTCTGACACCCTCCCAAAATCGTCGAATTCAACTACACATATCTCCATATTTCAAATGTAAGATTTACTCCAATTAATCAAAGTTGTAGCCTATACATAGGAGTACAATTCTCTTAATAACACCATGACCTAAATCTCAATACATTGAGAGATATTGAGCTCTGATAATAGGCCAAAATGCTGAATTAAAGTGTCCATTTCAGTTTCTCTGAATCCATTCAAAACCGACAGATTTGAGTCAAATTTGCTTCAGATTTTACATGTGAACTTTTTGAGCTCCCAATACCAAAGTTGTTGACAATACATAGTGCTTCATTTTCCTTAATATGACCACATGTTAATTCTCATTGTATGAACAGCTGTCGAGCACTGAACATAGACCAAACAATGGACATTCCAAGAATTCAGTTAAGTATTTATTTGGTCAAACTTTGCCTCAATATTTAAATACTCAAATCTGTAGATATTAGGTCAATCATCAACTTGATTATGCGAAGCAAGTATAAGGATTCATAATACAAGTGTTGCTGTCATACACTTCCATGCAAAAACTCTTACAAATTGAGCTCTAACATAGGCGGTCATCACTGTTTCAGTACTTAGGCAAACTCAACTAAGTCCTTATAAAATTCAGCATTTGAGCAAACTTTGATCCTATGTCATAAATGTTCTTTGAACATTTCTTTGGTCCAAATCAACTCTACTATGTATTCCGACACTTATACTTCAAGAGTCAATCATTCCCACTATACAGTGTTTAGGCATTTTCTCAAAATTGAAGCCCCTTAAATGCCTAATCATCATTACCACAGGTGATATGAAATTTATCCAAATTTGGTCAGTATATTTTGAATTCTTTTCAAACTTGACCAACCCAAGTATATTTGACCATTGGCTATTATCTGGAGTATTTTCTCAAGTTTGACTTGGTCAACCTTTTTAGGATACAATATACCAAAATGCCCCTAGATTGAATTGGTGCTCTCTGAGTATCATCTTTTCTTTATATTTCTCCTCATTAGTTCTTAATATCTTGAATAATTAACACCTGGGGTGTTACAGGGAGTGTCTCCAAAGTCAAATAAAACTCCACAACCTCAAAGAACCGAGCCAAAGGGAAAAGAGGGTTTAGTAATGATGGCTAGGAAGGGGGATTTAAGAGAATTGAGTGAACCCAAAGCTATGTTCTATGTACTCTTGTATAAGGACAATTTTCTTATCACTAACGACTTAACCTCTCCTTTGCCTAGTCTTGTTTTTGATGTACTACAGGAATATGACGACGTGTTTCCAGAGGAAGTACCACCAGGGCTGCCACCAAAGAGAGGGATTGAACATCAAATCGACCTTGTTCCTGGTGCATCACTCCCAAACCGCGCACCATACCGCACCAACCCGGAGGAAACAAAGGAATTTCAGCGCCAAGTGCAAGAGCTCATCAATAAAGGGTATGTAAAAGAAAACCTATCACCTTGTGCAGTCCCTGTTCTTTTAGTTCCAAAGAAAGATGGCTCATGGAGGATGTTTGTTGATTGCCGAGCCATTAATAACATCACAATAAGGTATAGACATCCCATACCTATACTTGATGACATGCTTGATGAGCTTAGTGGTGCTATCATTTTTACAAAGATTGATTTACGAAGTGGCTATCACCAAATAAGAATGAGAAAAGGAGATGAATGGAAAACAACCTTCAAAACCAAGTTTGGGTTGTATGAATGGTTGGTGATGCCTTTCGGATTGACCAATGCACCTAGTACTTTTATGAGATTGAAGAATCATGTGCTTAGAGCATTCATTGGAAAATTTGTTGTTGTCTACTTTGATGATATCCTGATTTACAGCAAGTCTCTTGCAGAACATGTTGAACATATAAAATGTGTCCTTGCTGTTTTAAGGAAGGAATGCTTGTATGCTAACCTTGCTAAGTACACCTTTTGCACCAACAAGGCAGTCTTTCTTGGCTTTGTTGTTTCAGGTCAAGGTGTGGAGGTGGATGAAGAAAAGATCAAAGCTGTTCGTGAGCGGTTGCCTCCACAAAATGTGAGCCAAGTACGAAGCTTCCTCGGACTTGCCGGTTTCTACCGTCGGTTTGTGAAAGATTTCAGTACCATTGCTGCCCCAATCAACGAGTTGACAAAGAAGAAAGTTCCATTCCATTGGGGTGTAGCACAAGACAAGGTATTTGAAGAGTTGAAATTGAATTTGAAGACAACTCCACTCCTTGCACTTCCAGATTTTGGTAAGACTTTTGAAATTGAATGTGATGCAAGTGGTATAGGGATTGGAGGTGTACTCATGCAGGAAGGAAGGCACATTGCATACTTCAGTGAAAAGCTAAGTGGTCTAACTCTTAATTATTCAGTTTATGATAAAGAACTTTATGCTTTTGTGAGGAGTTTGGAAACTTGGCAGCACTACCTTTTGCCTAAAGAATTTTTGATACAATCAAACCATGAATCATTGAAACATCTTAAGGGTCAATTAAAACTAAACAAAAGACATGCTAAATGAAGTGAATTTATTGAATCTTTTCCTTACATTGTCAAGTATAAGAAAAGGATGTTTTTGCTGATGCTTTGTCCCGACGTCATGTTTTGCTGTCTCAACTTGATGCAAAAATTATTGGTTTGAAAAGTGTTAAAGATTTATATGCTACTGATTCATACTTTGCTGAACCTTTTTCCCAATGTGGTGATGGCAAGGGTTGGGAAAAATTCCATTTGCATGATGGATTTTTGTTTCGGGCTAATAAACTTTGCATTCCAGATTGTTCTTTTCGTCTTTTGCTTTTGCAGGAAGCCCATGCTGGTGGACTGATGGGCCATTTCGGTGCTAAGAAAATAGAACAAGTGCTGGCTGACCACTTCTTTTGGCCTAAGATGAGGAGAGATGTGGAGCGATACGTCCTATGCGGCGTAACATGTCACAAAGCTAAGTCACGCTTGAGCCCTCTTGGTCTATACACTCCTTTGCCTATCCCTCATGTCCCATGGGAAGACATTTCTATGGACTTTGTTCTTGGTTTACCTCGAACCAAGAGGGGGAGGGATTCAATATTTGTTGTGATTGATCGGTTTAGCAAAATGGCTCATTTTATTCCTTATCATAAGAGCGATGATGCTTCAACATTGCTAAATTGTTTTTCAGGAAAATTGTGCGCCTACATGGTGTGCCACGAACAATTGTTTCAGATCGTGACACGAAGTTTTTGAGCTACTTTTGGAAGACATTGTGGGGAAAACTTGGGACAAGATTGCTGTTCTCCACAACATGTCACCCGAAACTGATGGACAAACCGAAGTTGTGAACCGCACCTTGTCAACATTGCTGCGAGCTGTCCTTAAGAAGAACTTGAAGCTTTGGGAAGAAAGCTTGCCTCATGTGAAATTTGCATATAACAAGGCAATACATTCCACAACAAAAGTTTCTCCATATAAGATTGTTTATAGCTTCAAACCTACTCCTCCCATCGATCTTTTGCCTTTACCTATGCAGAAACATGTAAACTTTGATGCAACCAAGCATGCTGAGTTTGTAAAGAAACTTCATGATCAATCTCGAGCCAATATTGAGAAGATGACCAAGCTGTATGAGAAGCGCGCCAACAAGGGACGCAAGAAAATGTTGTTTGAACAAGAAGACTTAGTTTGGGTGCATTTGCGCAAGGATCGTTTTCCTGACCACCGCAAGAGCAAGTTGCAGCCACGAGCCGATGGTCCATTCAAAGTGCTTCGCAAGATCAATGATAATGCATATGAAATTGATTTTTCAAGTACATATGGTGTTAGTACCAGCTTCAATGTCGCCGATCTATCTCCATTCTTTGGATTAGAAGAGTCGAGGACGACTCCTTTTCAAGAGGGGGAGGATGATGGGGACATCCCAGCCAGAGCTCCAACAGCACAAGTGTATGAAGGACCAATTACCCGTAGCCGAGCAAAACAACTTCAACAAGAGGTGTATGCTTTTCTCTCTGAGTTACACTTTGATTAATACGAATGTTATACTGCCTCAATCGCGTATTCTACTTTTACTCAGGTTCACTCATGAAGATGGAACTTGTCCGAGTACTTTGGATACCCGTCCGAGTACTTTGGATCTTCGTCCGAGTACTTTTTCTCTTGACTCCCGAAGGCTATGAGGGCCATCAAGCACTTGATGAAAAGTTTGCCAAGTCTAATTTACAACAACATCAAGCTCCGAGTACTTTTGGATTTCCACTTATGAGGTTTGATCAGGTTAGTGAAGACATATCAGAAGGTCAAGAGATTGCTCGAGAATTTATCCAGGGTCAACTTCCCATGCAAAATTGTACCATCTCGGGAAGGGACAGGGGTCATTATATACATGGTTGAAAAATATTCCAAGTCTAGTTTCCAACGCAACTGACGGCACATCATTTGGAATTCCTAATTAAAAGTAATGACCATTTCTTTGAAGATTATGCAGTAGCCCAGGATCGGAGACGCGCGTGAACTGAAGAGGACTTAATAAATGGTTCCATCACTTGGCTCTCCACTTTCCAACGTGGTGCCTTCAGTTCACACCTATCTTAAACTCATCTAGGAGGGTTGTTCCTAGTATAAATATCCCCTATGTACTTATAAAAACACAAGTTGAATTTTGATATACAAATAACCTCATATGGTTTTGCAGCCACGCTGCTGAGTGACTTGCACACCCTTGTTTTTTCTTGTTCTTCTTGGACTTGTGAAGAGATCCCTCTGGGGTCCGCTACTTCGTGCTCTACGATTTTCAATACGACTGCACCGTTTTGTGTGGATTAGTTTCAGATTGTGGTTCTACGGTCGTTCGGAGACCGAGTCGAAGTCCTCAAGGTTTTCGGTGCCTCTCTCCCTGTCGCTTGGTCGCATCCAACCTTAATCAGGTGTAAAGCTAGTTATCCCGCTGATTTCAGCAAATTACCCTTTGTTCATAAACCTACTGTCGTGAAGATCGGGCCATTCTTATATCGATTCATATCAGGTCCTATCAAGTTGCCAAATGCCAATCACCACGAGAAACACCTGCTACCAACACCACACGGGCACTGTGGTGCAACCGTGCAATACCAGCTACAGATGCTACATATTCTCAATACAATCAGAGCAAAGGCACCCAAATCAAAACTCCCAGCTGACCATCAGGCTGCCCTTCTGTGTGAGCTTGTCAAGAGATGACCTGAAGCATCTGACCTGAAACAATAGTATTGTCACATATGAAAGAAGCACAGACACACACAGTTGCTACTTGCCTACTTGCACCTCACTGCAGACTCGGATCAAGGCATGCAGAATTTCTGGTATTTCTTTCACGGCAGTATATCAAATCTGACATTCTGACCTGAGGCATGGAACACGTACCAGTTAGGGCCTGTTTAAATGTGGTGAAAAACTTTGCGAAATTTACTATAGCAATTTTAAACCGAAAATTAGGAGAACAAAACATGATCTAAATATAAAACTAATTACACAGGTGGACAGGAAATCGTAAGACGAATCTATTAAGTCTAATTAATCCATCATTAGAGATTATTTAATGTAGCACGACATTGTCTAATCATGGCCTGATTAGGCTTAATAGATTCGTCTCACAATTTCACCCGGGGGTTATGAAATGAGTTTTGTCAGTTATTCACATTTAATACTCCTAATTAGTATCAAACATTCGAATTTACTGTAGAGATGAAAAAGTTGGCGAATTTAAACAGGCCCTTACTTGATTGTTACACAGAAGTCGCATTGCAATCTTATCAGCAGTGGTGAAAGTATCACTAGCAGGCATTTGAGCAGTACCATCAGTAAAATAAGCAGAAGACATTCTGATATGCTGCAAGCAGAGCCCGAAAGAGGAGAATAAAAAAGATCCACTGTCTGCTCAAAGCTTGGAAATAAGCAAAAACTTAAAACGACCATTATGGAACAGCATGGGTATCTATATACTACTACTCTAGACTAGAAGTGGGAACACATAAAGGTAACCCACAAGCCAAAACTACTGAATATAGTCAGCAGGGTTCTATATACTACTACTCTAGAAGTGGGAACACATAAAGGTAACCCACAAGCCAAAACTACTGAATATAGTCAGTAGGGTGATGTTCATATCAAGATCAGCAGAGAGATCAATAGTGTTTACTTAAAAAATGACCCCAGCTGGCAACTAGGTGTTAGATCAACTAAGTTCAAGACCCATAGTAAGTATTGAGTAAATTCTAGTGTAACATCAATGTAGTAAGCATTGAGTAAATTCTGATGTAACATCAATGTTATGCCGCCTCATTTTTTTCTTGCTAAAGCATATAAGAGATGCTTCATCTGATACTGTAAAAAGATTGTTTTCTTCCAGCATGTTCCTGTAGGTTGATTTAAATGCAACAGATACTCATTATTTGAAGAACATTGCATTATATGCTAGTAACAGAGCATGCTTAGTCAATAACGGTTAGAAAAGTGACAATTTTGCAAGAACTATTTCAATTTCAAAACAACCATTGTTGCTAAACTTTGCCCATAACCATCTGATCTAAAATTGTTTGTCCAAAGTCCAAACAGTCTGTAGGCCACAGATTTGAGCAGTATCATCAGCAAAATAAGAAGAAAACCTTCAGGTATAAATAAAGCAGAGCCCGAATGAGGAGAATAAAAGACATCCACGAAATAAGAACTAAGAAGTGAAACAACTTAAAAGTTAAAACGGCCATATGGGACAGCATGGGCATTTATATACTACTACTACTCTAGAAGACAAAACTATTGAATATAGCAGAGGTGATGTTCATATCAAGATCAGAAGAGTGATCAATAATGTTTACTTAAAAACTCTCCCAGCTGGCAACTAGGTTCAGGAGAGCATCAATTCGGCACAAGGCCGATACTGAGCAGTAAGCATTGAGTAAATCTCCAATGTAACATCAATGTTGTGCCTCCTCATTTTTCTTGCTGAAGCATATAAGAGAAGCTTATCTCATACTGTAACAGTAACAAGATTATTTTCTTCCAGCATCAGCAGGTTCATCTAAGTGTAACAGATACTCATTGTGTGAAGAACATTGCATTATATGCTAGTTACCGAGCATGCTTTAGTCAAGTGGCCATTTTGCCAAACTGCCTCAAAATTCAAAACAACCATTTAACGCTAAGCACTGCTGCCATCTGATCTGAAAATGTTTGTCCAAACAGAGTCTGTGGGCACAGATATCTGAACAGCATGGACACGTAGCACTCTAGAAAAGGGCACACATGAAGGCAATCCAAAAGCCAAAACTATTGAAATGGTCAGCAGGCAATGTAGCTGGTAACTAAGGTTTAGGTTTCTTAAGAGCTATTCACTGCAATGCAGATACTGAGTAAGCACTGAGTACTCCCTCATTTTTTCCCATCTAATATTCTAAGAATACTGTTTTCTTCCAGCGTGTTCCTTCAGGTTGATCTACCTGTAATAGGAAACCACGTGCAATGTCCAAGATCTAGCAACAAAAGGTATCCAAGTACAGCAAATACATAAACCAAATGTACCATTTTAAATGTCTGAACAATAATCTACTGCTAAACAGTGATTGCATGCTTCACTTGCCTACTTGCCTTTCAACTTTTTTATGGAGTAAACTGAATTTTCAATACATCAATCGGGATTATGCTAATAGGACATAGGGGAATTGTACTAATTAGAGTGGAGCAGATGAGTTTGCATAAGAAAATAACTACATATAAATATAAATGGCAGTCTAAGAAATCTTTAGCTTAATATATACACTGTTGTTTCAGTTGAAGCCAACAGATAAGCAAGGCTAAATTGAGACTTCATGCACAGAAAACAAGCAGCTACAATGTTTATTCTGATATTTTGGTGGATGCCACTTGTTGAGCAAGCAAATACTAGTAATCACTCTACTGATAATTCTTTGAAAAACAATGAGAAAGAGTTTGCTATGTTATTGAAGCAACAAGACATATGTACAAATGTTACGACAATCGTTCTTACCAATCAACTCCCAAGCACAAAAGCTAAATCCTGAAAAAAAATCAAGACCATAGAAGTAGGATTCTGTTGGCAAGCCCTAGTGAGTGAGGTTTCTCACTTCCGTGAAATAATGGAATTGCATCCAACACATACCACACCAAAGCCGCCCTAGTTCAAATTTGCATCAGACCACCCAACTCTGCCATTGAGCCACCGGTGGAGCGGCGCCTCGCCCTTCGCCGCTCATACTCAGGGTCATCGGTGGGCAGCTCGTACCTGCACACCGGGCACGAGTTCCGTATGGCGAGCCACGGCCCGATGCACGCCCCGTGGTAGAAATGACCGCAGGGTAGCCGCGTGGCGAGCTCACCCTGCGCGAGGCCGTCCTTGCAGACGGCGCACCCCTGCGCGGCATCCTCCCCTCGGACGGCCACCACCTGGAGCCGCTCCACCGCCGCGCGCGCCGCCGGAGGGGCCCCGCCCGCCGCCGCGTCCGCGAGGTGCCCCGGCAGCACCTCGAACTCGTCCTCTTCCAGCGGCACCGGGAGCAGCTCCCACCCGACGCCGCTCCGGAAGATGCCGTCGAGCTCCGCGTCGCCGTCGCCGAAGTCGAACGGCGGCTCGTCGGAGAAGATCGAATCCTCCTCCCCGCTGTCGATCCCGTCCATCACGCCGAGCATCTCCCGCTCGTCGATGAACGCGAAAACGTCGGCGTCGACATCCGCTCCTAGTCCTAGTCCTCGCCCTCCACCTCCTCCAGCACCAGCAGCTCCGCCGACGCCGGGGGCAGCGTCGGCGATCTCCTCCCACTCGAACCCGTGGTCGGCGAGCTCGTCCTCAAGGCAATCCCAGAAGGGCGGGGAGCGGGGCCGCGAGGGGGAGAGGCGGCGAAAGTCGGGATCGGAGTCGAAGGAGAGGGGGGAGCCCGGGGTGGGGGTTAGGGTTCCCAGGTCGAAGCCCCGGGACAGGAGGTCGCGCGGGCAGCCGAGATCCTCCTCGATGGACTGGGAGAGGGAGACATAGGAGAGGTCCCCGAATGCGTCGTCGCCGACGTCGAGGAAGAGCTCGTCGCCGAAGCCCGCCATGGGAGGCGGCGGCGGCGGTGGCGGTGGGGGAGGGGAACGGATGGGGTGGTGGTGGTGCGGCCGGGCCGGGCCGTGTGAGGCGTGGCGTCCCCGTCTCGAGTTGGTGTCGCGTCTACTCACTCCACACGCCGTCACGCGGACGCAGTCAGACGACGGACGCCTCCGCCTTCGAGGGGCCTCGCTTTTACGTCTTCCTGCAGCGTATACGTAAAATACGAATACGTCTTCTGGTGGCGTTTGCGTAGGCCCAGCCCAAGCAGCCGTTGCCGCCACACGCAACAGGCCACAGTAGGGATGGCAACGGATCGGGTAAGGTGCAGGCAAGTAATTTGCCCGACCGCGAGCATACTTGCGGTGTCAATCTTTGCCCGCCCGCAACCATACCCGCGAGTAAAATTTTTTGCCCATGCCCGCGCCCACGGGTACGAGTCGAGTATCGGGTACCTATTGGGTAAAAGTAAAAAAATATCAACAATATTATATTAACGCGTACTACTGTGAAAGTCTGATAGCCACGTCGCCACGTAAGCAACAAAAATGGTTCAAAGTTTATATAACCAATGCTTAAATTATCTATACAATTAAAAAGTAACACAAACATACACAAATCTCTTTCTCACGAGCCAAATAAAAATTACAAAATAAAAATAAATTATTGTCTAACCATGCATAAACTAAATAAAATATAAGTGTTTAGAGTTTTTTTTGGTTTGAATCGTATTTCATGTCCGCATTCTACCTGCGGGTGAGAATTTATACCTGTACCCTCCGCCATGAGGTACGAAACCCGCGGTACCCGTAGCCGCGGGCAGAATTGCCATCCTAGCCAGCACAACCACCATCCCTGCTGCACGCGCAGAACTGTGCGCGAGAGCGAAGAGGGAGACGGCAAGCGAGCGACGCGGGCAGGGGGAGGAGCGAAACCGCAAGCCAGTGGATCCAATCACCTGACGCCATCTCGTCCCCGCGAGATTCCGAGGGAGGGGGCCAGGGCCAGTTGGCTGTCGCCGTCTCGCGTCGACATCGACGGGGGGATCACCGCGGGCCGGGGGGAGAACTCTAGCGCGTGGACAGCGACTGGATTTGCTGTATCCACTGTTTGGCTGGCTGATTGCATCACCTGGATGCAGCTCTGCGTTTCCTGGCTATAAAGCGACGGGGCCTGCAGCAGCTGGACTTCGGAGACTGGAGAGAGGTCTCCCGCAAATTCTGCCTGCTTGGCTCCGGTTCAGTTTGGTTCACTGTTCGGTTTCAGATCCGGGAGGGGTATCATAATTCAGAGAGCTGGATTGTGGCAAGGTTTGGCCTTTTTCTCTTCATCTTCTTTGCCTAGAGTTCGTGATGGGGAGCCGATGGTTATTTCTTGGATTGGATTATGGGGAAGTTCATTTCCTTGTGTTTTTGTGAGTGTATTCTGGGTTTATCTGAGGTGAATTTCGGTAGAATTTTAAGGTTGTTCTTGTTTCACTTGTAGTTTCTGGGTTCCATTCGAGTGCGGGCGATTTTAGGCTGATCACGGGTGTATCTGCTAGTTGCAATGGTGGATTGTGTCGAAATTGTTTGTTGATGTGAATTGTGTTGGAAACATTGGAATTCGAGGCATGCTTTAACTGACCTACGTCCTTGGGTATCTAGTTTTAGGAAGTGAATCGTGTGATATCAACTCGTCGTTTACTACTTTAATTCTCTTCTTACTTCTGTTTTGGGAAGCTTTGTTTGTTCTTAACTATGAACTGATGAAGCATTGCTACCAGAATTGTTTTGGTTCTTCAATGGATCTGTGTTGATTTAACAAAAGTACACATCTAGTTTAGGTAATTATTAATGCTAAACAGCGTAAGAAATGGAAATGAACACTGAGTGTCACAACTCAAATCAAGATAGATTTCATTTAGGAAATATTTGAGTAAAAAAATGCAATATAATTGATCATTTAAATCAGTAATCTGTTATACTGAATTGCTGACTGGAAACATTTTTCATCCAGGTGACTGAGTGATAAAAAAATGGGGATCAGAGATGGATCGTCAAACGGGAACCAGCAAACAGTGCACAAGGAAATACGAGTTGAGACCACACCACTTCTTCCAGTCAAAGTAGAGGAGGACGGGTTTCATGAGTTCAATGGTGCTTCATTCTCAGGGGCGGTTTTCAATCTGTCTACCACCATAGTTGGGGCTGGAATTATGGCACTGCCAGCAAGTATCAAGATGCTGGGCATTATCCCTGGAATTCTGATGATCATCATTGTGGCACTGCTCACAGAGGCATCCATTGACATGCTTGTCAGGTGCAGCCACCAGGGTAAAATTACATCATATGGGTGGCTGATGGGTGAGGTTTTCGGACAGTGGGGGAGAATTGCACTGCAAGCCTCTGTCATCATAAACAATGTCGGTGTGCTGATTGTTTACATGATTATCATTGGTACTCTCAAACGCAGCATTCTGCCCTCTACTTTTAATCTTACTTTTGAACTTTTGAGATGTACGATTGAAATGACTAGATACAAGAAATGTAGTTCTCCAGGTGTACTTAGTAGTCCTTTTTAACAGACACGATCGTTAAACTCTTTTCGGGCATGCCTTTGGAGCCCCATATAATTCCAACTTTTACTTAAAAGTTTCAGATAGAACACGTTTTCAAATTTGTATCATAGATTTATATATGAGATTCCTTAGTAGGTTGCTTTCTGGTTAATTTCAGGAACTTAGTTACTACCTTCCTGACAATAGTTTCTTGCCTGTTTAAAAAAGAGAGAAGGAAATGTTCCTTTTGGATAGCACCTTGCTTCTTAAAATGAACAGCTTTATATGCAATGAAATATGATTAACATCGTTCTTAAACTTTTGATAGGTGATGTATTGTCTGGAACAACATCAGCCGGCGTTCATCACCGTGGTATATTGGAGGGATGGTTTGGAGCTCATTTGTGGAATTCTCGTCCTATTGTTCTTTTTGCTACAGCTCTTTTGGTGTTTGCTCCACTGGTGAGCTTTAAGCGTTTGGGTATGTGTACATGTTTGCATGTTGGGAAAAATTTCCATCAACATACCCTCTTATTAGCTGCATACTAATTAAAGTAAATCTTGTCATTTCCCGCAGATTCATTGAGATACACATCTGCTCTATCAGTTGCCTTGGCAGTAGTTTTTGTTGTAATTACTGCTGGGATTGCGATCATCAAGCTCTTCAATGGAACTGTAGCAATGCCCAAACTTTTTCCAGAATTAGATGGTCTTAATTCTATCTGGAATCTTTTTACAGCTGTCCCTGTTCTTGTTACTGCCTACATCTGCCACTATAACGGTATGCACTATCATTGTACATATAGTTTTCTGATTGTTCAAACATTCAGATTCTAAATTCACCCTGTTCATGATTCCACAGTTCACAGCATTGACAATGAACTTGAGGACAGAACACAGATCAAACCTATTGTGCGAACATCACTGGTCCTGTGTTCCAGTGTTTACATTGCCACAAGTTTCTTTGCATATCTCCTCTTCGGTGAGGGCACACTGGATGACGTGCTTGCCAACTTTGATGCAAATCTTGGCATTCCATTCAGTTCAGTCTTTGATGATATAGTGCGTGTGAGCTATGCTGCGCATGTCATGCTTGTCTTTCCCATTGTCTTCTTTGCCCTTCGGCTCAACTTGGATGGATTGCTCTTCCCCACGTCGAGGCACATTTCTCATGACAATAAGAGATTTGCCATCATCACCTTCTCTCTTCTCACAGTAATTTATCTTGCTGCCATTCTTATACCGAGCATCTGGGACGCATTCCAATTTACTGGTGCCACAGCTGCTGTCCTTATCGGTTTCATCTTCCCTGCCATGGTCATACTTAGGTAAATAAATGTTTATTCCGGTGTATATGCCCTACTAGGCGGTACATTTTACATAAGTACATAACACATAATAACATGCTTAATTTTTGCAGGGATTCTTATGGAATTGCTACCAAGCGTGACAAGATCCTTGCTGTGACCATGATTGTGCTTGCTGTTCTCTCAAATTCTGTTGCCTTATACAGTGACGCAATGAACATCTTCCGTAAAAAGGAGGTGGCCTAAACTTCAACTTGAAAGGAGAGTCGTTGTCGATGCAGGAAGCACGGCTTGTTGTTGAAAATTCAGATGCTATGAAGCAAGATGATCTCTTTGTTCACACCTGAGAATCCAGTCACTTGAAAGAATTGGATGCTTGAAGTTTGGTGGTCTTCTGTACAAAAACCGGCTCAGTGTCCAGTTGAGCCGCTTGCAATATGTGTACTCGATGTGCTTTTATTAGGCTATTAGCAGAGAAGAGAGTATAGCTTGGAAAAACAAAACTTTCTTCCACAATAATGTATAGCTGTACCAATGTCCGAATTTTGTCAAAAATTGTCAAATGTGTTTGTCACGATTAAGAATAAAGTGATTATTATTCACATGTTACCATCTTTTCATTTTCATGAGAAGTTGCAAAATTCCTTAACTGCCCATGATGTTCTGAATTTGCTCCAATATGATATCTGAAATTGAGCCGCTCATATACAATACAGAGTACAGAGACAACTCTATGTTCATGAGTAGCTGTACAGTAGAGATGTGTTGTTGCCTTCCGTTGGAGCCAAGGGGCACCCCCTTCCTTGTGCAGGTATGCTGAATCTTTGGGCATCTTGAAAGGTCAAGGCGCCAAGCAATCAAGACCGCAAATTAGGCACTCCAGGGCCCAGGCTGCTACTGACAGCTTCTGTGGCGAGGGACCCCTGAAAGCTGAAACAAACAAAAAAAAAGTTATTTCTTGCACAATTTCTTCCTCCTGCAAACAAAATCTTGTACTTTTGCGATTCTTAGCATCCAAGTTGGCCAATGACTACACTGGTGGAATCGTTGGGATCTCTAATTGCGATAGCCTTATCTTTCTGTCACTAGCAGCCTGTTGTCATCATAAAGAAAAGAAGAATAAGAAAGAGACTAGCAACTCATTTCAGGCATCAAATGAGTAAGCCTAGCGGCCTAGTGCATGTAGTTTTATAGATGATGAGTTCGATTAGGCGGAAACTCGTTGCATAACGACAGTCCAATCAAAGCAATGAGTATGAATATAAGGTAAATTAGTTGCAGATGGCTTGCTTAGAGCCACAAGTTCAGACGCTGAGGCAGGAGTCAGCAAGAGAATGATTCACCGAGGGACCCAGATGTGGCTTTCAGCATGGTTAACTTTGCGACTTGCAAGGTAGCCGTGAAATATTTGTGGCCCATTCTTCTCCACAATTTACAGTAACTAGTTGGTGAAAAGATGATAATGGTTCACTCATAGGAGTAAGTAGCTTGACAAGCAAACACATGCTCTCCCACTGTGCCCACCTTTGTCGATGTCGTTGTGACTGTCCAGTATATTTGCCCCCCACCCCGCGCTTGTGCTCATATCTCTCACCAATCAGGCGCTGGGCGCTTGTTTTAGAGATAACAAAGGTTCAACTCCAGAATTAAGTTCGTCAATCCTAAGATTCTTCTCTCAGGGCCTGTATGGCTCATCCCTCAAGCAAAGTGAAATGCACATCTGCACGACTCCATGACGGGAACATCCTCCAGTCGGCTTCTAATAAGCGCAGATACTTCGAATTGAAGACAAACATGAATGCATGATCAAGGAGAGGAACTAAGGGGGTGTTTAAATCTGATGAATTGGTGAAAAGTTTATGCATTGGGCCGTGTGCACAGAGAGAAGAAATGAACTGACACGGTTCTCAAGGTGAAAACTTTATGCAAAGTTGCCGAATTTAAACACGCCCTAAATGAGAAGGCAGAGTTTATACGCGTCGACCTGGTGGTGATGCCTGCACCGTGCAGGCTGCAGCGATCGCGAGTTCGCGATACGTACCCGCGCACTGACAGCCGTGGGACGGTTTGGTGTTTCGGAATCATATGGGTACTTGTCTCATGGCTTGTCGTGCCGTCTTTTTTTGGTTTTTGATCCTTTTTGGAAAAGAATATCACAAATAGACCCTCTGGGGAAAGAATTCTAAAAATGGACCCTGGGGTCGGCGCCGTGATTCACGGCGCTGAGAGTACTCTGAACTTGTGAGCAATCAAGGGGGTGTTTAGTTCACCCCCTCTCTCCTCCATTTTGCATAATACGCGCTTCCCAATGCACTTTTTTCTCTCTGTGGCATGCGACCCAATGCATAAAAACACTATGCATAAAAATACTATGCATAACAACATCTAAACACCCCCTAAATAGAGCCATCTTTACTCAAAAAATAACTCAATAAGTAGAACGATGTCTATTAAATTAAATAAGCTATCGCCTAGGATAAAAAAAATTAATGTAACAAAGTAAATAAAAAAACTAGGTCTTTTATGAGATATAATTTCTTCACGATATTCAAGATCCAAGATATACTAAGATATACGTGGTATTAATTTGCATATAAAACAGTAGCGTTTGTATTAGAGAGATAGGTCTTGGGTTTGAAGATGGCCTAAGGCCAGTCCCAATGCATGGTTTAATTGCACTATTATCAAGATTGGAAACCAGGTAGTCATGCCTGGTGGGTATCATGGCGATTAAAATCCTCTCTTATCTGATAAAACTCTCTCATTGCCAAGTCATAAAAATGTTGATGCGACATTGAATTTAATGCCCATTAAATTCTTTTTGAAACTCCGTTGAGAACAATATAAATTTTCTCGTAATTAGGTTCAACCTCCAACTCAGCCCAGCTATTTTTTGTTAATAGGGAGACATAGTGAACTCGTTAATGTTGGCACTGCGGGTCCGATCTCTCAAAGATGAACACGAAAGGATGCATGCGTGTGCATATTGCTATATGTCTATAATGTGTTTCGAAAAAAAGGCGATACAACCAGAATTTCGACACCCATACGAGTACAAGTCCATCTTATACAACTTTTTTCTTCCAACTCCACATCTCGTGCTTAGTCGGTGAGCTTTTATTCTCTCCTGTATCGCCCTTCTCTTGACATGACAGGACGTCATGCCCTAAGGGTAAGGTTAATGTTTGTGTAAAATCAGTCTATATGGATGGGTCTATGTGAGTGGGTTTTAACTATTTCAGTAGACACGATGTGCTATCTACAGTTGGGCCACAAGTCCAGGATTAGAAAAGAGTATAGCACTATTATTTTATTTCTTATTCTTATGGCGTGCCCATATACATATGGGTGGCTCAAACTATAAACTATTATAAAGACCGCTCTCATAATGCATATAGATGAACGTATAATGGCGGTGCCTTAATACTGCTAACACTAGATTATTACGTATCTTATTTTAAGGGGGCTTGTGCCCCCTATAGGAACTTTTTTTTACTATTTTCTAATTTAAATGATGTATGATATGTGTGTAAATGGCTTGTTACTATCTAGTTGATTCAAAGCAAAACAATTTATTTCATCTAAAACCATCGCCCCTTATTTCCATTGAGCAGGGCCAAATGAATCCACCACGTAATATCACCGTGGGCTCTATTAAACATTACAGTCATCCCATGGATAAATGGTATTGAACAATGTTTCTCCAAAGGATTGGATTTTGACAAATTTCATCGGGTCTGGCGTCCAACTAGATGAAACTACATGTGCACAGATATCAACTAGTCTTTGAAATTAAGAAGAGAGAGGGAACGGTTAATGACCAAAATTGGCAAGAAATAGGTTTTGCAGGGAAACCGGTCTGACCGGATCCAAGAAGCGGTTGAACCGGTTTGGTTCACTGTGGCGCATTTGACAAGGCAATCCGGTCTGACCGGATGTAGAAACCGGTTTGACTGGTTTTCCCTGACTCTTAGTAGATTTAGACTCTTTTTGTAGATTCGAGTTGTAATAGGACTCTTCTTGCGGGGCAAGACCTCCCCACCCTATAAATATAAAGGGCCACGGCCGATTGAGGGAGGATCCAATCGATCAAATACAATTTATCTATTATTTTGTCTCTACTTTTTGTTTTTCCAAACTCTAGCTCTTCCAAACCCTAATTGTTGTTCCTCCTTTGTCTCGACGGCGTTTGAGGACGTTCTAGATGGCCTGCCGATCCTAGAACAACCATGCACACACTTGCCCTGACGAGGTCCCTCCCGGACAAGTGTTCGTTGGTTCATCGTCGGGTTCTCCGGCGAGAACCAGTCTAACCGGTTACCAGAACCGGTCTGACCGGTCTGCTCAGAGGTCCTGCAAGGAGCTCCTCTGCGTGTGCGAGTATTTGGCGCGGCACGTTTTTGCGTCAACATACTTTTTGGCGACTCCGCTGAGGAGAAAGAAAAAGGGATCTACTATCATGTCAAATCTACCAAAGCCAGGCGAAGTTGATCCTGATAATATTCAAAGGCCGACTGCTAATGAGCTATCGGCTGAGGATCGCCATCTTTATGAACAAGTCCTACAGCAAGAGAAGGAGGCGATGGAACAAGCCAAGAAGAAAATAAAAGACAAAGCTCAATGGTTCCTGTCGCACTTCTCCAAGAACCGAAAAGGTGCTATCTCCAAGAACAAGGAGGTGGTTCAACTTTCAGAAGAAGAAGAAGAAAAAGATGAGGTAACACCCACTGTGAGTACTGCACCAGAGCCTGTTACTCTTGATCAAATTAATAGATTACTAGTTTCTGGTCAAGAAAAAGTTCTTACCATTGTTCAAGGCATGATTGATAAATCCGTAGGAAAACAACCTTCAACCGTAACTAGTAATGCTGTTAGATCTGATATGGCCGGTACTTCACAGCATACAATTGAACCTCAAAATTCATCGGCAGCAATACCACCCAAAGAACCACAATATGGGATGCCGTTGAATTATTCTGCAGGGCAAAATCTTCCAGGACAATCTGGCCAGGCAATTTTGGTCAGACCGGTTTCAGTAACCGGTCAAACCGGTTTGAACGCCACTACGCAGTATGGCCAGATTCCAGTCAGACCGGTTGTAGGAACCGGTCCAACCGGTTTGGGTGATTTTGTTCAGGCTAAACCTATAGCTAGCACATCACATGTTCATGCTAATTTTGGCCGAATCAATGGTGTTTCTAGTTATATATCTTCATATACTCCAATGACATATACTATAAATCCTATGTCTTCCCAAAGTTCGGGTTATTTGCATCAACCATTGCATGCACCACCAAACCATATGTTACAACAAGTGCCAAATGTTGATGATCAGCAACAGCCAAATGATCTTTATATTAAAAGTTTGCTTGAAGAATATAAAAAGGATTTGGCTATTATGATTAAAGATACTTTTGGCGTAGAGGTTAAGGATAAAACTTTGGCATGTCAAAAACCTTATCCTGCAAATTTTGATACTATGCCTTATCCTCAAGGTTTTAAAGTGCCAGAGTTTGTTAAATTTACTGGAGAAGACAATAGGACTATATGGGAGCATATTAGCCAGTTTAATGCACAATTGGGTATTCATGGTAGTATTGATCATTTGAAAATCAGATTATTCCCTTTGTCATTATCTGATACTGCTTTTTCATGGTTTTCGGCATGGTCTCAATTAGAGCATAAATTTCATGAGCACTTTTATAGTGGTGATAATAAATTGAGACTATCTCACTTAACATCAGTTACACAAAAGAATGATGAATCTATTGCTGAATATATTAGAAGGCTTAGAGATACAAAAAACCGATGTTATAGTTTGATTATTTCTGAAAAGGATCTTACCGAATTGTCTTTTAATGGTTTGAAATCTCATATCAAAAATAAATTAGAAGGTTATGAATTTCTTACCATTAACCAAGTATTACAAAAGGTTTTGGCTCAAGAAAGCCGAAGTAAAGATACTCGGCCAAAATCTGATTGGCCTAATCTGCATATGCTAAACTATGATTCATTGGACGATGAGAATGGAGAGGTATGTGCTGCTGAATTTATATGGCCGAGCAAGTCTCAATCATATAGTTGCCCTTCTCTTAAACCGATTCACAAAAATCGGCAAGAAGAAGTGAAATTTACTTTTGATATATCCAAGTGTGATAGGATATTTGATGAGTTGCATAAAAATGGATACATCAGGACTACATATACTGTACCATCACTTGATGAGTTGAAGCGACGTGCATATTGTAAATTTCATAATTCTTTTTCATATGCAACTAATGATTGTAATGTTTTTCGTAGGCAAATTCAATCGGCCCTTAACGAAGGCCATTTGACTTTGCTTGGAATGCAAGTTGATTCAAATCCTTTTCCTAAGAATTTCTCTGTCAATACCATTGAAATACAGAGTCCCAAAGTGTTGATCAGGCTGAGTCAAGCCGATACAACAAAAGGGAAAAATGTAATCATTGGTGAGGAACGATCAGAACAGAAAAAGAACAAGAAGGTGTGGCTGAAAAAGGACCCTCAAGTTGCAAATAAGAAATCGACACTCGGGGGGGCAAACCAAAAGCAAAGACACTTGTTCTGACAGAACCGGTTTAACCGGTTCGCCGAACCAGTCAGACCAGTTTATACCTGGAGTTCCTGGTACTTTAAAGAAAAAAGCAAAGCTGACCTTTGAAGAGCTTTTGAAAAAATATAAGAAGAAGGGAGCTGCCCAGAAGAAAAGGAGTCGACCATATAGCACTAGAGATGCAAATTCACCACCAAAGCATCAAGGGCAACAAGAATTTTACCAACAACAAGGTAATTGGGTTGCACTATATTATCTTGCTGGATCATACATGTCATTGCCTTGGTCATATCCTTGTTATTATGCTCCTGGTGACTATAATAATATGTACATGCAATCATATGTTATTTCATATCCAAATTATGGTGCATTACAACAACCGATTGCTTACAATAGTAATCTGGTTAAAGGAGATGCATGTACCGATCCCAAACGGTATGAGAACAGCAGCAAGCAAGATTCTAAGTATATGCAGCCGAGGTGGTGTCCCTCAGGCTTATCTCATACTCAAAAGAGAAAACTACAGAGGATGTGCAGGCAATCAATGAAGCCAGAAGTTGAGCAGAAATCAGCAGCACCTACAAGGATGGTGTGGAGACCAAAGCAAGTTGCCTCAACTTCAGCATAGGCGGGATGCATGACATGGCCGATGTTTTATGTATTTAGCATCGTCCAGAGAATAATTTTGGTCTTAGAAGTGTTTAGGGGGGGCATATGTTGACGACCAAAATTGGCAAGAAACAGGTTTTGCAGGGAAACCGATCTGACCGGATCCAAGAAGCGGTTGAACCGGTTTGGTTCACTGTGGCGCATTTGATAATGCAATCCGGTCTGACCGGATGTAGAAACCGGTTTGACCGGCTTTCCCTGACTCTTAGTAGATTTGGACTCTTTTTGTAAATTCGAGTTGTAATAGGACTCTTCTTGCGGGGCAAGACCTCCCCACGCTATAAATATAAAGGGTCACGGCCGATTGAGGGAGGATCCAATCGATCAAATACAATTTATCTATTATTTTGTCTCTACCTTTTGTTTTTCCAAACCTTAGCTCTTCCAAACCCTAATTGCTGTTCCTCCTTTGTCTCGACGGCGTTTGAGGACGTTCTAGGTGGCCTGCCGATCCTAGAACAGCCCTGCACACACTTGCCCTGTCGGGGTCCCTCCCGGACAAGTGTTCGTTGGTTCATCGTCGGGTTCTCTGACGAGAACCGGTCTAACCGGTTACCAGAACCGGTCTGACCGGTCTGCTCAGAGGTGTTGCAAGGAGCTCCTCTGCGTGTGCGAGTATTTGGCGCGGCACGTTTTTGCGTCAACAGGAACCACACCATGAAACTGTATATTGGCGAGGTAGTTTTGAAACACCATTTCATTTCATTCTTGTCTGGATGGGTAGTTTTGAAACACCATTTCATTTCATTCTTGTCTAGATGGCTATTTTGGAAACATCAAAATGAAACCAACTATCGGGATTAGCTTTACTCAGTCCTTTCCATTGTCTCGGCAGGATTAAACGATTGTAGTTGTAATTATAACGGGAAGTCTTGCGTAATAACTTCCTTCATCATTTACTAATGCACTTCGTCTTCTACATTTATTCATCACCATGTTTAAACAAAAGCTGGTGTTTGTGGGACCTGGAACAAGTATTATTAACATAGTGTTATTGCTAGACCACAAATATTATAAACGACTAGTCCATCAACCCGTGCTCCCGCATGGGCTAATATTTTTAAAAGTTACTATATTTAAAATTATTTAAAAATTAAACTCTTATCTAATAATCAAAATTGTTTACATACTACTCTTTTATTTTTGTCAATACTTCAACATAATGCTCAGAAAGATGTGTACTTATCATTTTCTATTTGAAATTGATTTTTAAATAGTAATTACTCTATACACTTTTTCATCCACATTCATAATTCGTACACTTTGTATCGCGCCTCCATACATTATATTTAACATAAAAATCAATATTTTCATTACTTTCTCATATATTTTTATCTTTACCTATTTCTATAGAGATGATTGTTTTTTCTTTTTTTGTCCGTCCTAATAGGTGGGTCTCACCTATTGCGAAGAACTGTAACCACAGTTCTAACTGTCGGTATTGGTTTTTTAATTGGATTAGAGTCCTAACTGAACCCATCAATCTTTATCTCCTACCTTTCTATCTTTATCTATATATATCTTTACCTATTTCTAAAGGAAGGAACGTTTCAGCGGTTTGTCATATACGTCTCACGATCGGATTAGACATGCTTCACCCTGTCCTTTGATCAGATTAGGAAAAGCAAGTTAATTACTTTAACTTGCTTAGAAAAATGATATAACGATCTTCATCCGTAGCGACACACGGGCAAGGTTGCTAGTACATGTATAAATGGTCTACATGGTGTCACTCATGATGTGTATATACTTTAACTTATTATTTCTATGTTAACAATGATAAATTACCGTAATTTAGAATCATATATCACTTTACTTTTAGACTTTTTGGTAGAATACACATGAAGATAATTAGATTAAGATTTAGGTGTTTAGTTTATGTTATCTTTAATAACTGATGGGATATGAAAAATTTCTACCCCATAAACCAGGAACTACTGCTGTTATGGATCATGGAATTACCACTAGACGCGTAGATGCAGCGGAAACGTCTCGATGAAGACGAAGCATGTCGGAGCAGTGCCGTGCAGTTGCTTACGTCCTTCTCGTGCGGCTTGTCCTTGTGCTCTAGATGCAGCACCTCCGAGGTATCCACACGTGCAGGGAGGAAGCGTCACGCCCCAGACTGCTAGGTCCGCAGGAGCAATGAGGCGTGGGCGTGGGAGGCGCGGCGGCTATTGGGCGAATTAGGGTTAGCCCTAAGCCACACCCCCGCCCCTCATTATATAGGCGTCCCTAACAGGCCTCTAGGTTCGAGGCCCATTAGCACTCCTAAACCTGGTCCAATTTGGATCCTATCCGAGTTAGGCTTCCAACCCCTTAAGTGTGTGACCCTATGGACTCACGTATACATAGACATGGCCCGAGTACTCCTACTCGACCCAATAGTTGATAGTGGCCTTTAGCAAGACTTGTCAACTCCTATGCACACGCAAAGATCATATCAGACGAACCATCACAACATCATGTACATGCCATTCACTTTGCCTCACGATATTTGGTCTAGCTCCAAGCCGACCTCTCTTTCTCGACACTGTGACTCGGGATCCTTTTAGTAGGTTAACACTTAACCTAAGCACGGCCATGCATTTCTTGATCCGATCACTCGAGGGGCCCAGAGATATCTTTCTCACGCAGAGAGGGGCAAATCTCATTTTGACTGACCATTACTTACAGCATGTTTCCTGACAAGCCCGAAAGCCACCTTTGTAACTACCCAGTTACGGAGTAATGTTTGATAGCCCCTAAACAAGTCATTTCATATCTTAAGTACATGCGACAATCTCAGGTCTAAGGACATAGCATACATGTTGTGTAAAGAGAGAATTACAATTTCTCACGTTGGGTCAGTCCAGCCTCATGTCATACATGTGCCCACATTATTAGTTTGACATCTCTATGCCCATGACTTATGAAACATAGTCATCAACTAATACATATGCTAGTCATCAACTTCGACTAGGGACTCTTTTACAATAACCATACAATTAAAAGAGTTTCACAAACAATTCACATAATTGCCAATCAATATAAGTTTGCCATTCATGGATATTCAATAAACAAATAATATATCATGGATACAACGAAATATGATCATCTCTATGATTACCTCTAGGGCATATTTCTAACAATAACAACATACGTGGTAACTTAGATACAAATTTTGAATGTTGTTTTAAATTATCCTTTATAATGATATGCATGAGTAAATTAGATAAAAATTATGGGGTTAATTTAAATTATTTTTTTATAATGGCATAGCTCGATAATTTAAATTCTTTTTTAGGATCTATTTTAGAATACTTTTATAATGACAGTGGTGGGTAACTTTTTTAAAAAATATAATAGACCAATGACTATGGTTATTAGAGTTTACATGATTGACGTTTCTGATTTTTGTGAGAATTTTTAGGATTTATCTTTTTTCTAGCATGTCTCGTGATAACTAATGCGGAGTCTCCAAATAAAAAATTAAGGCTACATTGCTACCAAACTATTATAAACTATATCTCATTTGTTTAAATATTCGAATGCAATATCTATATAGATATATATTTATTATTTTCATCTGATTGTGACAGACCTTTGTTAGTAATTACTCTATAATGTTTTCATACATAATTATAATCTTTAAATTTTCACTTTGCATCACATGTATGTCTTGAATTTATTTAATGAACCCTAAGTTTTAACTATAATTTTAACATAGAATTCTATATTTTCGTCACTTCCCCTATATATTTATAAATGACAACACACATTATGCGTATATACCTTAATCACTATATAATATACCAATAGTGTACGAAATACGCAGTTTAGAATCTTATATTGGTGTATATTTTTAATTAAGGTGATTTGGATTCCAATGTAGGATTACCTCATGTTATTTTTAATAGTGACATATGTGAGTTATTTTTTAGGTATTTGTAGTGGGTAATTTAGTTGTAAATTTAAGAGGTTATTTTAAATATTGTTTATAATGGCATAATGTTTAATTTTGATAAATATTAGGGGTTCCTTTGGTTTATTTTATATAATGGCAGAGGTAGGTAATTTTAATATAGATTTAGGGGGTTACTTTAAACTATTTTCATAATGGCATAGGTGGGTAATTTTTTAGAAAATATAATAGATCTAATGGCTATGATGATTTGAGTGTTTCAATTGATGGCCATATATTTTGCTTTTTTGTGAGAATTTTTAGGATTTCTCTCTTTTTCTAGTGTGTCCACCTAGGATCCTATGTGGCTTCATCTGGAGGCTTCAAAAGGAGTCTCCAATTAGTAATATATATAGTAAGATATGCTAGGTACCGCATGTCCGTCGTCAAATGGAGCTTGCATCCCTGATCACTAGCACCTTAAACTACAGCAGACAAATTAAACAGCACAAATAAAATGACGCTGCAACCATGTGACTAAAACTGTGAAAATAGGAGAACAAAAATATTCAGAGAACAAGGTTTTCTTTTGTGACACGTAGCGACCTTATGGACCATTATTTTCTAATTATATGGGAAAAGATGCTTTATTTTGGAGCAAATGGCATGGGAAGACACACGAGATTATGAAGTCTATTGTCTCGGCTGATGGTGTTACTTACAATAATAATGAGCACCGTAGGTTTCTTTTTTGAGCTGGTAATGGAAGCCACCATTGTTATGGCCTCCATGGGCTTGCTTTCACTTCATGGATGTAGCACTGCGATGCTGCATGAATCTGGTTGATTGGACCGTGCTGAAAGTTAAATAGTTTCAGATTTTCTGGTTTCTTCTGTCAATACGCATTCCTACGGCGTTTACGTCCTGTGATAGTACGTCTTGAATTTTGCTTGGCTCTCTCTTGTTCGATTTCAGTTTCAGATCTTTAAATGACCGTGCATAATTCATCTAATCGATGAATTCGATTAGGCAGAAACTCTTCATGCATAGGACTCACATGTTCCCATTTTGAACAACAGTTAAGTTTTCATTTCGAAAGCTAGCTATAGTGAGTTAGTGACATGTCTGTTGAGACTGAAACCAACTGTTCCTCGGGTAGGCAGGTGCTCGTGTGCTTGTCTGAAACTGCCTGCTGACGTTTGGCGTCGGAACAGCTGCAGCTAAACTTCTTCCCGTGGCTGTTTCAGGTGAAGCATTCTCTGTTTCACAACCAAAATTTATCGACTATCCACCAGCTGGAGCTTCCCATGGACGTTCACGCAGTCTTTGCAATCACTTGAAGCGTTTAACCCCTGCCTGCTTGACCTGCAAACTGTCATTTACAGGATGCTTAGCTGAGCCTGGTGAGCTGTTGTTTGCATGTGAAGTGTCGTCGGCCGTTGACAAAGTTCTTGCGTTTCCGATGCCTCAGATGCAGCAGTAACATGCAACACCCTGCCTTGTGCTTCACATTACAAATTTTACACATTTGTACATGAGTGCAAATCTAGCTTCCAAATCAAACTATTTTCTTTTTGAACGAGATGTGCAGCAAGCGACCTTGTCGCCAACCTGACATTCTTTTCAAAAGACACAGGTTCCCATTCCCCGAGTTCACATGAGACGATCCAAAAAAAAAAAAAAAAAAGACGAGCCAAGAAAAGGAGTGGTTTAACGTTAGCTAAACGGGGCGTCCCAAAAAGGGCACAAAGTTCGTTAACCCGTCACTCGTAGTACAAATTCAACTGCCAGGTGGGACCCACCGCAAGCCGGCCCCGCTTGTCATGAGCAGTTGCTTCCTGTCACCTCGAGTCAGCAACGCTTTTCCCGAAAGCAACGGCGTCCCTGCCGCCGCCGGCAGCGCTAAAGCGGGTCGCTTCACATGCTAAGCTTTCCGTGTCCTTTATTGAGGTTACGCCCGAAGCTTCTCTCTCCCGTTTCGTTTCTTTTGAGTAGAATGCGTCCAAATTCGCCCCGAATTCAGGGTGGATTTCGGTTTGGAAATTCAAACCCTCCCCAAGTTTAAGCTAGGGTCGCCGGCCAGCCAGCTAATCTTAATCTCGACTGCGGGCCCCACCTCGGCTCCGCATTAACAAACCCCCGTCCGCTGCTCCGCGCCGTTACCCTTTTCCCCTCCGATCGCGGCGGCAGCTTCCGCGAAAGCCTCCACTAAAAAACCCGAGCTCGCCGCGCCACGCCCACGCCACGCCGAGCGCATCTCCCTCCTCCAGTCTCGCCACCCTACACACTCCTAGCTCGTCCCGGCTCCGGCTCGGGCGCTTCCGATGGGGGCCGTGGCGTCGACGGTGGCGGCGCGGTTCGCCTTCTTCCCGCCGGCGCCGCCGTCGTACGGGGTGGAGCCGCCGCCGTCGCCGGCCGCGGCGGCGGCGGACTCGGAGGTGGTGGAGCTCAGCGGGGTGCCGGTGGCGCGGGGCCGCGGCGTGGAGGCGCGACGCCTGCCCACCAAGCGCGGCACCGAGGTGGTGGCCATGTACGTGCGCCACCCCGGGGCGCGCCTCACGCTGCTCTACTCCCACGGCAACGCCGCCGACCTGGGCCAGATGTACGAGCTCTTCCTCGAGCTCAGCACGCACCTCAACGTCAACCTCATGGGGTACGCGCTCGCTCTGTGCCTCTCTCTCTCGCCGCGCTTTTGCTGCTACGAGCCTAGGACTGGATGATTTCCGTCGAGATCCTGCCTGTTGCGAGCAGCTTGTTTTTTATTATTATGCTGTGATGTTAGTATCAGTTTGCTTGAATCGGTAAAGGAATACATCTTAATAGTTAGGACTGGTGTTGCCGGCATTGCAAGCTTGTATGTTCTAGTTTAGAAAGTTAGGACTTGCCTGCTTGCTTGTGATCAATTCAGGTACATTTGGGATCTTGCAATTGATCGAGTAATGTTCGATTCTGTAGCTGCTTTGCCGCTTAACTAGCAGATCATTTTCACTAGGAGAAAAAACTGTTATATCAATCAGTACACATTGCTATCTAGAATTGAAGTTAAGTTGATTGGGGGAAAAGTGTCCCCCCAGTTGGATTGCGTATCTGTGCAAGGCCTGTGTTAGATTCTGTTGCTATATGTACTTGTTTGGGAATTCTGTGCCATGAATTGTTATATCGGTGGGAATGTCCTGGGCTGGAACAGTGCATCTTATCTGGACGTGTGGTTCAGAAAGTTGGGCAGTTCTGGTGTACAGTGGGAGGGTTTCATTAAAGCTGGTAATTGTTTGATAGTGCACAGTTAAGCTGACTGGAAAGTTTGGATGTTGATGTGCTGTACTCTTGAAGGGAGGGGCACGTATGCTTCAGTACCAGAGTTGTTTGGAAGTTCTTGGATCGGGGGAAGGAAGGCCGGTCGTCTATATTGGAGCCTCTGGCTGTGAACCTTGTTGACTTGTTATTGAGTGTTAAATAACTCCGCACTATAGAACTGCTACATTAGTTGTAGTGGGACCCATATTCTTTGTTTACAATTTGAATAATGTCCCAATCTATGTGTTCTAGTTGTGCCTGATTGGGATTGACTATCCATCCACTTAACATAGATACTCGAAGCTATGTACGTGGGGGTAGAGCCATGCTTGATGCTCACTTTTACTCCTTGTTTTCTTGTGCTCTACCAAATTTGCTCGCTATTACTTCCCCATGGCTTGCCCAAGATAATCTAATATAAGCTATATTCTGCCTCGCTGGCCCGTGGGGTGACACCTTGTCACTGATGGCATTAACTGCAACTTTCTTTGTCGCTCATCATGTTAGGTCGTAAAACCCTCAGTAACAACCTCCCTTGTCCAAATGAAAAGTGCTACAGCATGATTACCTGTACTGGCTTCCAACGGTTAGTTACTGCTGAAAAGTTGTCGACATTGCCCAGCTAAAGTCCAATTTCCCAATTTAAGAGTTTTATGTTCGACTTGGAGGTTTGAAATCTTTATTGTACTTCCTTTTTTGTTACACTTTGGTTATAATAGCTGTCCCTGGCTTATCTATATCCAAGTTTTGCTATTGTTTTAAATTTTGGTAGCTTTTGCTCTATAGAGACATATTAGCTATCAGGTTTTCTGAGAGGGTTAGGCACTTCCGGTTTGCTGCCTATATTTGATTATGGCCTGAGATGAGCTGTCTGTTGGTTAGAATCTTTAATAAGTATCTGGTCAGCTCTTTACTCCCACTTAACTTTTCTGATTTATCATTTTGTTCCTTACCGAATAAATGAACATCAGTTTTCGCCATATTATAGCTTTTATCGTAGTTTACCTTCTCTGTGGTACAGACTTGTCTACAATTTGATCTGTACTTTGACTTTTTAACTGGTCCACCTACCGGCTTCAGACTGTTGCCTTGACGCAATGAAAGCTATAATGTGAATATGTGATTGATTATTATGCATTATCTCTATGGCTTGCCTTGAGCTTCCTATTGTGGCCATAAATATATTTCTCATTTTGAAGCCTCATTAGTTGTGAACTTTGTGTGCCTATTTTACTCCGTGTTAGTAACTGCTGAATTGTATATTTTCCTGCAGTTACGATTATTCTGGGTACGGACAATCATCTGGGAAGGTATAAATTCACATTTTCTAGGAAAGTACTTTCCGTTGCCCCATTGTGCTGTGGTCTGAGTTCCTGCTCCCCTTATATAGCATGACTGACTAGTTTAATTCCATTTGATTCTGCAGCCAAGTGAGCAAAACACTTATGCTGATATAGAAGCTGTTTATAGGTGTCTCATAGAAACATATGGAGCCTCTGAGGAAGACATCATTCTATATGGTCAATCAGTTGGAAGTGGGCCTACTTTGGATTTAGCATCCCGTTTGTCTCGTTTGCGAGCCGTCGTACTACATAGCCCAATCTCATCTGGTTTAAGAGTGATGTACCCTGTAAAACATACATATTGGTTTGACATATATAAGGTGATCACTTACTTTATTTCTTTCCAATTTGATCATATACTTGGTCTAATCAGTACTAATTTATTTACAGAACATTGACAAAATCCCTCTGGTCAAATGTCCTGTGTTAGTAATCCATGTGAGTATTCTTCTGACAGCAATATTTTTTTAAAAAAATAATGTTCAACTCCATGTGTGCACATGCATGTGTGTTTCTATTGTCATTAAATTCTGTCATGCAGATAGGGAACTTGGGCTCAAGGCTTTACATTTGATGATTATATATTGTTTTCGTAGTGCATTATTTTCAAAATATGTCTCATGTTCACAGTTTGTTGTGGTCACTGATGTTTTGACATTTTTATTAAGCTCTGCACTCTCTGTGTATCTCAGTGAAGAGAACTAATGCAATTTTGTGTGTACACAAAGTTACTTCGTGGGAGCATGATACCTTTTGGGGTCATTAAATTAGATTAGACATTAGGCAATCTCTCTGTACCATCATAGCTTATTACACTGTTGACTGAAGGAATACATTATTCTAGCGTTGTACTAGAATACTGTTTTTACTTTCCAGAGTTCAGGCCATAAGGTGCCTTTTTCCTGTAATCTTGACTGAGATATCACATTTCCTGCATATAAGTTGCTGGTTATGGTACCATACATGGATTTCATAATCTTTCTTCACAGTTAGAACGGTCCTAACTCCTAATGTCTATGTGATTGTTGCTGCCATTCAGAAGGCAGGCTTTTTTCCTTTTTAGAAAGAACTAGTGCATCCGATTACTATGTCACAAAATGTTCTGCCAATTGGCTACATAAAGATTTCTTTTTACCGCTTCAAAGCTCTAAACATATCTCATGTGCAGGGTACAGATGATGAGGTTGTTGACTGTTCTCATGGGAGGGCACTTTGGGAGCTATCTAAAGTGAAGTATGAGCCTCTGTGGGTCAAAGGGGGGAACCACTGTAATTTGGAGCTATATCCAGAATACATTAAGCATCTGAAAAAGTTTGTGACAGCGATAGAGAAATCACCACCAGTGAAAGATGGATCTCCGGAGAGTTCAGGTCCTTCAGATCCTAGTGAAGCAGGATCCGAAGGCGCGGAGAGCTCAAGGAGAAGCACAGATATTAGGGACAAACCGAGATCAAGTATTGATCATAGGCCAAGCATTGATCATAGGCCAAGCACTGATCGACGGGAGAAACCTAGGGGCAGCATAGATCGGAGAGATAAAAGCAGAAAAAGCGTAGATCAACCTGATAAACCACGGGCTAGCGTGGATCAACCTGACAGGCCACGGAAAAGCATTGACCGGTTTGTCTATTCGCTTCGCTTCCATGCATTCTGTTCTATGTTTTCATTTGGATTTCTGTTCCAAGAGATATTAGGTTTGATGTCCTGTTGACTCTTGCAATGCTTCCATGTAGCAGATTTGGAGGGATGATGAGATCAGTCAAACTGTGCAACATTGACTGTTTTACAGCGGCTTCTGGGAGCTGAAAGTAACGGAAGGTTAGTGTCTGGTAGTCATCTGTACGTATTACATTCTGTATGCTTTATTCAATTGGGTGTTTCTAGTGTGGTCGTGGAAAAGATGTATTGGTTTGAACGAGGGTTCTATTTTTTCTCTTTCCCCCTGAAATGTTTCATGAAAGGAAACAAGCATCGTTTCCCAAGCCCTTCCTGTCATTCACTCCGTAGCTGCTGAGGTCTGAAGAAAAGCTGCTCCTGCAAGGAAATGGGGAGCACTGTTTTTTACATAACTGTAAATATACTTTACTATTATTGCACTTTCATTTTGGTCTGTTTTCTGCAAGGAAATGGGGAGCACTGTTTTTTACATAACTGTAAATATACTTTACTATTATTGCACTTTCATTTTGGTCTGTTTTCTGCTCCACAGAAACACGTGTGTGATGTTTATCGAACTTTAACTGGGACCTCAGT
>CM014273.1:10698592-10712907 GCA_004135705.1 Alloteropsis semialata | reverse complement strand
CGCTCCTCCACCTCGGCCGCGGAGGGAGCAGGGCGCCACCACGAGCTCCCCCACCTCCCATCGCCCCCGCGACCCCACGCCGATCCGCCCTCGCGCACGGAGATCAGGGGAAGGAGGGGGGGTGTTGCGGCGGCGGGACGCAGGGGAGGGGGCGACGGCGGGGGAGGAAGGGGAGGGGCGGCGCCGGGTGGGGAAAAGAGAGAGATGGGGAGGAGAGCCGGCGGAGAGAGAGAGGAGGGGAGGGGGAGGAAAAATAGAGAGGAAAAAGAAAGGAAAAAAAGAAATAGAAAAAAAGAAAAAAAAAAGAAAAAAGGAAGAAAGAAAAAAGAATGGAGATAGAAAAAAGAAAAGGAAAAGAAAAAGTGAGGAGAGAGGAGATGGTAGTTGGGAATGGTTGAATAAAATATAGGGTGGTTGGGATAGAGTATGGGATTTAGAGTATGACGGGTGCGGGAGAAGTTGGTATAGAGTATGAGATTTGGATGACCAGGACAGAATATTCTTTTAGAGGATGAATATAGAGGACCACCAGTGCACGGACAGCCTTAGGCCGACGCTATTCAGGCTCAGCCCAGCTTGTGGGCTGGTCACAGGTCGAGGTGTCTTGTGGCCGAATGTAACTGGGCCGAACAGGTCGTGGCCTACTGACTACCGTTTGCTCAGGGGCAAAAAAAAAAAAACTTGTGTGTGATACCTCTACACGTAGCAAGTATTTTTCCCCCTGATCTAAAAACAAAAGTATTTTTCCCCTGTTCACTCCCGTTGCTAACACAACTTGAAAGCCACTCGTACAGCCCTCGATCGGAGCCGCCGCTGCTGCGAGGAGGAAAATGTGTCGCCGCTTGCCGCTGCCGCGATCGGAGCGCCGCGGTGAGACGGGAACCGGAGCTCGCACGCCCTCGTGCTCCCCGTCCCTCTCCTCTTTCTGCTCTCCCCCCCGGTAAAATGAATGCCAATGATGCGTCCGGCGGAGCCCGAGGCCCCCGGCGCACGTTCGCCCGGCGCGCCGCCCGGTGCCTCCTCATCGGTTTCCTCAGCTTCGCTGGCCCCGCCTGGTCCCGGACCCCGTAGCCGGCTCCGCCGCCGTCGCCGACCACCCGCGCGCCCAGATGCTGGCGGCGCGACGGCACGGTGTTCCATTGACGCGCCGCAAGATGGCAACGGTTGCTCCTGTCGATTTTCAGTTTTTCACAGTATCATCTTTGCTTTGTCAGACTGACACGCCTTCGTGTTTGATCCATTCCGTGGCAACCAGACTGCGTGTATTGCAAAAACTTTCGCAAAAGTTTCGCATTGGAGAACGTGCTTTCTCTCTCGTGATATGTTTTCTAATACAATTTTTTGTAACTACTTTTTGCAACTTTCGCGAACTAAACAAGGCCAGAGTAGAAAACTTGCATGTGAATATGATGGTCCCCATTTTGATATATAAGGATCTCAATTTTCTGACATGCGATGATCCATCATCAAAGTTTGACGGCTTGCTCTTGTACGGAAGTAACACCTCCAGCACACGAATCCAACAGACCGCAGAGCAGATCTGAGATCCCTGCCCTTCTTCTCAGCAATGATCCAAAAACTTCTATTACTGGAAACTTCAGATCCACCACAGCTGCTATGCCATTATGCGTCTCGGTGAAAGGCCCAAAGTTAGGGTTGTTCATGTCACAGTCTCTAGAAAAAAAAAACACAGATTTCATCAGCTCAATGATTCCATCACAAATACAGGATGGTACATAAGCAAATCCCCCAACATCCGAAGAATGGATTTCAGAAGGACGGCCTCGGTCAGTGGGCAAAAAGAATCATGTGGTGCTCTGAATCATTTCGCTTCAGATGCGCGAAGCAGGCGATCCGCAAGTGCCGAGACATGGGCACGCGGCTGGTACGACTCGAGTCCCAGAAGACCGTGTTGACTGTCGCAGATAGTACATTCCGGCTACAGTACGATTCGTATGAATCCTCACACCAGGTGCAGAGAGAGAGCCCTAGCACCTGTTCCCCCAGCCCATACAATCAAGCAGCGGAAACGAAGCTCAAGCTGGCATCCTGCTTTAGCTTTTCGCGGCCACTTGTCATGCCCAACACCTGAAAAGAGGAAAACCATCTGCTCAGTCTACGTTCAAATCATGTGCTCATAAACTGGACCAAATTCAACCAGCTGAAAATGAAGGCGGTTTCTTCATGCGTTCACTCTCCCAAAGTCCTCTTGATTCAATGCTACCGACAATGGTGGTCGAACACAAGGCGTGCCCTTGCGTGCCGAGGGCGTCTGGTTCACATCCACCAATTCACCACCGGTTAAAATTTAGGCTATCACCTAGGAGTCTGACGAATCAACAGGTTTAAGGTACATGTGGGGGCGCTGAGGGCATTACTTGCAAGCATAGGCACAGCACTGTGGCAGAGGGCCCAAGGCACTCGAAATCTTCTATCCCAAGCAATTTGCCGATCCTTGGAGAACTTTTACAATGCATGAGATCCTTGGAAACTACTGCTTGGCAAATGGCAATGGACAAACTTTGAGTAGTTCCAGGCACATGAATATACTCAAGCCAATAAGAAAATGGTGAAGCCACGGATTTTGTATAGATTAAAAGTACAGGTGCAGCATTCTATGAACAGGAGATATTGCAACTCAACTTTGACCAATGGAGGTCCCATGTCTCTACGGGCCTATAAATCTACCCTCCCTTTGGTCTGCTTTCTCCTTCCCTTTCGGTTAGTTACATGACAGACATACCTAAAAGCAGGGCTAGACAGTTAGTAATGCAGCCGTTCAAATGTATAAGCTTCTTGCTCGGGCTGGCCATTCTCTCGGCCACCCTTGGCCCCTTCGTCACCATTGCACATAGAGGTAGATAGCAACATGCTCCTTTCGCATTTGCATACTTGAGCCAAGTTTGTTCCCCAGCTCATTCCCTTCTTGGTGTAAGTATGGATGTTTGACAAAACTGACACATCTACTGTCTGTTTTCAGAATTGCTGATGGTTACTGGCAGCAAGAGAGGAGTACAAATCAAGCTGGTAAGGACCAGAAGTACTGTAAAGTTATATAATTATGTAGCCACTAGCCAGGACTCATCCCTGAATACAGTAACTGATGATGTGTTGAATGCAGGAAATTGGTGTTGACAAAACCAGCACAGATGAGACAGTCAGAAGCAATGTATTGACAGGACGAAAGCTGGCTATTGGAGATGCAGTCATGGAGCAGAAGGACGCAAAGAATTCTGGAAGCAAAACAAGCTCAGGTGCAAAACATTCTGTTGGAAAATGCGGGCACGGAGGAGGGAAGGATTTGAGTATGAACTGTTATTTTAGAAGTAGAAAACCTCCACCAAAGGTTTACTTTGATGGACATATTCCCTTTACTGCTGACTACCGTTCACCCCGGAAACACCCTCCCAAGAACAACTAGAAGTAGATAGGGTACAGCCAAGTAACTATAACTAGCTTGTTTTCTTTCATTTCTCTTTTTGTTTGCCATCCTATATGTCAAATATGGCTTTCCTTTTGTTAGATACATGTGTTTAGTTATGATAAAACAATAATTGTCTTTTTTCTATGTCATGATAGTGAAGTTATGCTTCTTTTGGGAAAAGATCAGCATTTATGCACCATTTTACTCAAGACACAAGTTTCAATTTTCTAGCTGCTACAAGCTTTGCAAAGCAATAATATTTCTAAACAAAGAAAAGAAGGGAATCCTACATCAACATTTTTCTGTTCAGTTTGAATATTGTTACATTCTTAATGCAGGAGAAATTAAGAATTACTCAACTAATTCACATGCGCCTTCAAACCTAAAGGTGATCTCTTCCTCCTTCCTGTCAGCCTATATGTACATGTTTTCTTGTCAAAAGCTAGCATCAACTTTTATTTTATAGTAGTTATATGAAGTGTAAAAAAGAACTGTTTTTCATACTTCCCCATCTGCTGCAATCAGAGTGCTCTTACAAGCAATATATGGACAGGCACATGTACATGTTAGATAGGTCAAAACACTACACAATATTGTCAGATAGTAAAATGGAAAGTAATTTTATATACAACATCATATTCTTGACTTTGAAATTCATGAATACGGTCAGACACACTATACCGGATAGATATTTTCTAGGAAGCTCTATCCAAATATAGATAATCTGTCCCAGAAAAGCAATCTAGATAATGACCATCTATCTATCGCCATCTAGATAATGACCATCAATCTATCTTTTATTTTCCCTGTGTTTCTTTAATTAGCGGATTATGGGACGCTACTAATTTCCTAGTAAAATTTCTCAGGATAGTAGTAGCTCCAGGATGCAGGCAGGACCATCCATGAAAAGAGTAAAACTAAAAGGAAGCACATCAGTGATAGCACTCAACATTCCAAACCCTCAGCATATCAGAACATTGCCATCCAAGCATTCTTCAAGGACCTCAAATGCAGGACCCAAACAAGAAATGAGGGACTTGATCGCTCACAGCATGTTATATAGAACTAATGAGGATTCGAAGGAGAAAATGCTAGAGGCCAGTGATGAAGTTCTGAAATTTCTTAACAAGGACTACCATGCCTCTCCCCGTAAGAGGAGACCTGTTCATAACTAAGGACAAGGCAGTTATGCCAAATCCTAGTCTTTTAACTTAAGCTAATGCTCTAGTGGTGAGCCAGTATGATCTAATGATGTTTCCCTTTCTATGATGTTATAAGGAATAATATGCCCCGTTCATCCTAACATATGGCGTTTTAAGTTCTTTCTTGATGAAAAAAAAAAGTGCTATGTGCCATACACTATATGAAACTTTCAAACTCTTGAAATACAACCTTCAGTCATAAAATGGCATAGTCAAGCCTATAAAGTAACCGTCTTATGAAGAGATCACACGACATGTATTTTGTAAGCTCATAATTTAGATGGCAGGCTAAATAAAGAAGCATGTAGGAAGAAAACAATGATTTAGAAGAAGCTACCTTTGCCCAAGTATATCACCAATGGGAAATGCAACGTGTGTTTGCAACCACCTCTTGTGAACCTGATTGCATTGTGCACTTCTCTACATCAACAGTTCTTGTTGGATCAGATCAGACCGACCTGCTTTTTCCTTCGGTTCTGTTGCATGTCCATCATTATCCAGTTTGCTGTCTGATTCAGTTATGAACTTATCACGCAGCTGCCTGTGTATACAAGCTACAATACTGAGCCAATCCAGCAGGGCTTGCAATGCAATAGTCTGTCAAATGAACTTGAGTTTCAGCAGGTTTTATAGCTCATGTGTATTAGTGTATATGCAGGAGAAGCAGAAATTTTTCAAAAATAATTGTACATGTACTGTTTCATCATTATTTATGGCCCAAAAGTTGATTGGTTTCTTGATGGTGTGATATTATGAAAGAGATAGTAAAATTTTGATATGCTAAGCACCATGACAACTACTAGAAAGCACAAGAAGCGCTCAAACAAATTTACGTTCACTACACATGAATGTAATAGAGGCATTTCTTTATTCTTTGAGAGAGGTGGGTTAAAAGTATGGAATTCTTTTCTTTTCTAGAAAGTGCAACAAAATTTAGAAATGCTATGATTAAATCAACGTTCAGCAACCATGTAGCTTAGCTAGACAATGTATAGCACCTTATCATCATTTAGCCTACACGATGCAGTGCTAACATGCCACCCATGATTCGCCTAGCACTAAGCGCATTTTACAACATTGAAGAACTGCCGACTAAAATCGAACTCTGTAATTATGAACCACTCACCAAAAAGGAGCTGCTTCAAAATGTAGGCTCATTTTCAATTTGAAGTAATCCACAGGATACTGCTTAAATTATCTCTCACAAAATGATAGTATAACTAGCTACAACCATATATGGATTTACAAGCATTGAACCTCCTATTCTGTGAGTCAGTAGACAAAAGCCTTCAAACATTAGAAAACCACAGGTATCATCTTCAAGTCATCAAACCAGGGAACCAAAATCAACTGATTGAAGAGAGATGTGTCCCAGATATAGATCTTTAACATGCTGGGTGCACAATCCGATTCGTCTATCGTCCAAACTGCCGTGAATTGATGACGAGAAGCCTGTCCTCCATCCAGGAAAACATTGTTTCTCCTTCACATGAAGCACATACATACTTGGTGAAACAGATCGGCAGCCCATGACAAAGCAGTTGAATTTTCGAGTAGGAACTCTAACTCTTGACAGTGTTAGCACAAATAAACCACTGCTAGAAATGCCATACATCAAAGCTTCATCAATGGAAGCCAAAGAATAACTAGATTCTAAAGGTTTAATTATTGCCTCGAAATCCTCGACCATTGGAATGCCATGATCATCAAGTTCAAACCGCTTTTCTGTCAATTTTTCATACATCCGATACTTCGCTGATAGTGTCCTGATGCAGGATTTTCTGACACATTCAACAAACATAAGCTGAAGTTCTTTAAAATTGTCAACCTCAGAAAACCATCTCATCCAACGATGAATTATACCTGCAAACCAACTTAGTATTAAGTCATCGTCTTGCAAGACAAGGGTTGAAACATGCCTAGGGAAACCTTCGAGGTTAATTAGACCATAGCGATGAAGGCACTTCTGGATATAGCTAAGAGGTGCATGAATTTTAATGGTACCACCATCAATGCAGGTACTAATTGATTCCTCACTCTTTAAATTGGACAGCATTGTCTCCGTAGCAGCAGTTTCTGATGAGATGTAATCTTCAGCTTGCTTCTGAAAGTTGTAGAATGCATCCCTAAGGTCTTGTGCAAGTGCTGGTTCAGCAATGTATTTAGATAGAAGAACATCCTCATTTAGCTCTTTTCTGGCATTGACATCCTGCATCCATACCTTTAGTAAAGTTTTGAACCAGTGATCTGTCTCCATTCCCTCTTTCCTAAATTGTGCAATGTGATCAAGCGAAGGGGTGCTAAGGCCAAGTGGCTTGATCTCACTCTCTTTTATTCTTCTCAAACCATATGCCAACCACTTCTTTCCTACTCTGAGATTCATAGCGTCCCAAATCTCTTGCTTCTGAGAGGCAAACAATCCAATCTTCTCCTTCAGCTTATGCACAGCTTTCAGTTTAGCATTTTCCTTTGTTTCTACTCTGACTACAACACCGCAAAACTGTAACCCCCGTGAATTCCTTCTGACTGGCATAAGATGAAACCTATCGTCAACTTCCAAGTAAAGTGATTTCCTTAAGTAAGCAACAATTTCAGATTTCATATCTTCTGCAACATTCCTGGTTCCAGAAACTGCAACAAAGATCTCATCCATATATCTACAAGCATATAGCTTTATCTTTGTCTGACAATCTGTTCCATCTTCATTATTTTCATCTCTACCCTTCAGATGACTCCGAAACCAGCGACGTAAATTTGACCCATGGTCTTCTGAAACGTTTGTTGCTTCTGAACCAAGGCCTTCATGTTTCAAGCAAATCCTAAATACCTCATGATCAAAACTGTCAAGGTATATATTCATCAGGATTGGTGCCAATACTCCTTCCTGAGGCAGTCCATGGCCCTTTGGGTACCCACCAAATACCAAATTGATCACCTTGGCATCAAACATGTTTTGCATGAATGCAACTAACTGCACGTCCTCGATCTTCTCCTGTATCAGAGAAATAAGCTTAGAGTTCACATTGCTATCAACCTCTTTGTGCAATGGGACAGTAAAGCACCAATCTGGAACCCCGATTTCATCTGATATGAACCTGAGGGCTGAGTGATACCCTCGCCCACTGCGGCAACCATGTGATATCTTTGAAAACTGGGGCCTGAAGACAACCTCCAGGACCACCCTTATCGCTTCCTGAACCACTTTCAAGTTCAGCCTAGGAAGAACAAGGCACCCTTCTCCTCGCCTCTTTGCCACCACCGAGAAAGCATTTGCTCCGACATCAAACTCCCCACTCCGCAGCTGCTCCGCCAGCGTGACAAAGCAGACATCATCCCTCGCAGATGCCAGATCAACGTTTGAATTGAGCCGAACAATGTCGTATGCATCCTCCAGCGTCTCGGCGTTCGCCACAACCTTGCCCATGAGGTCGTAGAACTTGCCGTTCAGGTACTGCGCCTTGACCCTCTTCTTGATGCGGAGCTCGGCCAACCGCTTCCGCTCCATCCGCGACAGGGGCTTCCTCTGCCTCTGGACGGCCTCGGCCGACTCCTCCGTGAGAGAAGCCAGGCTCTTCGCCAGAGACACCGGCGGCGAAGACAGCTGCGGATCGACGGCTTGCTCCGCCGCGTCCTCAATTCCATCGAGCGAGAAGCGATGGGCCGTGTACCGCCGCAAGCACGCAGGGTAGCCTCCTGGCTCCAGGAACAAAGAGAAAACACGGCGGCGTTAGCACTCCGCAGCATGTCGGGCGCCAGGAGTGGCGTTGCGACGAGGGAGAAGCGAGGAGCACCTTGCCGGTAAGGCCGCGGTGCGCGGCGCCTGGACAGCTCCCGGAGGAGGCGGCCGCGACCGGACGCCAGGAAGGGCATGGCGTCAGGCGTCCTCCTCTACCGGCGCATTCCGTCGAACAGCTGGTGTGCGCTGCGGAGAGGAGGCGGGTGACGCCGTTTGCCTTTGCCTCCGCAGAACGAAATCGTCCGCGGCTCCGCGCGGGCCTGGATGGGCTGAACCGCTGGACGGCCCGGTCGCGGCCTTCACCCGTTTATAAAGCTGGTGGGCCCCAGTCCTATGGAACCCTTCCAATCTCCGGCTGCATTTGTTTCAATCAGGGCCCACTGGCGAATGGCGGCGGAGGAGGTTCGCCGGACGCTGGAGGAGCTCCGGCGGCTGGGCGGCCAAGCCAAGGTCCCCCGCGTCCGAGCCATCCTCGGCGACCTCATCCGCGACTACGAGAGCGAGCTGGTCCAGGTCATCGCAGAGGCCGCAGCTCACTACACCTCGATCGAATCGTTCGGGTGGGATCAGGATGATCACGCGTTCAAGATCTACGTCTTCCTCGACGATCTTACACAAGAGAAGGTGCTATCTACCTTCGAGCCCAAGTCATTCGACGTCAGATTCCACGACGTGCACGGTGCACTGCAAGAACTACCGGGTCGCCGTTCCGAGGCTCTACAGGGAGGTGATTCCTGAGAAATGCAAGGTTGCGCTGAAGCCCTCGAAGGCTGTCATTACCCTGTGCAAAGCTTCCAAGGGCGACTGGATGAACTTAACATTTCAAGGAGCTGAAGGCCAAGCCAAAGCTGAACTTGGAGGAAGATCCGGTGACTGGAGTGGTGAACCTGATGAGGGACATGTACGAGGAAGGCGATGAAGATATGCAGCGCGTGGTGGCCAGAGCATGGTATGAAGGGAGGTCTGCCAAGAATCAACAAGATCTTATCTGAAGTTGGGATAATTTTCATGTTTTGTGTAGAAATTATTGTGTGCCTCTATTCAGCAAATTTTATCTATGGTGTGCCTTTAATTCAGGAAATTTTGTCGATGGATGATGAAATGATGTTTGGAATCAGGGGCCACCGTACCACGCCAGAAGACCCACTAGACAGTGTCAACGAAGTTAAAGACCATCTCGTAACAACCGCTAAACTTAAAATAAACTAAGAAATCAAACTTTAACACGAGAACCAAACAGAAGTGTCCTGTCACGCCCAACCAGCATTTTATTGTCTGTAAACCTACAAATATAAATCTGTAAGTAAAACAGTTTCAGCTGCCCTTTTGCGTTGCTGTATCCCCTTTGAATCACAGACGTGCAGTAGACGACATTCGGTCAAAATCAAGTGCCCAAGGCCCCAGGCTACCAATTGGTGAGCCGAACAATCAAGTATGAATGATTCAGACCCTTTTCACAGACCAGTGTGAAATTTCAACTATCATGAATTCCTGTGTATTACAGACTACTTCATCCTGAGGCTCTGTCGAGGTCCCTCATGTTTGAGTAAAACAAGGACAGTTTGTCTGTGAATGCCGATTTTATGGAGATTGGCGAAAACCCTGCATATTCCTTGTCGACTTTAGCCAAACCGACTTTGAGGATATACTTTACAAGCTCATGTTTCTGGACAAATGGTTGCGCTGCAAATTCGTCCACTGGCATCCACTGCAATTAAGTAGAGTGTCATCGAAGGATTTAGTCAAATCTGTTTGAAGGACTGAAGTAAACCCTTTAAGAGGTGGGTTATAATGTTGGATTAAACATTAATATTTAATGTTGAAATCTTGGTTCCAAGTACCTGGCACGCCTCTATTTCTGAGTCTTGCTTAGTGATGTCATATGAATGTGGTCGTAGCAGGCATACAAAAAATAGATCTGATTTATCAAAAAAGGCTTTGTGGCTCTGCCTGCAAATGATAGAGAGATGCTTTATTTCAATCTAAACACTAGCCATCGAAATAGATTGCATCAACAGAATGAAAAACAAATGGAAACATGAGTCAGGTAAATTTCATATTGAATCGAAACGCAAGGAACTGACATGTTCTTTCCTTTTTGGTTCTCTAGTATCATAATAGTAGCCAGGAACTAAATTGTCTGCACATAGTATATTGAACGGTACTTCTTTTCTTGGTGTTGTTGGTATATTAGGCAAAGGGGACAATTAAGTTAAGAGTGACAAGATACCTGGTAACTCGGTACTAGATAAATATAGGAAAGAACTGGGACCAGAAGTCCAGTCATTACCTGAAGGCCAGCACTTCAACAAATTCTGCATCAATCTGATATATGATCCAGAAAGGAAAAATAGATGAGCAGGAGCAACCATGGCAGCATTTTATCAGACAAAGTTTATTAAAAAACAGCTAGGACTTCTGTTTACACTAATACATACCCCGGTCTCTTCTTTTACTTCTCTTACAGCTCCAACATTTATATCTTCCCCCTGTATGTACCAATATCTTGAGAATTATAACAGGACAAGTTGGTAATGAACAGGCTATGAATAACATCTCTACATGTTCAGAGCAGAACTTTTACTGGTTCAATTATGCCGGTTGGAAATTTCCATACACCTAGGCCTCGAAGTACACCACTCTTTTCTTGTACAGCCAAGACCTGCAAAAGTAAGAATTTCAAGGATAAGGAAGATTAAGAAAACTTTATCCAAGGATGATGCCCAACAGAATATCCTGTTGTCATAACTCATAACGATAGGCAAGTGCTTAACAGGGATTCATAAAGGAGGCAACAGAACAAAATCTGGCTAAATCCTTAAAATTATCTCATTCATTTTGTACCTCTCTTTTCTCATTCATTATAAAAGCTCCAATACCCACACGATGGGTTGCATTTACTGGTAGCGTATGTGTTGTATTTGGAAGCCAGTATGCAAGCATCAAGTAAGTTTCCTCTGCATGATGGTACCAGAAACCTTCCTACATACACAATAAAGCAAACACATTTCAGAGAAAATCAAAATGAATCCTTCCATACTGTTACATTTTACTGCACAATATGATCTTCTCCAACTATTTCTCTTCAAAAGATAAAATATTATGTAAATAGAACTAACATAGTTCAAATATTGTACTAAAATATTTCACTTTCGAATATACAAGTTACATCAAGAATACGAGCTCAGGATTCTAGTTATACTACATACTAATACTATAAATATTAATAATTTAATTACCTCTACAGCTGGTGGAATAAGGTTGGAAAGGGTGATGGGCAATTTGATCCAGACACCTCTTATTCCCTAAAATGAGAAAATATAAAAATAAATGACAACCATGAGGAAAATAAATTATATTTGAATGACAAATAAGTGCAAGATATGTATCGTAAGTTCGTAACAGTATCTGTCCCTCTTGAGATACCCATGAACAACAAAGATTATGATGTTGTAACAATGTTATAATGGTGATGATAACATGCAAGTACAGTAATCTCCGCATGTCTATGTCACATGCCTTGTATGTGGCCGATGGCTCCACAACCCTCATAGAATATATATACTATAATTCAACCTTGAGAATAGTCACTGAAAGTTTGAACTTCCCGATCCTGCTATACACAGGTGCCAACTACAGATCTTTGCAATAGATTATCCACAGTTCAAATTTAAAATGTTAGGATATTTATTTCAACATACATTCTAAATTTAGAGGCTGATGGATTTTTAACAAGTCATCACAGCATGACAGGATACATGGTGAGGTCAAGGGTGTCACCTGCTCCCTCCATTTCGCCAGCGCCGCTTTCAGTGAAGCAGAAAACACTCCAGGATCCATCGGTGCCACCATCTCAATAATAACACCTCCATGCTTGTCGTTCACAAATGGTATCTGCTCGACATTTCCATTCCTCCCAGCGACCGCCAACTCTGCCGCTACTGTTGAGTTCGTAGAGCCTGACATGGCTCTGCGGCCTAGCTCACCACTATGTCTTCTCCCTGCACCTGCTAAATGTTGATGAAACGAAATTAGGAACTGCAGCTGTGGAGGAGGTACACCGTACACATGTAGCATAAGCAATAGCTGCGCAAGATGGATGGTGTGAACAGTCTAAGTGATTTTGGCTCCTTAGCCCGTACCATTCCAAAATGAATTGACAAGCCGGAAAGGAAGTGGAGTGATTAGTGAAGGCGACTAATTGAGGATTGTTGGGGATTGTGGGAACGGCAATGGCCGCTGAATTGTCATCATGCCCTCTCCTCTCTTTCGCTGTCCATCATAGTCACCTTTTCTCATCCATCCACCCATTCCTGTTCCCTTTCTCCTAGATCTGAAATCCCGTGTCCCAAAATATGGGAGTGGCACGGTCCACGTCTACTGACTCACCCGTACCATAGACGGACGCCTTCCAAAAAAAAAAAAATTGTTGATTTATGCGCAAAATTCAGGGATTTCGCGTGGTATCGGATCACGGTATAGGCGCCATCAGATATGCATGGCGCTCGTGAGAAGAGACCGGACACCAACGGATCAACCGATCGTCCGACGATCGAAAAGTCAAAACTAATGCGGCGAAACCATCGGTGGCGCGCGGCGGGATCGGCGGCGTGGGGATTTGAGGCGGCGGGAACACTGGCCGATCCGCCGCCGAGTGAGGCTACCACTACCAGGCTTCCCTTCCCTGCGACGCGAGCCTACGGAACGCCACGACAAACAAGCAGCCCGGCATGGGAATGAGTGGGATGGGTGGAGAACGAAACGCACCTCCGGAGCCGAGGAGCGCGGCGCGGGGGCGAGGGCGAGGGCGGCAGCCGACGAGGCCGAGGGGCCGCGCCCGGGTGGCGGAGGCGGAGGCCGAGAGGCCTCGGTGGGCCGGTGGCGGGCCTGCGGCGAGGCCTGCCGGGAGGCGGCGCTGGAGGAGGAGGAGGAGGAGGCGGCGGAGCGCGGGGGGCACACGCGACCGCGTAGTGGGGAGGGAGAGCGAGAGCGAGTGGGCGGCCATCCGGCTCAGCGCATCCCCGCTTTATCTGGAGGAGGAGGTGGAGGTGGAGCAGGTGGCAGCAGCTGCCCAAGGGGAGCCGGCCGCGGGCACAGTGGCGCGGCGCGGCGGAGAGGGTGGGGGCCGTGTCAGCTGCGCGGGCGCCGGCTGGTTGGGTCAGCTACGACTAGAAAAGGAGCCTGCCACGCGACGCCCGCGCCGAGGCCACGTGAAGTTTGGATGGAGGCGGGGCTTGCGGCTGGTGTCCGGTCGTGGTCGTGGCTCTGTGGTCCGGGGCGCCGGAACGGGCGGGTGGAGCCGAGAGCGTAGGCGCGCGTGGCGCGGGGGCGCAACGTCGCGGCCGCACGCGTTGCTTGCTAGGTCTGGGTGTCAGGGCGTGGGGGTCAGTGGGTGCGGGTGGGAACGGTCGCCTGCGTGGGGCAGGGGATCTGGGGGCGCCGGAATCGCGCGCGGATGTGGGCAAGTTGATAATAATTACTCAAATACAATATTAAATTTTGAATATAAATCACGACAAATACAGGTATTAGCCTACATAATTTTAGCATACTGGTTATCACAAACAGAATAATAAGGCTATCTGCAATGGTAACCTCTAAATATCACTCTCCAAAGGAATATTTCGACCCTCCTCTAAAAGATTACACCCTCTAAATAGCATCATACTGCAACGGTACCCCCTATTTCCCTCCTCTATTCCATATTTTTTTGCTGGTCCCACATGTCAGCACGGGAGCCGTGCGCCACCGCCACGAGGGCCTTGGTCTTTGGCCAGCAGCAGCGACACCTGCTCCTCTCGCCCCACGTCCGCCTGCTCCCTTGCCGCCGCCGCCCACTCCTCCTCGGCCTTCCTCCCCCTCCGCTTCTCCGCGTCGAGCTCCTCCACCAGCTCCTGGTTCTCCGCGGCAAGGCGCGCGGCCTCCCGCCTCGACCCGGCGAGCTCCTCCTCGA
>CM014273.1:10658347-10689164 GCA_004135705.1 Alloteropsis semialata | reverse complement strand
TGCTGCACATAGCCTAATGACCCTAGAGAGCATGATTAAAAACCAGATCATATCACAGCACATGCCGTGATTCCAATCGGTGCAGGCGGAGCGATGATGATGTTGTGGGATCACAACAGACGGCGTCGGAGACGATGGTACGTCGCAACGCGTGACTTGAGCGGACGAGCAGTGGTGAAGACCTTGAGTAGTCGCGAGAAGCGCTTCTCAAAAACCTTATCTGCCCTCTCTTTGTGCAGGATCACAAGGGCGAATAGCTCCGGATACATACTCTCCCGATCACCGGTGCACGCCAGCGGTCAGGATGGAGTAGACTACGGTGATGACGCAGCAGCGAGAAGAGGCAAAAAAAACCTAGCTTGAAATAGATGTGTTTTTGGCAGTGACCGAGAGCTCAGATATATAGGAGAGCCGCACGGTCTTGCGTTGTGATCGCGATCTCAACCGATTAGGTTTCCATCACAACCGATTAGGTTTCCATCTCGCTTGTAGACCAAGTAACAAAAATAAAACCGCAAAAGAAAGCCATGCCCCCTAGCTTGTGGACCATTCACACATGTGGTGTTTTCTTTCTCTTCCCACATATATAGCTTGGATGAGTGAGGACAACTTTTCTATTTAAGTTGGCAATCCCACTCCTCCACTAGCAATATGGGACTAAATGTATGCACCCCTTCCACCACTCCCTCATGCCACATGGGTTTTTTGAGATTTATTAGAAATTTTCTGAATTTATTCATGGGCCAAGCCCAAAATTCCTTCATAGGTGCAGGCTGGGGCGATGAATCAGGGGGTGGTGCCAACGGCGACGCTACTGCCTGTGGCTGGGAAAGCGACGCGGCGAGCCAGAAACTAGAGATAGTAATTCTATCCGTGGGCAGGAACCCACGGGTTTCATACCCGATGGGCGAGGACATGGGCGTGAATTCTCGCCCGCGGGTAGGGCATGTGCATAAAAACTTAGGCCGCGGGCATCCATCGGGTTCCCGCAATATAAGGGGTTAATTGAATTTTCACTTAACAAAGGTCCAACACATTTTTCTGGATTTATTCCAGGATTTAAACGACATTTTTCTTTCAGTGGTAGGCGACGTGTCTGTTGATAGCAAGACGCCTGTGGTGATTTTGTCAATCTCAAGATTGGAACAGCCGGCCTAGTCTCTTGGAGGTGCTCATTGGGGTAGTGCGTGTATTCGTAGAGCTGAATATGCGTGTGTGTGAGCGTCTGCGTTGTCTTTCGCAAGAAAAAAAGAATACAACCCAAACCCCAAAAATTTGTAAGGACTTAGATTTTGTTTAGTTTCTGCATGAAAACAATTGATCATTATATTGTATTTTTATTTGGCTCATATGAAAGAGACATGTGTACATTTGTGTTAATTTGGCTATCAAATTATTACTTACACGTTAATATAAAATTATCGATATGATTTTTTTACTCTCCTCATCAGATAGGTACCCAATCCATACCCGGTAGACGTAGGTAGAGGGCTAGAGGCAAAGAATTTTGTCTGCGTACATGGTTGCGATCAAGCAAAATTTGGCTTGACAGAGAGGATGGCGGGTTTACACGCACTTTACCAGACTCGACGCTATCCTGGCCAGCGACGGCTACTCGGCTAGGTGCCTAGGTGGCCGTTTCCGGCCTGCCACGCCCACGGCACCACCCTACGCGTCTTGGCAGCGGCGGCCGGTGCGAAAAAAAAGCCTACGCTAACGCTATGTTTCTCTTGTGCCTAGGCGGGGCGGGCTTTAACGTGTGGGAGTACAAAGCTTGGGTGACTGGACGTCGAACCACTCCAGTCTGTCCACTCGGCGTCAGGCGCCATCGCTGCCTGCCAAGTGCCAAGTCCAGTCCCAGAGCGATCGATCCGTCAGCAACTCAGCATCAGCCGGTCAGTCAATCAAGCTAGTTGCTACGGTAAACGACAGTTTACTGCTCCGTGTTGACCCGGACGACACTCGGCCGCGCGGAGACGGACGAAGATCGGCAATCGGCGTCGAGCGAATCTCATCCTTATCTGTCTGACGTCGACACCGGCCGCAACATCGCCATGCGTTCCGGGCAAAAGATGCCACTCGAATCGCTCCGCGCCTGCGCCGCAAATCGGAGGAGCTTGCCTCGCGGCCAAGCAACGCCGGCCGCCGCAGAGCACATGTCGCCGTCCGCGCGCCCGGAGGTGCTGCTGGCGTCAGCAGGAGTTAAACAAGTCCATGCACCAACAGCCTGGCCCTGTTTGGATCCACCAGTTATAAAATTTAGTATTGCTGTTTACAACTTTGACCACTAATTAGGGGTATTAAATAAAGGCAGTTTACAAAACTACCTCCACAGCCCCTGTGCTAATTCGCGAGACGAATCTAATGAGGCGTTTGACCACATGATCGAATGATGGTTACTGTACTGTAGCTCATTAGATTCGTCTCGAAAAGTTACACTCATCCGTGAAGAGGTTTTGCAAATAGATGCACGCAAACACCTTCTATCTGCATGTTGCAACAACTTATACACTGTACATTTCCCACTCCCAACAGACTCCACATCAAAAGTCAAAGCAATACATCTCAATACAGAGCACAAGTAGAGGACGCGACAAACATTTATTTATGGATCCAGATCACCCAGATGTGACCAGATCCTTTCTTTGCTCCAAGCAACGTACTGGCTGAAAGGAAGCTTTTGGTTTCAGAGTCTCGGTCCTTCTTCAGAAGACGTCGCCTGTGCCGGCTTCGCGATCGGGGACCCTGTACGAGTACCCGAGATCGTCGGACTGCCGCCGTATGATGCTGGCCCTCTGCATCAGGCGCACCAGCTGCTGCACCACCTCCGACATCGGCGGCCGGAACTCCGGCTCCGACTGCAAAGCATTGGCCACGCAAGTTAGTTACACACATGGCCTTGTTTAGATTCGCGAAGTTACACCAATTTAATCAAAAGGCAACACATTGAACTACGTGCCCTATGTAACATTCCAGTTCAAAAAGAAAAAGGAAAAAGAAGAAAAAAACGCCGTCACGGCACGGCATCGCCATGCCATGACCGGGTCGCCGACCTCGGCGTCCGTGCCACGCGCCGCCAGGCCAGGCCGCCGCGCGTCTGACCCCACCTCCCCACGCGTCGAGCTCACCGCACCATCGCCCATTCCGCCGTACCCCACCTATGCCTTCCGTCGCCACGCGCTACCACCGGACTCGCCGCTCTTCCCCGCCCTTATCCTCCCGCCCGCCGGACCACTGCACCGGGCCGCTCCCCCTCGCATTCATTTCCCCCTCCGCCGCTGCCTTTAACCCTCGCCGGCCCAATCTTTTCCCCACGGCCGGCGGCACCTCGCCCTCCCCGCCTATAAAGGCCCATCCACCACCGCTCCAACCCACACCACCCTCTTCCTCCCCATTTCACCATGAGCTCGCCCCGGCCGCTCACCCCGAGCTCGCCACCTAACCCTAACCCTAGCCGGAGAGAAGGAGAGAGAAAGAGAGAGAGTAGAGGGACGAGGGATGAAGCAAGGGAGGGAGGAGACCTACCTGGCGCCATGGCTTCGTCGCCGGCTCCCCGTCCCCGCTTCGGCCAGCCACCGCTGTCGTCGCCGCCGCCATCGCCCGTCGGAAGGAGGTGAGAAGAAGGGAAGGGGAGAAAGGAGGCCGGGCGCGCGGGCCTGAGGCCGCGTCGGCCTTTAGGCCGCTCGGCTGGTGGGCCAAGCGGGCCGTAGGCTGGGCCGAGCCGGCCTTTGGGCCAGGCCGCGCGCGGGCGATGCTGGGCTGGGCTGGACGCGGTGCTGGGCCGGGCCGAGCCCAGTACCGACCCAAGAACTTTTTCAAATGATTATCAATACAAAATAAGTGAATTTGGTTTGGTAAAATTCATATAAAATTTCAGAAAAATGAAAAAAAATGCAAAACTAAATTTTGTTGGATTCCTCACACAAAGTTCTATCCAAGAAAAATATATAATCATATATAAACTAAGTTTTACATGTACATTTTAATTCATGATAGGTAATGCTTATTAACTTTGTTAATACATAGAAATCATAAAAAGATGATAAAATGTTAAGATTAATTTATGTAGACATAAGATTTATTTCCTATCCATGGAAATGCTAGTATAATATAATTGCCACTTTCACCCTAAAATAATTAAATGGTGCATCTTGTATAGCTAGGTAAAATAAGTTATCACATAAGTACATAAATGCATCATGTTGTTTTAATGCTAAACATCTTAGTTTATATATAGCAGAGGCTCTGAATATATTGAAGTTAAAAATGACTAACATCACTGGTAAGGGGTATATTTATACTATATGTGTGCATGTGTTGCTAAACTCTTAAGTACACATATCATATTCTTTTGCTTCATGGGAGTTAATGAAGGAAGTAAATTAAGAAAAGTAAATTAAGTAGCTCATGCATCATCTCATGTTTGCATCATAATCATTCATGTAGATGCCGTGTTCGAGAACGTTTTGTACGAGCATCCAGGAACAACAGCAAAAGAAGGCTATGAGAATCGACCTACTAGGCCCAAGGTCTAGTTGGCACTAACATTATGATTCAGCAAGGCAAGCCCCGGTGCATAACCCCTATTTTCAAAAACTATGCAATGTTTTACCTAAGCATCTATGTGCATTTACGTTTCTAGGAGTTGTATGAAACCATAGATGCATAATTCCTTAGGTCCCTGGTCAAATACTAGTTGTTGCTTCGTTAGTTGCTATGCTTAATAAGTCCGATAGAAGTCGAGTGATTACCGTCACTCGCGAGACATAGGGTTTCACTTTAAAAAGTAATTTTTGGGAATTGATGGTTTGTTTATTAAAAGTGGAAGTCGTTCGTGGGGCCCAGGGTATCAGGGTTGAACAGTACTAATCACATGCCGGTAGTAAGAGGTAGTTGAACCCGGTAAACCTACGTACCTATATGCAAACTGGTAGAGTGAACTGATACTGACAGTTCAGTGGTGCTAGTCAGTAACTCATGGCTGACCCGTCGTTGGTATCGGTGGGGATTAGCGGTCCCGGATTGCAGGGCAGTTCACCTATGCGGGGTGCATATAGGGAACGGTTGCCATGTACGGTCCGACGGGGCGCGTACGTGTCGTGTGATTAGGTCTACCTTGCAAGGTTTAAAATCGGATCGATTCGCCGCCACTCTCGGATAAGAGAACCTTGATCCCTCTGTCACAGTGCGACATAATGGAAGTGAATGGTAATATGAAATGGTTGATTGAATGAAGATATGGTAAATGTTTACTTGTTAATGAATTGCTTTTAAACTTAATAATATGATAGTTGGCAAATATAGAAGTTGGTGCTATTATACTAATCTGGATGCTAAAACATTGAAAATAGGAACAACTCTTAGTAAGCTTTTCGGCAAAACAAACCTATAGCCAAAAGCCTTTTATACTAGGAGTCGGCTAAGTATATACCACTAGTCGGGTAAGTCTTGCTGAGTATTAGTTACTCAGGGTTTGTTGCCTAACCTTTTCAGGACAGGAGGTTGTTGAGTTTGTCCTTGCTATGTTAAATACAATGGCCGTGATGCTGAAGGATGGGAAGTCACGAAGCCCTACGTGTAGTCACCATCTTTGTATTTAAACTTGGTTTGTAAACGACTTACTCTGTACAGTTTTGAATCTATGTCATACTTGTACTATCTGCGCTCACCGTCGAGTGAGACTTCTGGTGTTTGTTTCGATCCTTGTTCCAATTGTGGTTGAATCGGGATTTACCCGACAGACTGCCAGATTAGACCGTTTTAAGTGCATGCAGACATGATTATTTATTTAAAAATGAATGTCAATGCACTTAAGCCGGTTTAATTTGGACGGTTCTGCCACACCCCATCTCTACTTTTTCAATTCTCAATGTATCTCCAATCATTGAATTCAATCAAATTCTCCCAATCTAAACAACGCCACAGAGTATGGCGATCAGTCCCCATTCGAAAGCGAGTGGTACCTGGCGATCATATGGCAGCCGTAGTAGCCAATTTTATTTTATTTGATGACCGACTTGAATGCAGATTGAAGAATGAATGTACCTGGACGCAGATTGCGATGATGTCGGCGAACCGGGAGAGGGACTTTGCAGGGTACAGCCCATCCATGGCTGGATCTACCATCTTGGCAAGGAGATCGATGTCGTGAAGCTGCGGGGTTGCCCATCTGACAAGGGACTGTTCTGACCTCTCCCTGGAGCTGCACAACAGTCATCAATATCACAACGACGACAGGTTGAATTGCCATCTTCATTTCTGAAACTTGCATTGATAAAATCTACCATGTCAGAAACGGCGATTAAGGGGGTGTTTTGATGCACCCGTTATGCATAGTATTTATGCATTAGGTCGCGTGCATAGAGAGAAGAAATGAACTGACACGATTCTCTAGGTGAAAACTTTATGCGTCTTTGGTGGAAACAAACAGGGCCTACGTTATTACCTATCCAGCGGCTTGCGACCTGTCAGTAGCTCTAGCATCACTACCCCGAAGCTGTACACGTCGCTCTTCGTGGTGTATGTCCCTGACATGGCGAACTCGGGGGCGCTGTAGCCGAAAGAGCCAACCACATCAGCTGATACCTGCCGTAGCATTGCAGACAAGACACCTTCTTTAGAGCAAGTGGCAGCTAGAGAAAGGTTGAAGACGACGGTTCAGAAATAATTGGCATTGACGGACTTGCTGCTACATCTCGCTTACCTCCCTCTCAGGGTTTGGTGATAGAGCAGCAAGGCCACAGTCAGACAGATGTGGACTGTACTCCTCATCGAGCAGGATATTTGATGACTTGAAGCCCCTGTGCACGATTGGTGGCATGCACACCTCATGCAGATACCTAGAGAATGAGATGTTACATGGTAGTAGTGTGATTTATATCAGAATAGCTTAGGATTATCATGGAATGAAAATGTTAGATTGCTGGAGTAGCATACTCTAAAGCGCGAGCGGCGCCTAATGCTATCCACACACGGGTGTTCCATGTGAGTTTCTTGCTCAATCCATCAGAGAAGTGCAATATATCATGCAGTGTTCCGTTTCCAATGTACTCATACACAAGAAGCCTTTGCCCATGTTCAATACAGTAACCTGTAAGAGGCACAATGTTTGGATGTCTCAGCCGTGAGATGTTGGAGATAACCTCGAGGAAATTTTCTTCTTCATACAGAGACAGTGAAGCACTGTCTATCTTCTTAACTGCAAGCACCTGTTATCACAAGCACAATTCAGTGTCAGAATCACGACGAAACAAAGGGTTCAGAAATGACAGCTCACGATTGTCAGCTAAGTCAAATATTTGAATACGCTATTACCTTCCCATTGGGAAAATCTGCCTTGTAAACACGACCAAGCGAACCCTCGCCTAGGAGAGAGTCTTGACAAAAGCTATTCGTAGCAACTTGGAGAGCAGAAACTGTATAAGAAGTTGCCGTCACCGGAACCTTTGCCTTTTTTGCAGTAGAACCATTTGTACCATAAACTCTCTCTGGAGTCATTTTTCCATTAGGTTGGAGATCTGAAGTTGTCACAACAGCATTTTCATGGCTGTTGTTCGGGGCCGGGGTTTCCCTATTAGATGCTGCAACAGAGAAACAAAGGAATGTGAAGATATGAATTACAGAGTAGCATAATTTAGTAATTTAAATCAGGCCTTACTCATCTGATTCAATTTTACATTCTAGTAAAAATACTGATGACAGCAAAATTACAAGTTGCAGTCCCATTTACCTCGCCGAATTGCTATTCTTATTTTCTAGAAGTATTTTTCGTTTTCTATTCAATAACCAGCAATAAGAGAGCAGTATCATGATTTTTATGCGCTGAATTATGAACCCCTCAGTGACTAGAATGCTGGTATGACAACAAAACACTACAGTTCACAAAGAAATAGGAACATACCTCTGTCTATGTTTACTGAAAGAGAACCCACAATATCTTTTGGTTCACTGCTCCCATCATCATTTCTTTTCCGGGTATTGTGAAGACAGAATACCAACACGAAAAGTACACATGAGGCAACAGCAATTGAGCCAACAGCTATCCCTACAAGAGGACCTGTTTGCAGCTTCTTTTCGTCTTGATCAATAGGAGTGTCAGGGATAGTTGGAGCACTTATAGGCCCTTGGTTTGGCTGACCACGTGGATTCTTTGGAGGTGGTGTGAGAGTCTTTGGTGGGGAGGCCGGCATATTGACAAATGAGTTTCCTCCAACTCTGTTTTGCAATAGCACTAACACATCAGCATGTAATGTACAGGTGGTTCCATTGAAAAAAAAAACAGAAGGAAAGCATATTGATGCCTACATCAAATTTGGGATTGAGCTGAGTTGTTGTGGTATCGTGCCGCTGAAATTGTTGTTTGCAATATTTCTGTTTGAAGGTAGATCACAATACATAATAAGTTGTCGGATAAATATAAAATACTGTGAATGGAAAATTAGCAGTCATATTGATATGTGGGAAGCCACTTACAGTGTCGCAAGGCTTAGATTGCTGAGGACATCAATTGTGCCTGATAGTTGATTATTTTGCATGTAACTACATAGCGGGTTAGAAGAAAACTATCAGAACCATGAACTGAAATACAAATGATGGAACATCTGGATACTTACAGGCCAGAAACTTTTGACAGAGAGCCCATGGAAATAGGAAGATTCCCCGTCAGGTTGTTGAAAGAGAAATCTCTGAAAGGATTTTATCTAGCATAAGATGAATTCATAAACTGTGGGAAAGAGCATTCTAACACTGATAAAATGTTCATCTTCGAAATTTGGGCAGTTAAGTGATTCAGAATGCATTTTCTTTAAAAAGTACAGAATCAGTATCAGTAAGCAATAGATATTGCAATAGATACTCCCTCAGTCCCTCCAGTCAAAATAAGTGACACCCTTGAATCCATGCAGCTAAAATATTTCAAATTTGACCAAGGATCCCTTTATGATTGTTAGATTGTCCATATGAAAATGATACCAGTAGATTTTTCTTCAAGAATCTCTTAGCATTATTTTATTAGATTCTACAAGTTGCAATTTCAGTCAGTGGGCAAAGCCATAATTTTAATATTATATTTGTGCTCAAGAGGATACATATCCAATACAGAAATGATACATGCATGACTAAAAATTTCGCACACACAAGATTCAAGTCAAGCTTGCAACTGAAAACAATGGCTCAGTAGACCTTACAGTTCTGAAAGTAAACTGAGGCTTCCAAATAGTTCACCAATTTCCTGAAATAACGAGTTGTGGCTGAGATTGCTGCACGCAGTGGTTCTCTTGCAGTTAGATTGTTTCAAGTAGAAAGATCATCGTAGAACGAATTACATCTTTGTAAAGTGTAGCAACTTACAGGTACTCAAGTGAAACCATGTTGGCTATGGAGTACGGAAGATTACCAGAAAGGTTATTTTTCGCCAAGTTCCTGTAGTCACTTTATCAAGTCAAATTGCTAGAACCAAATAGAAGGAATCAACATGTACAGGTTGAGAGGATTTACAGATAGCTAAGGTTTGGTGGCAACTGGTACGGAATTGAATCATGCAAGAAGTTGTTACTCAAATCCCTGCAAGTTAAGAAACGGAAGACATAAATTATGAAAAGGATACCAAACGCTGAAGAATTGTGATCCCTACTCTAAAGTGTTAGCTCGTACATTGTTTTCAGTGCCTGTAGACTGGACAGTTCATAACCAAGAGTACCATTCAGCTCCATACCAGAAAGCTTGCTGCGAAGCATGGACAGAAACAAATAATTCAGTGTACTGCATTCAATTAACTTCTCAATTGCAACTTTTGTTAACAAGTTACGAATTTCAGTTTTACGCCAAACAACATTTACTATTTGCCATAGCAGAATTACACAATCTATATATATTCACAGCATAATCACTGTTCTTACAATATTAATTACCATAGCTAGCATGATGGTTGTTCTTAGAATATGAATTTTCCCACAGTACATAATATCTATATTATCATCCACCAATACAGCATGACGATTGTTCTTACAATATTAGTTTGCCCACAACAGCACCAGCAACCACCCTATTTTGGGGAGAAAAATGGAGCAGCAATGGCAGTGGATGTACTTGTAAATGCTAGTTGCTTGGCACCACTAACAAACTTTTCAGCATGAGGAGAAAAAGGAAAGATTCAGATTCATCAGCGGCTTTCCGTGCCCACTGCGAGGCACCACTATCACAAAACATTCACTGAAGAAAATTGCGGTGAGAAGAGAAAAGGCTCGAACACCGACAGTTCAGATTTTCAGCAAAGCAGAACGTGGCAGAATATCTTGTCGTTCTCATCACTAGAAAAGCTTGGATTTGGTGAGAGAGAGTGTGAGAGTGTCTTTACATTGAGGTGACGGCGGAGCCCGAGCAGGAGACGCCGGTCCACGCGGCGCCGCAGGGGTCGCCGCCGCTGGCGGACCAGCCGGCGAGCTGCGCCGGGCTGTTCCAGGAGCTGTAGAGGTTCCCCAACGCCGCGACTGCAAGAACCAGAGCACCGATCACACACGACCCATGGCGATCGAGAAAACTCATTCCAATAAACCAAGAACGCGGAAACTAAAGCTGGAGCCGTGTGGACGCGGCCTCCTAAAAAATGCATTACCGTCGCCGGCGTCGGTGTCGGCTTCCGCCACCGCCAGAAGTTTCAGGAGGAGGAGGAGGACGCCGGCCGACGCGGCGGTCCGTGCCGCCATTCCTATCCTCTTCACGCTCCCTTTCCCTTCCCTTCTCTCCCTACAGGGGGCAAAAAAAAAAATCTCTTCCGGGAGCAGTGCTCCTGTAGCTAGGACATCACCTGGCCATGGCGACGATCACCATGGCCAATGCCACCCCCTCTCCCCGTGCTCCAGAGCTTTATCCCTCATCGGCAGCTCACGCGCTCAGAAGCCTCTTGCGCGCGATGCCATGCTTGCTCCAGGCACGCTGGGGATGCAGTGTGGTGTCGGCAAAGCTCAATTCCCCCCTGCGTGTTTGCTATGTCGCTGCCTTGCTGGCCGCAGGGTGGGTTCCGAGAGCTGATCTATCCAAATGCTGGAGAGGAGAGAATAGAATGAAGGGAGCTGGAGGGGGCGGCGTGATCGGCACTACCAAATGTGGAGTGCGACCCGGGCCTGGCACCGATGCCGCCGCTGCGCTGCTCGACTGCTCGTGCATGCGCTCTGGTGCCGATCGAGCGAGGACGATGGCGAGCTCTAAACTACTGGGAGAAAACTAAAAGTGGGCGCTGGGAATGACGGGTGCCGGATTGATTATGCGTCGGGTGGCGCATCAGAAAACCATTAGCCACGCGTGCTCTGGGCCCGTTACAGCACGAAAAGGTTGGTGTGCATTCCATGGGGGCTAGCTGACCGACACAGCTCTTCGATATTCTCCTGGTTGAAAACTGAAAAGATCAGTGCGATAGTGTTCGAAAGATTAGCCTTGGAAAAATGCATTGAGAATTGAAAAAGCAGAGAGAGGGCACGTTGTTTAATGTGTAAACAGAGCGTGAATTCGATCGAATCGAACGAACTAAACAGGGCCTATATATATACGCTGTCTGATAGATCCAGCTGAGAGCTCGACCTCTGGGACGTCTTTGGCACTGCACTGGACTTCATTCACTTCGCCTCTCGATCGAAAATTTTCAGTGTTGTGTGGTGTACAATAAACTCGACTGATCCGTCCCGTACCAAGCTCTACGCCTCTGGATCATCGAAAGTAGGTGACATGGCAGTGCAGCAAACTGAGGGCGACCCTCGTGCAAGTTCGTCGATTTTCTCCGCGTCAATTCTCGCTTGACCTGTTCGTCCTGCTGCTATGCTGGACATGCCATGTGCCGAGAGGGAATTCTGATGCCGACACTCGAGTTCAGCGCGCCAATCAGCTCACTGCTTAAGGAAAGGAAGGTAATCGAGCGCCCGTGACCTGTACACGACAGTGTGAGTTTGAGACCCGGCCTGCCCGTGACAGGTGGGCCCCACCAACCCACTGTTACAGCATATGCGGGCCGTAGATGAAGTTTCCAAACCCCAGGGAGTCCTGCCAAAGAGCAACGACCAAGACCACCCCAAAGCCAAACAAACAAAACGTGAGCTTCCGGTTTTTGCCCAGCCTGTCCTTCCCGGCCGGCTGCCCCTGTAATCAGATTGCCCTCGGCATGTGCTGTCGGCGTGTCGCGTCCTTGCGTTCCGGCGGCCGTAACGAGCCGCAAGTTTTACAGCCGAATCGGCGCGTCCGTTTTGTCGGCGGCCTCCGCGACACCCTTGGGCACGTACGGAACGGGGGAGGAATTGCTCCGCGGGCAAGGCGCGAGGCCGTGATCCAGGATCCCGGATGGGGCGCGCCATCATGCCGGTGCCTGCCCACAGTCCACAGTGATGGGGAGGCGGGATCATTGGGTCTCTCTGGAGGCTCTGGGGACGCGGCCACCCACCTGCTTGCCATCGGCCACCCATCACTGATCACTCTCCCAGCACCCCATTACCGCTGATGCTAGCAACTGCACGATGACATGATGGCGCTGAAAAGGACGGGGTAACGGAACAGCGATGTCGATGATGATGCAACTCAACTGGATGCAAGGTTTTTCACCATTCAGAGCCAGATGGCAACGGGCAACTACAAAGGAAACGCAATTCTTGTGTTCGTACTTATGCCAAGGCCACATTAAGATGGGGCAAAATCATCGCAACAATGATTCAGACATCCCGGTTTCGCTGCATTTTAGTAACCGGCAGTACCTGAGTTCATCCATGGATACCGATAGACGATGAAACGAAACTTGAGGATGTCACAGGTGCAACTGGAAGAGAATGGTGCCCACTCACGCACAGTAGCATAAGATTTGGATTCTTGATCAAGCAACAATATCAACAAAGGAATGGGCATCTAGCATTTGAAAAGACTAGCGATCGACCTGACTGGACCAAAAGGGAATCACAACAATATTAAACCAACATGTTATTATATGCGATCTAGACCAGAACTCACCTTGCAGATCGCAATCGTCCGGACATGAATAACCGCAATCAGGAATAAATTGGCCATCTGGTGCAACCAACCTTGTCCGCAAGTGCCGACATTTAACCAACCAGGGGGTCAGATAAGAACAAGAGGGCACTTTAACCCACCAAACACTGAGGGAGACATGCAAGCCAAGTGAGTAGTATATGCTATAGATGAATAAGACGGGGTACATCCAGATTTCACTGTTTTACACTCTCAATACCTCAAGTAGCTACTGAACGACGAACAGATGAAGCCATTGAAGGTTGGAAGCTAAATTTGAGAAGCAAAATGAGGGAAGAGAAAGTAAGGAAGGTGCTAGCTTCAGACACGCCTAGCAAGTTTGATGACTATGGTCGGCACCTGTTGTGCCGACCTAGACTGACTGAATGATCACCGAGTTGGCCACGCCTGCTTCCTCGATGGTCTTGGTAGCGTCCTCGAGCGGCTTTGGGGGGAACCCGGCCTGCAGCGTGTATTCGCTAGCTTCTGGCCTTGTTGTGTCGATGAATGCCCGCACATCGCTAATCGTGTGGCTCATGTTGAAACGCGCAACCAAGCGGCTGCCATCTGCAAACCTGATTTGGAGGGAGGTTGATGGCAAAGAATCGTCCACTGTGATTGTCCTTGGGGCAGTGGCTGTACTGGAAGCAGCTGCGTTAGAGGTGTTATTATCAGAAGGGGCCACAAGAGTTCTTCGTTCCCCTTCAAATGGAGCAGCACGCTTGACTGGCTCCTGTATCAAGTCAGTGATGGATATTGTTTACTGTAAGCTTAAGCATTTTGAGGAACAATTGAAGCAGTGGAACATTTTAGGCTAATGATACTTACGGTAAATTCTTCTTCCTTCCGGACAAGATTCACATTCACTTTAGATTTCCCATCAGCTGGCTCAAGTTCAGTTGGACAGTCAGAATTCTTGATGCTCTAGTAAAAGAAATGATGTTTGATCATTAACATGCAGTAAAATACAACAAACTAAACACAAATGTGCATGGAAAGAGCTATAAATCACAATAAATCAAAGGAGAAACAACATAAGGCACAATAAACTAAACGAAAACGTTACAAGAATATGTTGTAATTGTTTAGTATGCTGTCCACCTTTCATTTATAACTTAGCTTCTGGCTGAAGTATTAGAGCAGAGAGGTCCTAAGTTCGAGACAAGACTTGTGCCACTTTAGGGGAGAAAATTCGTGGCCCTCTTCCGCTATAAGTCAAATTCCTGGTGGAGCGATGTATGAGGCAAGCGTTCAAGTATAAAACTCAAAAAGAAAGCGCTTGCTTTACAGCTTAGCATTTTGCTGGAGTGGCTGATTCACATGACTTAATAAACATAAGCCAAAGTGTTACTTCCATTTTGACATTAGGTTTGGGTTTCCTTCCCCACTACAGATTCAATGTGAAAACTTCACTGAGAAAGAGATTTCTAAAACAGAAACAATCTGCTCCCTAGTAGGGAAAGCTGAAGCTACTGGTTACTAAAGACTTACCTGTCAAGTGTTACCTACCAAACAGCTCCTGCCATACATCAAATTAATAGGGGACCATTGCGAGACGTTATGATGGAACATGCAGGTGATAATGCATATTCGAAGTGAAAATAAAAGACTACTACACATGATCTTTTGATTCAACTCCATCAGAAATCAACTTCAATTAAGTCTGACACACCGCAACTCCCCAAGTACAAATGCTGGGCTATGTATCCACAGGATTAAGAAAACGTAATCAGACCATACCAATCTGGATTAGAAACAAAAAAAATGTGGGCATAATTTAACCTATATATAGGATTAAAGAAAAAGGTGAGTGGTGCGTAACATAAAACAGACATAGTAAAGCAGAAATATGGCATGTTATATGAGACAGAAACAAATTCATTACCTCTAAAAAGGATGCATTTGCTGGATCGTCAAAACTTCTAAGTGGACCGTCATTTACTGTAAAACCATTGCTCCAGAAGTAGATGTTGTGAACAATTTCTTCTGGCGGCTGTGGTGCATCACTCTGTACAGTTTCACCTGTCAGAAGTCTGCCAGTCCCAGTAAAGTTCCTTGAACTAGAAGATCTCCGGCGACCCTCAAATGGGCCTTGCTTAGCGCCCTTCCTTTTAGCTTGCTTGAATACCTCATCCGCATTGTTTTTACGTTTTGATCGATCTGTAACGACCATTCCACTGTAGATAGAGAAACAAAAATCAGTAAGGATGAAATATAAATAAGAACAAGTGTATCTTGCATATATGAATTGTCAGAGTTTTCAAACAATCGAATGCATCAATTGGTTGCTGCCGATAAACATTTTTTAGTGGAGAGAGTTTTGCAACTCAAAAGTCTGTACATGATGAAATAAGCACCATCAGACCATGCTTTCAGCCTTTGTTTATTTCAAAAAGTCAGATCTAGCTTTCTGGATAGTTTGGTGCTGACAGCCGTGTCTATCCATCTTCAATGGTGCTGTGGATGTGAAGATAAGTTTTCGCATAGGACGCACTAGCTGGAATTTAATTGATTGTTTTCCATTTCCTGGATGTTCCATGGCTCAGTTTATTTGTAATTTTGGCTAGAATGTATGTTTGTCAACACTAGAAAATGGAAGGAAACTACTAGTACTGTACAATGACACCCGGCCATAAATTAGATTTCTAACCTTAAGATTTCACCAATTATGGAACCCAAAGATAAGAAATGACTTATGAACTTGACAGGGACAGGTAAAAAAAAAGTTACTGCTACTGAGTCCTTTTTTATGCTTGCTGGGGTTAATAGTTTACTACAAATAGCAGACGTAGGCTTTCTTACAATTTTACTAGTCTAGTCAAGAAGGTCCATGGTGAAAATGCACAAAACATAAGATACAAGATAGAATAGCAGCTAACTGATGATGACAGAGCTCCCTGCTTCCCATACTATTATCAGCAGTGCAGCCATAGACAGTATGACATGGAAGTATAGCTCCTCCATAACTATCACAAACTGCGACTAGAATGCAACAGAATTCCAATTTCCCGATCAGCTGAAGCAGGCATAAAATTTTTAACAGGTCACTTGCAGATGCAGTAGTAATGAGACAGATTCTATGACTCAGCTAGGCGCCAAAAAAGGGCTCATTACAAAGCCACCAAGAAGCCATCGTCATTCAAAACTAAGGCATGGTTCGTTTACCTTACTATTATAATGGCAAAAAGATTCAAATTAAGGAGTTGTATTAAACAAGTATGGCCAGAAAGATACCTACTAATTTTAAACCTGGTAAATGAGCTGCAGCACATAATAGATTGCTAACCAACAAGTTTACCAATTGTTGGGGCTAACCAATTCAACCTGCAATCATCGCAAACTAGTTGTTGTCCTAAACGTTTCCAGAAGTCCGTCTCCGACCATGACTTTCAGCCATTAATAGCCCACCTAAGCACTAGGCCCCACCCTCCTGGCTGAGGCCTGATTGCCGCTGAGCACTAGCCTGCCCAATCAGCTATCAAGCTGCAGGTGGCACCCTGCCACTCACCTAGTCACCTGTCAACTAATGCTTTACAACAATGAAGATGTGCATTTTAAAACATCAAAAGTATAACCCTCCTTAACTGCACACCATTTATACTTCTAGGAGCTCACAAGTGTAGGGTCACTTTTTCTAAGCTGTTGTAAAAAGCAGTACGTGAGAAGTCCTATAGTTTTGCTAAGGAGAAAAAATAAAGTTGAATCATATGATTCTGAAGACTTTGTCTTCATTGGGGCGACTGTGTGTAATTTGGTCCACATTAATATCTTCATTTGCAATTTGTATTAAATGAAACACAGTTAGGCAAACACTTAAATATCTAACAGAAGCTGAACAGGAGATTATCATAGTCCACACCCAATGCCAAACGGTGGTTAGAAGTAAATTATTCTGATTACTAGAAAAATAAATCATACATCCAAGAAAATCACGCCACCAAATAAAAAAGAGGGGAACTATTATTCATCCACATCCTGTGGCAAGATTAGCGAGTCCACAGTAAAAACAGATACTCTTGAGTGATTTCAGAACTACAGGCTAGAAATAATGAAATCACTATTATGACACCTTTGGGTTCCCACCAAATTTGCAAATGTTTTGAGACCCTTACTAAATGATTGATTCCATGTTTTCCTACATAGTTTGAGGGAATGGTTCCTGAGTGCTGCATATCTAGGGAAAAGAACTTTAGAAATTGACATATTGTTAGCATATGGGCTAGATACTAAAATATGAATGCCTTATCTCGTGATTAGACTTTACAACCAACACATAGCCCTCCAGCTAAGTACTAAGCATAATCTCTAGCAATTTATCATAAGAACATAAACTCCTAGCCTATGCTCGCATTTGTTACATTCATAGGGTACATGTCCTTTTATAGGACTTACAAACCGTCATATGACAACTCACCATTAGCTAGTAGTAAAATCCTAATTTACTTATACAACCTCAACTTTACAACTAAGTAATACCTAGGATTCTAGAGGCATCATGATCCAACTATAATGATCATGTATGCTCCTCAAGGTAGTCAATACCAATTTGAGATTTACCAATCCTAAGTAATTTACTAGCAGCTGATTAGCAGCAAGGATTATCCTAACAATCTCCCCCTAATCCTTGCGCATCTATTTTTTTTGGCGGGAAACGCCGCGGAGCCGCTAGCTCTCGTATCTTGGCAATTCAACACGCGCACAACCTCCAGGGAGCTCGGGGGATACATGTAGGCCAGGGAGCACCCCTCCACGATGACCAGACCGCCCTATCCGCGGGGAACGTGGTCCGCCATGTCCGGAGCCGCTGCTCGCGTGCGCTCATGACGTTCCCGCCCGACGGACCCGGACCACTCACACCAGCACGCCTCCCTACGACCGCTGAACACGATCACGGTGAAGCTAACCTCCTCCCGCGATCCCCGGCAACGAACGCGTCGAGCTCAGACTCAACGAACGCTCGCCGGACGCGCGCACGGCACGGCCGTGGCGCGACGCACACGCACGCGATCACGCGCACACACGCGTGATCCCCTACCCTATGGACTCGAACACGTACACAGAACGCACACACACACTACAGAACACACCATGGCGTGATTTAAGCTAACAATCTCCCCCTAAAACACGCCATGGCAACCTTCAGCAGCTTCACAGCGCCGGTTCCTCCTCGACGCCGGCGAGCAGCGCCTTCTCCCTTCTCTTCTTCGGGCACTCCCTTGCCATGTGGCCGCGCACACCACACTCGAAGCATCTCCCTCAGTAGCGGCTCCTGCTGCGCCCCGAGCTGGTGCTGCTAGCGTCGTCGTCGTCCTCGCGATCGCCAGCATGGCCGCCGCCACGTTCGCCTCCGCCGCGCACCTGCTCCTTGCCGCGCTGACGCCGCTTGGCTTCCCACTGAGCCTCGGTGAGCATCAGCTGCTCAGGACCCCCGGTATTGGCCACCGGCTGATCCTCAGCGTCCGCCTCCTCCGCGATCTGCAGGCGGCCAACAAGCTCGTCGAGCGACATGGCGTTCAAATCCGCCAACATCTCGATTGCGACCGCCACCTGCTTGAGCCGCTTGGGGACGACGCACAGCACCTTCTTGACCACCCGCGGCGCCGCCAGTTCCTCACCGAGATCCCCCAGCCGTGCCGTCAGCCGGTTGACGCGCACAGCAAAGTCGGCCACCGACTCGCAGGGTTTTTGTTACCGTTCCGGTACCTGCTACCGCCGGCCGGCGGTAGCGGTAAGCCGGACCGGTTTTTACCGGTTACCGATGAACAGTAGATGAACAGTATCGGTTTTTTTTGGTTCCCGATGAACAGTACACTAACCGGTCCGGGGCGGTTTGAGCGGTAACCGTGGGAACCCTGCCGACTCGCCGTCGTTGAAGCAGAGGTTCTCGAACTCCTTCATGAGGCGCTGCACGTGCGAGGCCTTCACCCGGTCGTCACCGCCTCGCATGCTCTTCACGGAGTCCCAGGCCTCCTTCGCCGTCTTCTTCACGGCGAGCCCGGCCTTCATCTCCGACGGAACGCTGCGGAGGATTGCGGCCAGCGCCCGGCGATCCCTTGCTCGGTCCTTGCTCGCCGTTTCCACCACGTCCCACAGCTCCAGCGCCTCCAGCGACACTTGCATAACCAAGGACCACTCATGGTAGTTGCCCTTGGTCAGCAGCGGCAGCTCCACCGTGCCGGAGTTTGGAACGATCGCGCCCGCCGTGCTCGAGCTCGCGCCATCAGGCTTCTCCCCGCTCGGCGACTCACCGATCTTCGCCATCACCTAGCTCTGATACCACTTGTTGGAAGTAGGGGCTAAAGCATATTGATTTTTACTCGCATTTGTTACATTCATAGGGTACATGTCCTTTTATAGGACTTACAAACCGTCATATGACAACTCACCATTAGCTAGTAGTAAAATCCTAATTTACTTATACAACCTCAACTTTACAACTAAGTAATACCTAGGATTCTAGAGGCATCATGATCCAACTATAATGATCATGTATGCTCCTCAAGGTAGTCAATACCAATTTGAGATTTACCAATCCTAAGTAATTTACTAGCAGCTGATTAGCAGCAAGGATTATCCTAACAAGGACATCACACCATTTTCAAAAGGGAACATTGTTAGTTGATTGTTGTAATAATGCTGAAGAACAGAACGGGCCATGTAGATGAACTAGAGTCCAAACACATTTTATTGAGCAGAGCGTGAGATGAGAAAGATTAAAATCCAGTAAAGTCACTATTAATCAAACACAAAGATTCCCCTATTTCAAGCAAGTTTGATCATATCATCCTACAAGCAGTATGAGACCCCTTCAAACTTCAGCATGCAATTCTAGCTCAGAAAAAAATCAGAAAAAGGTAAACAAGACATCCTAAAAACCTAGAGATGGATGCCTCAATGATCTACATAGTACGGAAGGAGACAATTCCGAAAACACGAGAGAACAAGTGGAGATCACCTCTTCTCGCCGCCGGTGTAGTACTCGGGTGGGGGAGCCCACTCATCATCTTCTCCGGAGTCCGCGTCGGACCCCGCGGCTCGCTTGCCCCCGCCGAGATCGGAGAGCGTCCTCACATTGCCCCGGCCGTTCGCACGCCCACCCGCCCGGCTGCCGCTACCGCTTGCGGCCCGCGCGTCGTGGCTCCTCTTCAGCCTCTTCACCGGCCTCCTCCTCTCCTCCGCTGCCGCCGCGGCAGAGACGAGCGCGGCGTCCTCGTCGTCGCCGTCGTCGTCACCGACGTAATCCTCGTCGTCCGAGTCCTCTTCGCCGCCGCCGCCTCCAACGTAATCCTCGTCCTCCGAATCCGCGCCGCCCTCGTCGGCGGGAGGGGGCGACGGCTGGGGTGCCGGATCGGCCGCGTCGGCCTCCGCGCCGGCGTCGCCGTCCGCGGAGTCGTAGAAGGAGCGGACCGCAGATTCGAGGGCCCAGTTGTGGCCCTCGAGGAAGAAGGCGGCCTCCTCGGGGGACGCCGAGGTGATGCCGCAGAAGGACTCCACCAGCGACGGCGCGTCCGCCGGCATCGGCGCGCGGCCGGCGTCCCCGGCGGCCATCTCGTCTGCGGCGGCCGCGTGTCGAGCCGGTCTGGCGGCTGGCGGCTGGGGCCGGGGACTTGGGGTTCGGCCGTCTGGATTTTCCCAATTATTTTCTGCCCTTTTTGACCTCTCGGAGTCTGGGCCGTTGTATTAAATGGGTGGGAATGGGTGAGAGGAGAAGAGCCGAAGAGGATTTAGGCCGAGTTGGTTGGGCTTTTTCACAGGCGAAGAGTTTTACTGGGCTTTCAATGTTCACTTTCTGTGGGCTACTGGGCTCGATAATTTTAAGAGGCTTCTCATTTTTGGTAGAGCTCAATAGCTCATGAAAGAAAAGAATTATGAAAGTTTGCTAAAAAAAAGAAGAATTATGGAATTCGAAGAATAACTCAGAACAGAGAGAGGACGTGAAACATGTTTTCCAGGAGCAACAAACATATTTTCCCATCCACCACCGTAGAAATTGGTAGCGCCAACAATCTGAAATAATCTCCATTTCATGAGTTCAATGGATGCAAGCAACATATACAGAGACGCGAAACATGAGCTCTCGCTCGTCATATGAAGAATGCATATATGTACACTAAAAATAACCCAAGAATCTTCACATCGTAAAAATTCGTCTACGCTTACAACACGAGATCGTAAACCCGCAATGCCAAGCTGCGCCAGCAGCACGCATGCGCAGACAGCACAGCAAACTAAACCAACTGCAGTTCTGCAAACCTCAGACACTCTACAACACGCATTTACATGGCAGGGTTGCCGTGGCACGGGCAATCGACACGCAATTTACAAACGCCATACGAATCGCTACTATACATACATTACACAAAAGGGCCTTTCCCATTTCACAGCAATCAAATGCACAGCTCACCACCAAAAAATTAAAAGAAAAATGCACCCAAAACTCGTTTCAGCTTCCAAGAACGACCACCTGCACTGGACGACGTATATCTCTGCACCTTCCTTCCACCGTCGCCTTCCTTCTTTTCTTCCTTCACGAGAAGTCGAAGCCGATCGTCTTGCCGAGCAGCCACAGGAAACAGCGTCCACTCGAGCATGAAGATCGTATGCAGGTATGACCTGTCCAGCGTGAAACCGAACACCGTGATCCCGGCTCTGTTGTTCTCCAGGTATGTCACTGCAAACGAAGCCAGATGTTAATAAACAGTTCGGTTGAGCAAGAAGCCAAGAAGAATGGTGAAGGAGAGGTACTGAGCCAATGGCATGCTAATTAGTTACCTAGCGCCTGCCTCTTTTGGAAGGAGATGACGTGCGCGTTCGGCAGATGGAGCTTGGTGTTCTCCAGCAGGTCTTCGTCGCCGGTCTCCTCGCTGGACTCTGTATCACTGTCGCTCGAGGGGTCTTGCTCGATCATGGAGTTCTGGTTGGACCGGGGTTCCCCTTCCTCATCCGGGACGGGCTCGATGGTGCAGCAGGCGTGCCACTTGGTGGTGTGGCCGGTGAGCGCCTGCGCCTGGTGGGTGATCTTCGCGGCGCTGCTCAGGATTATTATGAGCCCGGACATGAGCACAACTGAACATAGCTGAAAAAATGTGAAGAGATGTTAGAATATCCCCATTCAGCAATGAGAAAGAGAAAGTCGTAGAAGCATTGAAACACTGTTAGGATTTTGAAACTCTCGTTTAAATAAAACGCGGTCTGACTCTGATATTGCAATAGTTCTTTTATTAGTAAACAATATTGGGATGAATGTGCACGCACGAGTACCAGGAATCCTACTGTTTGACTATGGCATGGTCAAAATGCTTCGAACTAGTAGCTGTTAAGCATCTCTCAGACGAATTGCCATCTTGTCTAAATGACAACCTATGCTTACTAAATCGGATTTGGTGGCCGTGAAATTCAGTAATAACATAAACAGCTGATTGATGTCAAATACAACAGGAATTTTCAAGTTACATTCATCAGTTAGCTCAACATGATTAGCTGTTAGCTGCTTTGCTTGTGATGTCAGTTACTACTACTATTATCATTGTCCTTCCATCTCGGCAGAGCGGTTTTGCCACTTTGCTTCCAGAAATGAAGGAATAGTTGTGCAGGAGGACATCTTTTCAGAATTAAGATCCAGCAACAGACAGCTAGTTGAGCATATATCACGTCACACCTCAGCTTTGCTGTTTCTAACACCACACTGCTAAGGAGGTCACAATACAAACATCGAGAGTTATTTCAGCCCAATTCAGCGTTCAGACTACCTATTTTGTAGATTTGATTAGGCCAATTTCTTGACCCCCCTCATGAGGCAATCCATCAATCAGCTCAATGATTCTATACTGTGCAAATTACTCTTAATTAAACGTGACAAATCGGCAATTATTGGTTTCGTCTAGATTAAGAAAGGGGATGCTGTAAAGTTTCGTCTCCTTGATCAGGGTTTGTAATCGAATTTGGGAATTTATCAATTGGATGCAGGAAGTGAAAAAATGATGATGAAGTCGAGCAATTAATCAGTAGTGTAACTCACCGCGAGCTCGCCTGTGTTGAGGAGGTCGTCGACGGAGTCGCGTCGCGTGGTGAGGAGCACGGAGGCGAACTGGCTGGCGGTGGCGATGAGCAGGGCGGCGACGATGAACTTGCGGAAGCGGTGGCTGATGACCTTGAGCTGCTTGCGGATGTCGAGGTGCTCCCGCAGGACGTGCTCGACGCCGGTGCGTCCCTCCTCGACCTCCTCGAGCAGGGAGCCGGCGAAGTCCTCGAGCCTGAGGCCCTGGAGGTGGCAGATGAGGCGGAAGAGGACGCAGGTGAGGAGGTAGACGGCGCTGCGGTACATCCACGACGCCATCTCGAGGGCGCAGGCGAGGACGTCGCCGAGGACGTCGTTGGCGAAGAAGGGGACGCGGTCGGCGGAGGTGGCGTACCACCAGACCTTGTACGCGGCCTCGGCGGCGAAGCAGGGCGCGACGAGGGAGGCGAGGAGGCGGAAGGAGAAGGCGAGGCGCGCGGTGTAGTGGAGGCGGACGCGGTCGCTCTTGGTGCGGAGCTTGTCGAGGTAGAGCAGGCGGCGGAGGCCGATGCGGCGGAAGGAGGAGGAGAGGCAGAGGAACCCCGCCGCGGCGGCGGCGGAGAGCGAGAGCTGCACGACCGCGGAGAAGGGCCGGCGCGTGGCGCGGAAGGCGAGGAGGAAGTGCGCGGCGGCCGGGACGGCCACGGCGAGGACCACGAAGAGGAGCCAGGACAGCGCCGCCTGGCCCGGGCCCGAGTGGTCCATGCACACCCAGCGCAGGCAGGAGCGGAACCACTGCAGCTCGTCGTCGGCCCGCGACGCGCACCGCTCCATCGCCACCCCGCGCTTCAGCGCCGACGGCAGCAGCGGCTCCGCCGACTCCGCCGCGGTCGACGCGCTCGGCCGCCGTCGCCCCATGACGCGGGCCGGTCGATTGATCAGCCGCGGAGCTCTCTGCTCGGCTTCTGTTAGCTTTGGGGGCGCGCGTGGCGTGGCGTGGCGTGGCGTGGCGCGGCGCGGCGCGGGTGGTGGTGGCAGAGTCCAGGTGGAATCCGAGCGGGGAGGAGAGAGGGTGTTATAATGGTGGCTGCTGTGGGCCGTGGCTGGCTGGGGACCGGGTTGCGTGCGCTCGGGATCTAGGTATCTGGCGTCTGGCGAGGTGGTGGGATCGCGTGGAGAGAGGTGCGTGGCGGAGGCCGGAAGGTCAATGGGAGGGGAAGGGTTGGGTCCGTTTGGATTCACAAGAAATTTTGTGAAATTTACTGTAGTAAAATTAAATCGAAGATTAGAAGGACTAAACATAATCTAATTATAAAACTAATTACACGGATGGACGAGAAATCGTGAGACGAATCTATTGAGCCTAATTAATTCGTCATTAAAGATTGTTTACTGTAGCACGACGTTGTCTAATCATGGTCTACTTAGCTCATTAGATTCGTCTCGCAAAGTTACCCGGATTGTGAAATGGGTTTTGTCAGTTATTCACATTTAATACTTCTAATTACTATCCAAATATTCAAATTTACTATGGCCCTGTTTGGTTCACGCGATAAAAATTGTCGCTAAAAGGAATCTTTCTTGCATGGAGTATTAAATGAAGTCTATTTGCAAAACCCAGCCACGGATGAGTGTAACTTTTCGAGACGAATCTAATGAGCTACAGTAATCCATAATTTGCTACAGTAATGCTACAGTAACCATCCTCTAAACGTGCGGTCAAAGGCCTCATTAGATTCGTCTCGCGAATTAGCATAGGGGTTGTGGAGGTAGTTTTGTAAACTGCCTTTATTTAATACCCCTAATTAGTGGTCAAAGTTGTGAACAATACTACTAATTTTTATAACTGCTGGATCCAAACAGGACCAGCAAAACTTATGTCGTGGAACTAAAGGCCTTGGATGCTTCCATTTCCTTCCATCCCGCAGCAGAGGAGAGCTGGGCGGGCGGATCACAGGGAAATCCTCTGCTTTTTGATCGGTTTTCACGGCAGGACGGCGGCGACCGGCGACAGGTTTTGACGTGCAGGCGCTGGAAACGCGGCGGCAGCCGGGTCTCTGTCTGTATGCTGTCTTGTATCGCACCGTTTTCAGATTGGTATAGGAGACCAGGAGGGAGTATGCTGGAGTGTCGTGTCTTTTGTCTATCCTTCCCACTTGCATCATCTCTTACTGGCGAGATCAGCATGGGTCGTATCATATCATATCCTTCAGGAACAGATACAGTACATACAATGTGGAGCACTTAGGTCTTGTTTAGTTCAGTCCAATCGATCGAATTTTCAGTAGAAAAAGTACAATGGGAAGCGTGTTCAGAAAGACACGTTTTTTAATACGTTACTTTTGGTCGAATTGATCCAATTGGTTGGAAGCCTTAGTTGTCGTACGAGCTCTGTTCATGACACCACGTCCATCCTACGATGGGAGGTACCATCACAATTCACAAAAGCACCGCCGTGAAATGACCGTAAAAGAACTTGTGGTGGCAGAGGCACCGGCAGCCGGACCGGCCGCTGTCGAGCCCGGCATCTGCCAGTGTCGATAAACTCTCTGCAGGAGCATGTCCAAGCGTTGAGAAGTACGGTGCCGTATCCCACCGTGCGGGGCCGGCCCGGGCGTTTCGACGGCATCCCGCACAGGACGGAGCGGCGCGTGGCAGGAGACCGACCGATCGCGCCCGCCTTTTCCCTCCCACCCCAGCGCGCGCGCGTGGCGCTTACACGTCGTCGCGGCAAAGGCATGGCATATTGGCATCCCCATGGTTCAGTTGCCACCCGGCGAACGTCCCGGCGCCGGCACGTGTCTCCTGTGTCACCGGCCCTACCGCAGAAAGCGACCGCGCCCGGCCTGGGCTGCCGCTTGGCCGGCGCCAAAGGGGAACTTGGCCGCGTCTCTGTGTACAGGAATCCGGCTGATTTTTTTTTCATTGCCGTGCCTCTGTGAAGTGACGATGCGTTTCCGAAGCCCGATCGATTCAGCGTGGGCCCTTGCAACGACGAAGCGAGAATGCGAAATGCCAAGAGCCCAAGACGATACGTACAGTGGTGATAACCTCGTGCAATTATGGAGTTTCTATCGTTTTCCGCCGGATCAGGAAGAATCCAACGAACGATCTGACAGGGGTTACTATTATTGCTCGAACGTTGAAAAAAAAATGAAACAGTAGAAAAAAATGGAGGAGAAACTGGTGATTGTGACTTCGTGAGCCGTGACCACATAGGCTTACGGCTTCATACTCTCCCTTCGATCTAGTAAATCATCACCGAATACTGCGATTTCGACCAATGATCACATCGGGTTTGTGGCTTCCGGTTACGAGCTGTGGCACGTCTTGGCACGCCGCGGGAGCCCAATGATTTGCTGGCGGAATCAGCGCGCCTTCCCCCGCTGACGGTGCGCCGCGGAACACGGGCGGCCACGCCCCAAGCCCGTGTGATCGATCGATTGATCACCCGCCGCACAAATCACGGGATCACGGGCCCGTTTGGTTTTCTGGTGCTAGTAACTGTTCACAATTTTGACCACTAATTAAATGTATTAAATAAAAGTATTTTACAAAACTAACTCCAGAATCCCTGCACTAGGAACCCTGAAGAATCTAATGAGGTATTTGACCGCATAATTAGAGGATGATTAGAGGATGGTTACTGTAGCATCACTGTAGCCAATCATCGATTAATTAGGCTTATTAGATTCGTCTCGAAAAGTTACGCTCATCCGTGAAGAAGTTTTACAAATAGACTTTATTTAGTACTTCATGCAAGAAATATTTCTTCCGTGCTAGATGCTATAGCCAGACGTGGCCACGGTGGTTTCGCCTCGCGAACCGCCGCCGGTGAGGCAAAGCTGGTCGCGGCGGCACAAGGTTCTCGACGGCTCGCGACGTGTCACAGGCTCACAGCCCCGGTGTTTTTTTTTTGGGTGGTTACTAGTAACAGTCAGACTGCCGGGGGTGTCCGTTTGACGGTGGCCTGACGTTTCAGGTTCTGAATCTATGAAGTTGACGGCTCAGCAAGTGACAAAAGTGCCGGTGCTGAGTCACACATGATCCATCAGTTAAAGAAATGGCAACCTCTTTGTTTACCACTAATCCCCTAACCCTTTTTTTCGTTTGTGTTTGGGCTGTGTCCCATTCCAGTTTCACTGATTGATCGACAGACGAAACATGGGAGCCAGGTCAGCCCAGGTGTTTCCTCTCTCTCGTTTGGTTGGCTTATCAGGCATGGAATTTTTTTTATTTTTTAATCCTTTTTAAACTGAAAATTTAAAAAAAACCCCACCCGAACTGTATTTCCAACAAATAACCCTTTTAGTCGCGCCACACGCCGTGGCGCGACTTAAGAGGCAGTCGCGCCAGAGCATGTGGCGCGACTGACCTGCCACGTCGGCCGGCCCGGCCGCGGGCGGCCAGCGCGGCGGCTGACATGGCAGGGCCAGTCGCGCCACATGCCTTGGCGCGACTTAGTCGCGCCCAATTTCGTGGCGCGACTTAGTCGCGCCAAACGTCGTGGCGCGACTCGCCTGTATACACCCCCGAGCCCTTTCTTCTCCCTCCTCCCTTTCTTTCTCCTCGCACCCGAGCTCGGCTCCCCTGGCACCCGAGCACCCTCCGAACTCCCCCCTCTAAATCCCCTGTTTATTCCACAGATTGGAAGGGGAAACGGTTGTAAAACATTCCGGGAAGGTAACTCGTCCACTTTATCCGTGTAGATTTGTGCCATTTGCTTATTTTTCTGTATATTTGAAACCCTAGGTTATCCTAGGGTTTAGGTTGGATTAGGTAATTTAGTACGAAAGGGGTAAGATTAGTTGAGTGTTATCGGGTAATTGATTAATGGTAACGCTTTTGTATCGTGTAGATTGTGTTTCATGAAACGATTTCGATGAGATTTTAGTGGGTAGATATTGTTGTTAATTTTTTCAAGAAATGAGAATAACGATCTAATGTAGATCATTTGTAGAATGGTCTTTTTATATGGGGTTGTGGTAAGTAGTGTATTGACATTTGGTTATAGTTGGTCTTTTAGTAGTTTTTGTATAAGTCCATGAATGGTAATAGAAATGTGCCCATTAAATGTGTGTAGATGGATCGCTTAGTTCGTTATTTCTCCGGCGGTTCCGTTAATGAGAATGGAGAGTTTGAGAGGATGAAGCATGAAGTCAGAAGATTTGATAGCTCTCCTTCATTTGATGAAGTTTTTGTTCGAGCTAAGTCAATTTTCCAAGTTGATCCAGAACAGAGTGAAATAATCCTACATGGTAGATTTGATGCCGGTGACAAAAGGGCTCATTATGTGCTTATGAGAATTTCATGTGATGAGGATTGGGTTTTTTACAAGGAGTTGGTGAAAGGGTCCCAAGTTAGGTGTGCTGAATTGGTAGTTGAAGTTCGTGAGAGGGTGTGTGTAGAAAGTAATTATAAGGTTGGTGAGAATGAGGACGATGAAGAATATGATGCTGACATGGTAAATGAGCCAGATTCGGATGATGATTGTCTAGTGAACAATCACTTCGACGAGGGGAGTTTTGATGTTGAGGAGGAAGATGACGATGATATCTCCGTGGGATCAGAAGAAGAAGAAGAAGAAATGAGAGAAGCGTTAACACAAGAAAAAGTGTTTGAGCCAACACCAATGAATGAAGCCCCTTTTGATGAGCCAACACAAGTTAATGAAGCACCTTTTGTTGAGCCAACGCATGGTGTACAAACACCAGTTGAACCGAGCTATGTGGTGCATCGACGCTCGTTTGTTCAACCATCTCCTATGGTTGAACCGTCATCTAGTATGGCTACAATTTCCGGTGCAAGATTGGCTCCTCTCACTATGGAGGAGTTGAGACAACTTAGAGCAGTTCATGTGGGTGTTTCAGAGGTTCCTCTCTTCCATGCACCCCCTAAGAAGGCATATTGTGATTCCGGCTTGCGTCTTAATTGTCTAGAGCCTGACAGTCGTCAAGAGTTGATACAGAGAGGGATGACATTTGACAGCATAGAAGAGTTGAAATTCTATTTGAGGGACTACTCGGTGCGCCACCATCGACCATACGATGTGGTGCACTCTGACTCTAAGTTGCGGTACACAGTAAAATGCCAACTCCAATGTGGTTGGAAGGTATGGGCGCGTCCAATGACTGATGAAAGGCAGAAGTGGAGGATAACTAAAGTGCACCAGCCTCACACATGTGGTACGTCTCGACCAATCCACGAGCACTCTCAGTGTACGGCACGATATATCGGAGGCCGGATTGCTTCATTGGTGTATGCTGACCCTGATGTTTCGGTGTCAGCGCTCGTTGAAGCAATTGTCGGATTCACTAATTATCGACCAAATGGAAAGAAGAAGGACAAGCCTGTGTGGCTGAACAATTCTAGGAGGAGGTCAGATGCTGATATTCTTGAAAGCCTGACGCCGCCGACTAGAGAGGCAGAGAAAATGAAGAGGCAGAGGGCAGAAGAGGCACAGCTGGAGGCTATGAGGGCTCTAGTGTCAGATTTGCCCAACCCAAAGGCAAGGCAAGGTAAAGGAGACTCCAAGGGCAAAGGAGAGGTCGTCATTTGCTCGGATGATGAGGACGAGGAGGATTGGGGCGACGACGAGGTGTTCCCTGGATGTGAGTCGGATTAGGCCTGATGCTAGAACTGTATGAATTCCCATGTTTTTGTCATGTACTATGTTGATGTCCTTTTTTCTTTTGTTGGACTCTGTATGTGTTGTTTCAAACTTGGCAGACTTTGAACTTTGTCTGTGTCATGTTTAAACCAATCTTGTGTTCTCTTCTATGTTACTTGATTTTCGTGGGTAAAAGTATTACATGAAGTGGCTAAAAAGGATGAAGGGTTCATTTATATAGAGTTATAGGGCGTGTGAGTAGATGATTGTTGAAATGGTGCATTGCTTCATGAACTAATGCAGGTTACAAAGTGGTTCGGCATGTTGATTTACTCGCCCCTCGATCCATGTTGATTTAGGTCCTATTGAACCTTTGGACGTGAGACAAGACTTTGTTTAGCAAAATTCAAAGCAAAATCGACTTAGAAAATGCAAATCCGCAATGACAGCAAGTTGCGGTGGTCTCTGGGTTGGTCACCGCAATTGTCGGTGGCCTATGTGTTAGACTGAAAGAATGTTGCGGTGGTTACTCTCTGCCATTACCGCAACAGTCGGTGGCCTAGGGACTTAACCAAATATGCTAGTGGATGACAGACTGTTGCGGTGGCGCTCAACTTTATGTCACCGCAACATTCTGTGGTTGTTTTGTCTGCTTGCAATGACCGAGTGTCCGGATGTTGCGGTCGTACCCAATGCCATGACCGCAACAGTCGGTGGTAGTCGCGCCTCGCTTCCTGGCGCGACTGATGCGGTAGTCGCGCCTCGCTTTGTGGCGCGACTGATGTGGTAGTCGCGCCAACAAGGTGGCCGACTCAGGACCCATGGAGGCCATTTAGCGCCGAATGAGTCGCGCCACCAAAAATGGCGCGACTACCGCATCAGTCGCGCCTCGCTTCGTGGCGCGACTAATGCGGTAGTCGCGCCAGCAAGGTGGCCGACTCAGGACCCAGGGAGGCCAGTTATGGCCGAATGAGTCGCGCCACCAAGCATGGCGCGACTTATGCTTTAGTCGCGCCTCTGTCCATGGCGCGACTGATGCGCCCATGTACTGACAGGATGGGCCGGAGTTGGTCGTTAGTGCGCTCCGCCGCTGCTGTTCCGCATTTGCTCCCCCCGATCCCCCTCCGCCGCCGCCTCCGGGGCCGCCCGCTGTCCGGAGGAAGGGGCAGCCGCGGGCGCCCGCTGTCCGGAGCCGCCGGGGGCCGCCCAGC
>CM014273.1:10639335-10654345 GCA_004135705.1 Alloteropsis semialata | reverse complement strand
CGCATTCTTCTCTTCAGACCCAATTCCGCGAAGAATTATGAGACTTTCCAGCGGTGGCTACCTCCTCCTCCTAACCCAGCACCCATGACAGCTGAGGAGAAGAAAGAAGCCATTGCCAGACGTATGTCAAATCCACCATTATGCAATTGCGGTGATCCAGCTGAGATTAGTCGGCAGATGCCCAACTGTCCTTGGCCTCGCACCTTCGGGTGTCCCAACCGTACAGCCGTAAGTGTAATCTACTTTCTATCCATCTGCATTGCTTAATTTGTTGTGGTTGCTAATTTCATGTTTTACACAAAAGCAGAATAGGTATCCGGTTTGTTCATTTTCGGAATATGACTACGGTCCCAAATCTTATTGGCCTGAGCAGGAAGGGATTAGGAGGAAAAAGGGGGAAAAGCGGAACATTGACCCTGCCCCAGATAGAAAGTGTGCTTGTGGTGTAGTAGCTAATCATGGTTTACTGCCCTCGGAGCTTGGAATAGGATACTATTGCGGGCATATGGTTGGCGATGATTTGGTGAGTTCATTAGCGTGGCTTCAAATCAATATCCGCTTATATAAGGTTCATATGTTTATGTTGAATATGGAAATGTATGTTTTGTTGTTTGCAGAGTACTCGAAAGTGTGACTATGAGGCCCATTATTTTGAGCGGCAAGTACAGGATGAGATTGCAAGGCGAAAGAAACCGGGAATCCATCCAGAGGTGCTGAGGACCTTTCTCAAGTTCCATAAGGAAAAGCAAAGGAAGGATGCGCGACAGATGGGTTTGTGGCCTCGACCAAATGGAAAGAAGAAGGACAAGCCTGTGTGGCTGAACAATTCTAGGAGGAGGTCAGATGCTGATATTCTTGAAAGCCTGACGCCGCCGACTAGAGAGGCAGAGAAAATGAAGAGGCAGAGGGCAGAAGAGGCACAGCTGGAGGCTATGAGGGCTCTAGTGTCAGATTTGCCCTACCCAAAGGCAAGGCAAGGTAAAGGAGACTCCAAGGGCAAAGGAGAGGTTGTCATTTGCTCCGATGATGAGGACGAGGAGGATTGGGGCGACGACGAGGTGTTCCCTGGATGTGAGTCGGATTAGGCCTGATGCTAGAACTGTATGAATTCCCATGTCTTTGTCATGTACTATGTTTATGTCCTTTTATCTTTTGTTGGACTCTGTATGTGTTGTTTCTAACTTGGCAGACTTTGAACTTTGTCTGTGTCATGTTTAAACCAATCTTGTGTTCTCTTCTATGTTACTTGATTTTCGTGGGTAAAAGTATTACATGAAGTGGCTAAAAAGGATGAAGGATTCATTTATATAGAGTTATAGGGCGTGTGAGTAGATGATTGTTGAAACGGTGCATTGCTTCATGCACTAATGCAGGTTAGAAAGTGGTTCGGCATGTTGATTTACTCGCGCCTCGATCCATGTTGATTTAGGTCCTATTGAACCTTTGGACGTGAGACAAGACTTGGTTTAGCAAAATTCAAAGCAAAATCGACTTAGAAAATGGAAATCCGCAATGACAGCAAGTTGCGGTGCTCTCTGGTTTGGTCACCGCAATTGTCGGTGCCCTATGTGTTAAACTGATAGAATGTTGCGGTGGTTACTCTCTGCCATCACCGCAACAGTCGCTGCCCTAGGGACTTATCCAAATATGCTACTGGAATGACAGACTGTTGCGGTGGGCCCTCAACTTTACATCACCGCAACATTCTATGGTTGTTTTGTCTGCTTGCAAAGATCGAGTGTCCGGATGTTGCGGTGGTACCAAAGCCATGACCGCAACAGTCGGTGGTAGTCGCGCCTCGCTTCCTGGCGCGACTGATGCGGTAGTCGCGCCACCAAGGTGGCCGACTCAGGACCCAGGGAGGCCATTTAGGGCCAAATGAGTCGCGCCACCAAGCATGGCGCGACTCATGCATTAGTCGCGCCTCGCTTCCTGGCGCGACTAATGCGGTAGTCGCGCCAGCAATGGGGCCGACTCAGGACCCAGGGAGGCCATTTAGGGCCAAATGAGTCGCGCCACGTACCGTGGCGCGACTTATGCTTTTGTCGCGCCTCGGTGCGCGATTGATGCCCCATTTACAGGGGTAACGGCGTTAGTGCGCTCCGCCGCTACTCAAGTGCTCCCCCCGATCCCCCTCCGCCGCCGCCTCCGGGGCCGCCCGATCCCCCTCCGCCGCCGCCTCCGGGGCCGCCCGCTGTCCGGAGCAGGTGGCAGCCGCGGCCGCCCGCTGTCCGGAGCCGCCGGGGGCCGCCCAGCCTCTCACCGCCCGGCGCCCGCGTCCATGTCTTTCGCGGCCATGGAGCTCCTCGCCGTGGGGGCCGACGCGTCGGCACGCGGCCGCTGCCCACGCCCCCGCGCTGCGCCTGATTCGGGGGCGCCGCTGCTCTGAACCAGCAACGCCGCCGCCCAACGCCGAGCACTCAAAGCCAAGGCGTTGCCTTGGTGCGGGCCCGCGATAGGGACCCTTCAAGCACGGGCGGTCGGCCGCGCTTGAGGCAGACGATTCTCTGCGTCGAGAACGCATCGAAGGAAGGGACATCGAAGGAAGGGAAAGTTGCTACAGCAGCGAGAGGTCAGTCGCCGTCGCATCTGCCGTCCACTACTTTTCTCGCGTGTCTCCCCGATTCGAATGACGCCGCGGACACCATAAAGCCCGAGCCCTCCGGTGCTGCCATGCCAACCAAAGGCAAGCGCAAGAGAGCTCAGCAGGACATCGCCTCCCCCTCCACTCGTCCGCGGCTCCCATCAACTTCTCCCCTAGGCAAGAAGGTGGCCGGCGCCCTGGACTCCAGTCAAGGCTCCTGCGACTCGCTCGATTCGGACGCGTCGTCCGCTCCTTCTTCAGAAGCCGAGGTGGACCTGGTTGCCGTACGCCTGTACGAGATTGTCGTGGATTCGCAGGAATCCGTGCGGCAGCTCGTCCGGCGCCTCACTCCAGCGGCAATAGCTCGCTCCCTTGATTGGGACCTCCTTCGCTGCAATCGACTTACCAAGGTAATTCGTCTCTTCTTCTCCGTTTCTTTCACCCAACAGATGGTCGGTTAACGCTGCGTTACAGATGGCTGCTCGCAAGCATGCACACTGGAGCGACGACGAGGTCCACGCTTTCCTACAGAGCTGCGTTGAGGAAATCGCAGCACGTACCATTACCGGAACCTGCCCCTCCAACGAAGGATACAACAACTTGATCAGGAAGATGGTTGAGCGGACCGGCAAGGAGAGCGACAGGGCACAGCTGAAGAACCTTTGGGAGCAATGTCACCGGAAGTACTCCAACTGGACTTGGTTGCAAGGCACAGCTACTGGACTCCCCCGACATCCGCAAACCGGCGCCATCCTCGCGGATGATGACTGGTGGCAGCAACGAGAACAGGTATGCATTTTGTACAACACATGCAAGCCAGTTCTTTGCTGTTACATGTTCATGGATAGAGATAATATTTGTTACAGCATTGCTAGTGACTTTTGATGATCTGAAACGTTTCTTTTTACTCCAATGCAAGGCTGATACCACTTAGAAGGGATCTTTATCTAATGATGGGAAATGTTGGATTTGGGTTAGAAACTGTACTATAATGCAATGCTGTTTTTCCTTGCAAGTTCGTCGCTTGGCATGCTCTACGTGCTTTGCAAGTAACACAAAAAACATATATTTCAAGCACAATGTAAATGTCATCCTTGTCTATACAGAATGATTGAACTTGTAACTAGATATAGCTTATATGTGGTGTCTTATGTACTGTTGGATTACTTAATTAGTTAGCACTATACAGCATACTACTATGCTATTTGTATATTCACCTGGAAAGTAGATGGAAATGTGTTATTTTGGTGCTTCAGTCATCTCTGAATATGTACTGCAGTAGTCGACTTGTATGGCTTAAGCATAAATATTTCAGTCTATGATCCTTTTCATGATATAGCCTGCAATATTTCAGTCCTCTGAAGATTTCATTCAGCAATGTTACTATGTTAACATATAAAATGTTGCTAGCTAGGCCAATATATAATATGTCAGTCAACAATGTGGGCACTGATTCTTTCATGCATTTCCTATTTTTCTCTCTAGAAAAGAAGCTAGTCCTTTCATGACATATTCAGCTTGCAATTACGTGTCCCGTGATCTACTACAACTGTGCTGTGTTGATTAGAGAACAATGTTTGCTATTTCCTAACACATGCTATTTCCTTGTTGCTGCAGATGAGGAAGAATGTTCGCTGCTTCAAGAAGAAACCCCTGAAGTTTCCTGACTTGCACTATGCAGTGTTCCATGGCCGCACTGTGGTTGGGGACCACGCAATAGTCCCTGGAGCTGTGGCCGCTCCTGAGGCGCAGGTTGAACAGCAGCAGCAGCCAATCAACGTCTACGAGCTGCAAGATGTCATGCAGCAGCAGCAGCAGCAGCCACCTTCAAGTGTCGGCCCTTCTCGTCGCACTAGTTCTAAAGGCAAAGGCAAGAGGGCAGCCAGTCCCAGTGGAGGCACATCTGGTGGCTCCACCAAGAAGAGCAGGAGCTGTTCCACTGGAGATGCACTGAACAGGCTTGCTGACCTGACGGTGATGTCTAACGAGAGTAAGGCTAGAAAGGAACAGGAGAAGCAAGCAAAGAGTGCAAAGGCATGCTTGGAGCTGGTGGTTGCTGATGGGTACCCTAAGGGTAGCCCGGTATGGTTCACGGCAATGCAGCTGTTCAGGGATAGTTATTGGTGTCAATTCTTTCTAGATGACTGCCCAACTCCTGAGGATCGGCTCCGGTTCATCCAGGTGAACAGCCAAATGTATGGACAACCACCACCTCCAACATGCGGAGGAGGGCCTACTGGCTTTGGAGGTTGGTTTGGAGGAGGAGGTGCTGGTCCTGGTGGTTCAGGTGGAGGCTTTGGTGGTTCAGGTGCAGGCTTTGGTGCTTCTGGTGGTTTTGGAGGTGGGTACGGAGGAGGTGCCTATGGAGGAGGCGATGGAGGAGGTGGCTATGGAGGAGGTGGCGATGGAGGAGGTGGCTATGGAGGTGGCTATGGAGGAGGTGGCTATGGAGGAGGTGCCTATGGAGGAGGCGATGGTGGAGCTCTGTATTAACAGAGCTACAAATTTTCTTGCCCACCACGATTGTTTAATTCTAGTTGTAATCTGATTAATGCTACATGTGGCTGTTGGTCATTGACACTGTTTCCATAAATGTGTGTTTAATTGTTTTCTGTACAATATTGTATGTCTGCAAGTCGATTGAACCTTGTGTTTATACTCCAAGTATTTATACTCCAAACCAAAGAACTAGCCGTTGGTACTTCACATGTTGACAACTTCGCAACAACCGACTATTGCTCAAAGGGATTCTGTAATGTTCGTTGCTGGAACCATGCATTGGTCAAAGGGATCTTCTATTTTGCCATCAAATATTCAGAGAAGTATGCGGTGGCCTGTGGCCAGTAGTAGCTATAGATCATGCTGGCCCAACAGGGTGACGCACACGTGTGAAATTCTAGCACTACATAGCTTAAGTGAAGCCATGGAACCTTAGAAAGAAGTTAGAAACTCAAAGGCTTTCGAATTGGACGAGTTTCAGTTACGTACAACAGTTTGTCTGTGCACCACCGACTGTTGCGGTGGTGAACATGATGGTGACCGCAACAGTCGGTCATGGTACAGCCATCAGGGCCGAGTGAAGGCTGCAGCCACCAACTGTTGCGGTGGTGGTAGTCAGGCACCACCGCAACAGTCGGTGATGGTGGAGCCATCAGGGCCGACTCAAGGCGGAAGCCACCAACTGTTGCGGTGGTGTTAGTCAGGCACCACCGCAACAGTCAGTCAACCCAGAGACAAACTCGTCTCTGGCCCAACAGGACGGACTGTTGCGGTGGTGCCTGACTACCAGCACCGCAACAGTTTGTGGCTTCAGCCTTCACTCGGCCGTTATGGCTCTACCATCACCGACTGTTGCGGTGGTGCCTGACTACCACCACCGCAACAGTTGGTGGCTACAGCCTTCACTCGGCCCTGATGGCTCTAGCATCACCGACTGTTGCGGTGACCATCTTGCTCACTACCGCAACAGTCTGTGGTACACAGAAAAACTGTTCTACGTTACTCAAACTCGTCCAATTCGAAAGCCTTGAGTTTCTAACTTGTTTCTAAGGTTCCATGGCTTCACTTAAGCTACGTAGTGCTAGAATTTCACAAGTGTGCATCACCCTAATACGGCGCGACTTATTTAGGTCAAGCTACAACTCTTGGCCCCCTTTATAGTACGGCCAAAGGAAAATAAAGACCTAACTTAAATCAGATGATGGGGGCCAAGAATACCATGAAAACCCATCATTGCAGTAACTTAATGGCATATTTATGAAATTAAGCACGAGCACATGTCATCAACCAAAGTAGCAAGGCAAGGTACAAATGCATAAAAGTAAACATGATACATGAGAGTTCACACAAAGAACCAAAAGCTATGGAACTAACTCCCCCTAACTCTCACATCTCCCCTGACATCTCCTCCTTTGGCGTCAAACACCAAAAACTGACTAAGCATCTGGAGCGGGAGGAGTCTGAGCTGAGGTGTCCTCGGGAGAAGGAGTGAGAGTCCTCGCGGCTGCATCAACTGGGTCCTCGGTCTCTGAGCCGATAGCCTCAGTCTGGGGAACTGAAGAAGAGCCGGCGACCTCTGCAGTGACTAAGGTAGAGTCTGTCGTCACTGGAGCTGGGAGTGTCGGGTCGTCGGACGGCTGCGGCTGCTCCGGAGCTAAGATCTCTGTAAGGAACTGCTGTGGGTCAGGTGTGGTCTCGCCTGTCAGCTGTGAGTAGGAGGCCTCAAGGGAGCTCGACAGTGTAGAAGAGCTGGCTGGCACTGACGCGGAGCCAGAAGCTGAAGTGGTCACCTGAACACCTGGACTGGCGAACCCCGTGAGCAGTGCGGGCTCCGGTGTCGAGAACTGGGTAGAGATATGAGGGAGCACGGACTCAGACACCGGAGGGGGCGGGACGAATCCACCAACACTGGGCATAGGTCTGATCGGGTCAAGTGCTGGACCGGCCGGACTCGGAAGAAGCTGTGGAAGTAGTGGAGCTGGAGTCGCCGGTAGTGAAGGCATCTGAACCCCCATCTGCTGAAAGAGGAGCCGGAAGTACATCTCATTCTGCTGGCGCTGCTGCTCCTGCGCTGCCGCAAGTCGGCGCTGCTCCTCATACATCCTCTGCTGCTGCTCAAGGATGGAGGCAAACCTCAGATCATACTTATCATCCTTGGCCGTCTGAGCAGCCTGCATGGCCGTGACGGTCTGTCCAAGTGCCACGATAGAATCAGTGATAGCTCTGAAGTCAGGCATAGCTGGTGGTGCTGCTGCTGAAGAAGGAGGGGCGGACACTGGCACTGACTGCTGACCAGAGGAGGCGGGGGGGTCGTCAAGATCTGCTGCTGCTGTACCGGACCCGCCAGCCTCGGCGTCGTGAGCGCCTCGGTACGGAGGTGAATCTGGGAGCACGTACTCCGAGTCAGAGCTGTCCTCCTCTGAAAGGTCAGGGCTGTCGAGTATCTGCTCGAGTCCAGCTGCGTGCTCTGCCTCTCGGAGGGTCTGGTCCTCTGCGGCGTGCTGGGCTCGCTGCTCTGGAGTAGCTGCCTGAACAATCATAGCAATCGGCCTCTGTCCTCTGCGTCTGTCATCAGGCTTAGCAGCCTTGTAGAGCGGATAGGTCATGGCCTTCTCCTCTAGCTTAGCTAGGTTCTCCTCTCGAGAACCCGCTAAGCGTGCCAAAATATAAGTCAGTATGTGTGGATATGGCAAAGCGCGCCCGACCTTCATCCCATCTGATATAACATCTTGTATCTCGGCCATCAGAAAATCAATCATGTCAAACTGCCGCTGCCCAATAATATGACACAGGAGCCACTGCTGCAAGCTGTGAGGGTCTCTCGGTTCCCTGACCTGGGGTGCAAAGAACGACGAAGAGCCTCCATTATAACATAAGCTAGCGGCGTCAAATCCATCGGATGGCGAGGTGAAGCTGGCCCAAACGGCTGTCTGAAGCACGGTGCCATCAACTCTGCTGACGGTGGCACTACCCCACTGGACAGAGGTCGTCGAGGTGGAATCGCGTCGGGGTAGCACTTCTCATGGAGCTTGTCGGCATATAGTGGGAGATCTAGAAGTCCATGTAAATCCTGACGCCTCAAAGTGTACTTGAGCCCTCTATACATGAATGTCATCGACGAACGGTCCAAGGGCATCCACACGGTGGCGTAGAAGACACGCACCCACTCTCTGACGAAACGAGCGGGCAACGTGAAGAGCTCGAGCAAGCCTGGCATATAGGAGAAGTAGGCCTGAAGCTCACTAGGCTCACATGGCACTGCTCTGGCAATCCTGGCTATGTCCATCTGTCTGTGGAATTTGTACATTGTGATGCGAGCATAGTTCATCGCATTGTAGAATGTCTGCTGCAGCGGAGTCCAGAACGAGCCTTGGAGTGGTCGGCGAGCAGGGAACCACCTGGTCTCGTTCTCGATCCTGAGCCTCCACACCAGGCGAGAGGTGGCTCTGGAGACCTCCTCAACAGTAGGCACCCGGTCAACATCTGAATCTGAGCTGTCTGACTTCTCCGGAGACTGGGCCCGCTTCCTTCTACTGCCAGAAGGAGCGGACTGGCGTGTGCGCTGCTGAGCGGGCGGTGCAGAGGTCACCTGCACACGAGTACGACCGGAGCGTCTGAGGGGAGGGGCAGGTGGACCCTCTGGAGCAACCGGTGACCCTGACTGGTCACGGATACTGAACTGGGCTGAACGGCCTCCAGCCTCAATGCGCTCCTGCGCCCGGACAACTGCTAAGGTGGTCTCCCAATCATCTGGACCACCCTTCTTCGCCTTCTTCTTCGGCGGCTTTGGGGGTGCCTTCGCCTTGCCCTTGTCAGAGGGCGGAGGACGACGAGGCGGTGAGTCCCCATTGCCGGGACGACCTGGAGTCTTTGTCCTAGCCATCTTTGAGCTGTCAAGAAGTCCACTGCCTCAGAAAAATAATCTCTGAACAACTGCAAAAAGACCACTGACCACTGACACTGTCAACCTGACCCACTGTCACTGCTCAAACTCCCCCTGACACGGACCTTTGTTGAGGCTTGGCCTCAACGTCCAAAGAAAGTACCTGAGGCTTGGCCTCAAGCAACTGCCACTGAATCTGTCAACCGGCTATCATCTGCCACTGACCCAGACCAAACTCCCCCTGCACGAAAGAAAGGGTACAGAGGAATATATAACATTAATAAGCATTTTCTACAGATAAGTGACCCAAATGCATGAATAGGTGAGAGCTTCGAGAACGGCTAAGAACCTAAGATAGATATGGCATACGAGACATGAAATGTGATATTAGACTAGATCATTTGAGTTTGATATGAAATTGGATAGAATATGACATTGAAAACCAAACTCGGCATTGAATGTGATATATATAAGCTCTTGTGCGAGTAATAGACAAAGGACAGAGCATTGAAGATTATATCTAGTGAATGGCAAGAGATGTATATGAAATGTGATATAGGGACATGTAGAACCATGTGAGAACATTGATGTGTGTGAGAAATTTGGACAGCACTTCCCCTAGAAATTGAACATTATGAGACCCACTGACATCAAAATTGAAGCACCTAGTTCATCCATGCACCAATGAGATATACACATCTATGACAAGTGCAAGTCCATTCATTGATTCACATATGACAGAAGAGAGTGAACCGAGATCTTGAGATGAAATTTGATTTGGGGACCTCACCTGTGAGGGCACTGCACAGGCACGGCGGCACGAGGGGGGAACCGCGGCGGCGACGGACGAACGGCGGCGCTGCAGTGGATGCGCGGGCAGAGATGTAGTGGCGGCGCGCGCGCGTGGCGAGGTGGATGCGGCGGCGCTGCGGGCCGCGGTGGTGCGAGCGTGAGGGCGCGGGGGAGAGCGGCGGCCGGCGGCGTGTGGTCACGGCGGGGTACGGATGAAGCGGCGGGGTACGGATGAAGGAAGGAGGATAAACAGTTAGGTTTTAAGATAAACGAACGGCCGAGATTGAGCGATGGATAGGTGGAACGGACGAGATCCACTGAGGACCGACTGTTGCGGTGGTGGTGTAAAACACCCACCGCAACAGTCTGTCAGACCAGGAGCTAAATGAATTAAACGCCGAGACCACCGATTGTTACGGTGGGTTTCTTGAGCAACCACCGCAACTTCCTGAGAGGAAGGACTGCATTATCGTGAAACACCACCAAAAGTTGCGGTGGTCGGATATTGATGGAGCACCGCAAGAGTCTGTCAAACCAGAGAGCATTTTCATATTGAGCCTGGGCACCAACTGTTGCGGTCATACAGTTGACTACGACCGCAACAGTCTGTCAAACCAGAGACGAACTTGTCTCTGGCCCTGGCGGACAAACTGTTGCGGTGCTACGGAAGTAACATCACCGCAATAATCGGTGGTCTTCTGACCCTGGGCTCCCGTGGCCCATAACTTGGCCAACTGTTGCGGTGCTACCTGAGTACCACCACCGCAACAGTCGGTGCTTGGCTGAAAACCAATACTAAGTTGAGGAAACTCGTCCAATTCAAATGTCTTTGAGTTTCTAACTCTTTCTAAGGTTCCAAGGCTTCACTTAAGCTACCTAGTGCTAGAATTTCACAAGTCGCAATCAAGGTTATGATATGAGGTGTTTGTGTCATATGTGTTTCTATGTTTTCCCCTTGTAAATGAAACTAAAGTTCAGATTTAAAAATAGTTACTTTTTGGCGTCCTTTTCAGTTCATTCCATCACATAACATAATAATTCCATCAAAGGTTTCCACATGACCCAAGTCCATCACATAACAAGTCCATCACATAACAAGTCCATCACATAACAAGTCCATCACATAACAAGTCCATCACAAAGGTTTTGACTTGACCCAAGTCCATCACATAACAAGTCCATCACTAAACATAAGTCCATCACAAAGGTTTTCACATGACCCAAGTCCATCAGATAACGAGTCCATCACTAAACATATCCATCACATAATCTTACTTCACTAACTCTACTTGCGGCGTGAGGGGTTGGGTGTGTAGGGCTTCTTCTTGCGACGCTGGCGTCCTGGATGGGTAGGCAACACATTAGGGGTCCCAACATCTGTGTGATCCCGTCGTGCCCGCCTCCTAGGCCTCTGACTGCCCTGTGATGGATCAAATGGCGCATCAGGCAACTGTGACGAACCAATCTCTTCTTGACCATACGAAGGATCATCATCTTCTGAGTTTGACCTATTTTCCTCCTCCTCCTCCTCCTCCTCCTCCTCAACATCCCTACTAGGGCCGGGAATGGTGAGAGTCCCTGCATGAACAAATATACATTTTATATCACAAACCAATGATGACAACCAAAAATGCACAAACAGTACTAGTTTCAAACCAGGCCCGCACCTGGACTCGTGGAGGTGGCCCTAGTACCCCTAGTGGATGGAGCTGAACGTATACCAGAACTTGAGGGAACACCAGCCGCTTCTTGTTCTCGTGGGGCCATGCAATTCAACTTGCGGGCCATTTTTCGACACCCACGATGGAATCTCTAAAATCACAATAAGGTTAAATTGGTAGGCTCTAAATCAGAGATAAAAGCACTTTACCAGCTAACCTGTACGAAGGCCCGTAGCTTGCTCGCCTCTTCTGGGTGCCCAATTGGCACACCCAATGCAACGAGAGACTCGTTAGCAAAACGACCAAGTTGTTGTCCCTATCATTGCCATGTGAAAATTAAACCATTTAATCACAATTCAACCAAACTTACAATGTAGCCAAAACCAAATTACATTAATGAAATAAGCAAACAATTCAACCAAACTTACAATGTAGTCTTTCACCGGTCCCCGCTGTGTCTGTGTGGCCTGTCTTGTCATCTCGTCATACTGGTCAAACACATCTTCTGGGTCTGAAGGTAGGTCCTCGACAGGACCAGCATCCATAGCCACCTTAAGTTTAAGCCTTGTGTTCGCTCTCAACCATTGCAAATAATTTTCAAAAGGGGGGTCACGGTGAAGTGGACCTCCAATGACAATGTGGGCTCCACGACTATCCCAAGCGTCAATATATCCTTGGTGCTTCATGCCCCAATCCTTTCTACCCCTCTCGCGTCGACGGTCAATACTACATTCAAGACACATTCTTTATCAAATACAAGTATATAACATACCATGATTCCAAGAATATAAACTCAACAAACACACAACATACCGATGAAGCTCTTGATTAGTGTTTATGTACTCTGGAGGGTAAGGTTGAAGACAGCCAAACTGCCTCATCACTCTACTTGGAATATGGTACTCCACAATGTAGAAGCAAATGAGGGGACAAACCGAGCGCCAATAATCTTGATTCATCATGCAATATGGACTAAGCTCCATGGCTTGCACCTCATCTCGATCATAAGGGCGCCAATTCACCTAGGTATCATGAATCAAATAAATTTCCAACAATGCCAAAACCATTACAATAGAACAGACAACGAAAATAAACCTCAATACCAAAGAACGTGCTAAAGACAACTTACATGTGCAGGAGTGAGGCAGTCCAGAGCGTTGCTGTAGTCAGTGTAACGTCTCACCGGGTTTCCATGCACATTGAGAATATTGTGCCATAGATAACCGACAGTGGCCAAAGGCTCTTCACCATAAGTTGGTAATTGCTTCAACAAGACAAATATAATGTCAATTTAACAATATCTCATATCATACTTAATGAAGCAAAAGATTTTATCTTACCCCATATGTATACCGCTCCGGCCGACCAACCGGAAGCCGCTCCCACATCCACAGTTGCAAAAGATAGGCACAACCCCCCATGTTAGCACTAGCACCCTTGCGGCAGCAAGCATCACACATCTGGCGATAGAGCCATGCAAGAACTGCAGTACCCCAACTATAGGTGGCGATGTTCTCCCAAGCTTGCCCAATTATGTCTAACCACATCCAAGAAAAGGTGTTCCCGCTCGAGTCCGGAAATAAAAACCCAGCCACCAAGTGCCATAGCCATGCCCTAGCATATCGAGCAACAACACCACCTGGAGCATCAGCAGGAGGGGGCGTACCAAAGTGCTGCACCAACCAAGCGGAGTTCACTCCTGTGGTCTTCCTATCCTTTTGATCGTCCGGTGGATCCGCAGGACGAACACCAACCAACATCTCCACCCGATCTCGCCAACCAGCAGGATCAATTGTCCCAGTGACCGCTAGACCGTCTATGCGAAGACCAAAAAGCATGGCAACATCTTGAAGTGTCACCGTCATCTCACCACAAGGGAGGTGGAATGTGTGTGTCTCAGGCCTCCATCGGTCCACTAGCGCGGTAAGAGCCGCATTGTCCATCTTCGGCAATCCACCCTTCACAAGCATCGCCAATGCAAGAAAGCCAGCTTGCCGAAGGTATGGGGCGTACCTATCATCCCACGCCAGAGGATTGTGGGTGCGGATACGTAGAGGATTCAGCACCTGCAAACAAATCATCAAACCCCATGTTGGACTACATCCACCCACCAAATTCATTAACTCGATACAAAGTCACAAACTAACCTCAATACGCTCCTCAAGTATCCTCCCGCGGTGTCGCTCGTCGTACGCCATCTCAAGCAATGGATATTGTGCGTGCCGCGCCATTTTGACCTTCATCACATAAACGAAAATGAATTTCATGTGGTGAATAAGAACATTGCTTCACATACAAACGCTAAAAGATTTCACATTGACATCTCACGTCATAAACATTGCCATCTCAACTCATAAAAGATTTCACATTGCCATCAAACAAAATTCACATATATACTTCACATAATTCACATTTCCTTATACACATAACCATGAACTTCAATATATACACATAACCATGAACTTCACATATATACTTCATATATTTCACAATTTCATATACACATTTGCCATATATCAAACAAAATTCACATATATACTTCACATATTTCGTATTTCCATATACACATAACCATGAACTTCAATATATACACATAAGCATGATATCAACTTCTATATTTCCATAGCAAGGTACATTAATAGAAAGTCCAAAAAACCAAGTTAAACTAACTTAGTTCTTTTCTAATATCATCCACATCTACACATGGTTATGTCAACGAAATCATCACATGCAACAAAATCTATACGATAGACAGGCGTTACCAACAACCAAATCCACCACTTAGTACAACTAAACCATCCCAAATCCGTCCTCAATCCATCAAATCATGTCAAACCCTAGCTAAACCTAACCTCATCCAAAACTAAGGAAATCAACCAAATCCACATAATGTACATGGTCAAAGTGGAGGAGTTACCTTCTAGGAGTCTTTTCCCCACGTTTTCCACTTAAATCCGTGGTGGGAATGGCCGATCTAGGAGGTGGAGGCGGCGGCGGCCACGGAGGAGCTCGGCTAGGTTTTTGGGAAGAAAGAAAGGGAGGAGGGAGAAGAAAGGGCCCGGGAGCTGTATACAGCCGAGTCGCGCCACGGCCTTTGGCGCGACTCAGTCGCGCCAAGGCATGTGGCGCGACATGCCTGGCCACATCAGCAGCCGACCTGGCCGCCCGCGGACGGGACGGCCGACGTGGCAGGCCAGTCGCGCCACATGCTGTGGCGCGACTGCCTCTTCAGTCGCGCCACGGCTTGTGGCGCGACCAAAAGGGTTATTTCTTGAAAATACAGTTCGGGTGGGGTTTTTTTTAATATTTCAGTTTAAAAAGGATTAAAAATTAAAAAAAATTCCTTCCTTCCTCTCGTCTGTGGCTTGAGAAGACCGGGCCGGTCCCATGCCTGCGCGCCGGCCGAGCCGCCTCCTCTCCGCACTCGCGTCGGTCGTGACCGAGCCCCTCCTCTCCGCGCTCCTCGGGCTGCCTGCGCTTCCGGCGTGGAGCCGCCTCCTCTCCGCACACGAAGAGGGCGGATAGGGGTATACTTTGTCCTCTTGTTGCCTATTTGAGTAGAAAATATTATTATATGAGTCATAATGTCCC
>CM014273.1:10604516-10638335 GCA_004135705.1 Alloteropsis semialata | reverse complement strand
CCTGCAGGCTGAAGTAAAGTTTGCCATCTCTGTGCGGTCCCTGCAGGATGACGCCGCGTTTCATCCGACGGACCGGACCATGATCTGCCTTTTTTCAGAGGCACTGCCTCCCTTCTGAGCCGTCATGTCGTCCTTTCGGAGGTCACTGTTCGTTGGTGATGCTCTGTCGCTTTGCATGGAGGGCCACGCGGCGCGGTCTCACACCTGGCCTGAGTGCTGACTCAGATACCTCCAGGCTATAAATAGGGTCACCCAGGCCGTCTTCCTGGGCACGCAACTACCCTGCCTCTTCTTTCTCTTGTTAGCATGAGATCCCTGGTCGGTGAACCGCCTCGAGGGCGTCCCCCTGGTCCGGGGACCGAGAGATTAGTCGCCTGATGCCACAAGAATGACTGCGACTTCGGGGAGTTCCGGCATGGAGGAGCGCTGCTCGGCGTCGCAAGTGAAGGACGGCTTTGGTTCCGCCGACCCCTCCCGTCCGTTGGTGCTGCCTCGGTGGCGGTAGAATGGGAGGGGGGCGCACGAGCGGAAACGCCATGTCCGTCAGGCATCCGGACGCATCGTGTGCCGCGGCGAGCCGAAGCCACTCCCCGACTTGCGTCGCCAGGGCAGTTGCAGGGGTCGTGTACAGCCACCTGCGCGCTTCCTCTCCTTTCCCTTGCGCCGATGTGATGCCGATGCCGGCGACCATCGGCCCCAGGGCGACGGAGAGAGTCGGTGGTGACACTCCATTGTCGCGGCACCGCGGCGTGATCCTCTGCCGAGTTCCCCTTGTGGCGTCGGCGGGCGGGGAGATGCTACAAGAAGGACTGCGACGTTCGCAGTTCGGCCCTTCTTGTTGCATCGGATCTCCTGCTCCCTTCGTCGCTTGATTTCGTCACCAAGGGTGACGAAACCCGTTTGTGTTATCTCATGGCCCTTGGCCACATGTACTTTCTGCCCTTATTTGAGAAATAAAGGAATCTGGTTGACTCGGGGTGTCTTTCTGCGGCCGCGCAGTCGGCCTCTTTTTGCGATTTCGGCTCCCCCGAGCGCCCCCGAGTCGGTCGGGCGGGAAGCCGTTTCGTCTTTTTATCGTTTTCCCCTCACGCACTCCCTCCGCGGGACGGAAGGTAAGGGCACGCCTCGTGTTTTACCGCGTAGGCCGAAACACGGCTCCCGGTGAGCTACTAACGGGCTAGATCGAGCGAGGCCTCGGTCCTCCTCCGGGAGAGGACCGTCGGATCAACTGGTGATCGACCTCGGATAATCCCCAGAATTCCCGACCCCCTTAGTTCCCGCGGTCGTTCGACCGACCACAGGGGCTCGTCGCCTCTCTTCGGGGAGATACATGGGGTCAGGAATCTTAGGCTCGAACGCAGATCTGGGCGTCCTCGGCACCCGTGTGCCGAGACTGCGGCCTCTAGTGGGCCCGCCCATCTCTGCCCCTTCGCTCGGACGCTTCAGAGCGGCCGTCGGACCCTAGGGCCGGCCTTCGAACTCTTGGGCTGTTTTTCGGTTTCGCGTCATGTCCCTTGGGCCTAAGGACGGCCCGGGCTTGTTTTGTTTTTCCTGAAACAAAAAAGCGCGAGAGAAAGAAATAGGAACAGACGCAAAATAAATAAAAGAGAGGCAAGATACGGAATGCGAAGGGGTTGAGAGAGAGAGAGAGAGAGCCTGGGCGCGAATCCCGGGACGTGGGAGACGTGGGAGATCGTGGGCGCGCGTCGTGGGCCGCGTGGCCTTCGCGGGCTGAGGCGCAGGTGGGAGACCCGAGGCGTCGCGCCCACCCCCTCACCTGCCCATTTAAGGCAGAGAGGAGGGGGCCCCGGACCTTCTTCTTCCTCCGCTCGCCTGTCCTCGAATCGCCGCCGCTGCCTTTCTTCTCCTTCCGCTCGCCTGCCCCCAAATCGCCGCTGCCGCCTGCAAGAGAGAGAGAGAGACCGTACCTTTCTTCCCCTTCCGCTCGCCTGCCGGTCATGGCCTGGTCCCGCTCGTCCGTCACGGAGGGTGAGCTTGAGCGCCTGGTGGGGCGCGGGCTTCTGTGCCGGCGAACCGACGTCGTGGAGTGGATGGCGCCGGGAAACGAGGAGATCCCTGCTCCGCCTGACGGATATGTGGTGTCCTTCGTCCCCTTCCATGAGCGGGGCTTGGGACTTCCTCCCCACAACTTCCTCCGCGGGCTCCTGTGCTACTACGGCATCGAGCTCCACCATCTCAATCCTAACGGATTGCTCCACATGGTGTCCTTCGTCCCCTTCCATGAGCGGGGCTTGGGACTTCCTCCCCACAACTTCCTCCGCGGGCTCCTGTGCTACTACGGCATCGAGCTCCACCATCTCAATCCTAACGGATTGCTCCACATGGCGGTCTTCGTCGCCATGTGCGAGGGATTTCTCGGCATCGAGCCCCACTTCAACCTGTGGCGGTCCTACTTCCACGTCGAGGAGGTGAGGGCGGAGGGGCGGCCGAGACCACACGGCTGCGCCGGGGTGCGGCTGCGCACCGGTCAGGGTGAGAGTTACCCCTCGCTCCCTTGGATCTCCAGCAACAAGGGGTGGCAGCCGAGGTGGTTCTACCTGCGGAGCGACCCGGGCGCTCCCTTCCCGGCCTTCACGGGAAGGCTCATCGAGGGGCGGCCGAACTCCTGGCATTGGGGCGTGCCTCAGGATGAACGGCCTCACCGGACCGGACTTCGGGACGCGGTCGCCCGGCTTCGCGAGCGCGGGGTGACCGGCCCTGGGATCATTGCGGCGTACCACTCGCGCCGCGTCCTTCCCCTGATGGCCCGCCGTCTGCGATTGGACCAGATGACTCTGGCGGCGGACTGGACAGGGTCGGTGATGGCGGTCGGGGAACCTTCCGACGAGGAGATGGTCGCCCGACTCCGCGAAGCGGTCCAGCGTTCGTCCGCGGGGTACCCGCTGCCGAATCACCCTGTCATGCTCCCCACGGGCGAATCCCTCATCCAGGTTAGCTGTCGGGGTTTTTCTTGGGTTTTTCTTTTTCCTTCGCCGTCCTTTTTTCGAATCTGGAGATTCATCTGACCCTCTTCTTCTTCAGCGCCCCCTGTCGTTCAGGGTTTCCCGGCCCCCACTTCCCGAGGACGTGGCCGTTCGGGCCGCGAACCGTGCGCGCGCGGAGGCCGACCGCCTGAGGAAGAAGGAGGAGGAGGCGAAGAAGAAGAGGAAGCGGCTGGCCCGCGAGAAGGCCGAGGCGGNAGGCCGAGGCGGCGTACCGCGAGCGGCGTCGGCAGGCTCGGCAGGACGGGCTGTGGAGGGAAGATCAGGGCTCCTTCGAGGGGGGCTTTGAGTATGCCTCGGACTCCTCCACTGGATCCGGGCGGAGCGGCCCGGCCCCCCAACGCGAGTCCTCGGCCGGTCGGGAGACGCCGGAGGTCACGGGGCCGTCACGCGATGGCAGACCCGCGCCGATTCCACCCCCGACCCGAGGGCGGACTCCGCCGAGGGCCGACCGGGGCAAACGGCCGCGGGAGGAGGGATCGGGGTCGGAGACGGCTCCGCCAGTCAAGCGACCGTCCCGCGACTTTCCCGTATCGAACCGGTAAGTTTCTCCCCTTTCTCTCGTCGATCCTTTTTCGCCTATATCGAGGGGAGTGTGTGAAGGCTCCTTTTGTTCGCAGGAGGGGAAGTCAGGCGACCCCTTTGGGGCTGGCGCCGATCAAGCGGCTCGCGCGCCGGACCGCCGAGGTGGCGACGAGCCGAGGGATCAACCTGGGCGACCCCCAAGTGGAGAGGACGCTCGCCCCGCTTCTTCCCGAGCAGCAGCTCGCCGCGGTGTCGGGCGACGTGTTCGCGCACTCGGCGGGGGCGATCCCGGAGGCCCTCGTCGGGGCATACTTCCCGCTTGCGGACGATCCGGCCGGGGTGGAGGACGAGGTACCGCCCGAGTCGGCAGCGCCGGACGGGAATGCGCCTGAGGAGGAGGAGAGGGTGCCCTCCGGTCCTAGCCGTGACCAGGAAGGTCCTATTTCCCCGGCCCGAGCGGTCGGGCCTTTGCCCGAGGCGGGGGCGGACGAAAGGGAAGAGATCCAGAGGGACTCGGTACCGGTTGCCTCCCCGAGCGCCGCCGGCCGCGAGGAGGGGGAGGTCCACCAGGCGGGAGCGGTCGAGGAGGAGGAGGTTCGGAGGGACCCGACACCGGTTGCGTCCCCGAGCGCCACCGGCCGCGAGGAGGAGGTCGTCCCCGAGCCGGACGCCACCGCCGCCTTACCCGACCCGCTGCCCGATTCGGGCGAGATGAGGGCACCTGTTCCTCCCGAGGCGGGAACGGAGGACGCCGAGGGGTCGGGCTCAGGTCGGGAGGCGCGCTCTGCCGCTGACGCCCCGGAGGGCCGCGAGGTTGTTCGGCAAGGGGATGACCCCTCGGAGTTCGGGGGCCCCCGCGTCACCTGGACCGACCGCGCGTCGGGCGACGTCGTCTTCTCTCTGGATGACGCCGAGGAGAGGAACGAGGCCTCCCGGGTTCGTGCCGGGGTCGAGTTGGCGGTCCGGTCGCTCAACTCCGCTTTGGAGGCCCTCCGCGACGTCGCCATTCCTTGCGGGGAGGTAAGCCTTTCCTCATCCGCTTTTTCTCTTTCTTCTTTTCGCGAGCGGTTTTCGAATTCGACTTGTTTTTTGGCAGTCTTTGATGGCCCGCAGCCGGGACAAGTCCCTCTTCCTGCGTCGGGAGAAGGACTCGTGGGGCCGACTGTCCTCGATCACTGCCGAGCGCGACGCCCTGAGGGAGCAGCTGGCAGCCGCCCGCCAAGAAGCCGCCTCCGCTCGTGCCGATGCGCGAGGCGAGTTTGAGGGGCAGCTGACCGCGGCCAACCAGGAGATCGAGTCCCTGCGGCGGCGGGTTGTGGAGGCGTGCCAGCATGCCGATGAGGCCGACCAGCGCAAGAGCGATGTCCTGGTCTCTTGGGAGAAGGACTCGGCGGCTCGGGAGCAAGTCCGGCTGGGCCTGGCCCGCGAGGTGGAGCGTCTTCGGGCCGACCGGGACCGGGTCACCGCCGTCCTCGAGGAGACCACCACTCAGATGGACCGGGCGGTGGAGGAGCGGGACGAGGCCAGGAGGCTCGTCGAGGGGCAGGCCCGCGACCTCGAGGCGGCGAGCCGAGCCTTCAATGTTGAGCGGCGTGCCCGCGAGGAGGCCGAGGCGCAGTGCGCCTCCCTGGCTGAAGCAGCAGCGGCGGATCGCGCCACAATCGAGCGCCTCAAATCCGAGGCGCGCAATCTCGAAGGGCTGCTGCAGAAGGAGGGGGACGAGTACGACGCGCTTCGGGTGGCGGTCGGCGCTGTGCTCAGCGACCTTCAGGTGCGGTCGGAGCGGGGTCCGAGCTCGCTGCTCACCGACGTTGAGCGCATCCCAGCTCGGGCCCGAGCCATGGCGAGCGACGGGCTCTTCCTTGGGGTGCGCCGCGCCTTCGCCGTTGCTCGCTCCCACTACTCCGAGATCGGCCTGGAGTACCTCGCCGACGGGTTCGCTCCCGGCACAACGTATGAGGAGGTGATCGCGCTCGAGGAGGAGGTGTCGCCGCTGTCGTCCGTGCTCGCCACCAAGACTGCAAAGGAAGAGGGGCCATGGACGGCGCCTTGATTAGTTTTTGTTTTTCTTTTAGTTTTTCAGACAGTTAAACTCATTTCTTGTAATGAACTTAAGCGTCTGCGTTCGTTAACACTCGGCCTTCCGTGTTTCTCTGATTAAGCCGTCGGGGCACGTCCGGACTAAAATGGGTTCGCCAGTGAGCCTTTAGAACCGTTGCCTCCGAGGCCTTTGTCCGTTTGGCATTCCGACCGGCGAGCGCACGCCACTTTGTTATCCGGCGCTCCCTTTTTCCTTAGTCTCGAGTACACGAATATGCCGAGGGTCAAGGACCCGGGGGACGCAGGTTAGCCCCCGAGTGACGTCCGACCCTTGGCCAGTGGGCAAGGGTCGGGCGTCGCTCTTTGAAACGAAAAGGAAAAAACTAACGAAAAGGAAAGTAGCCTAGAATAATCAGGGATAGAAACGACGTAGCTGTTCGATGTTCCAGGCGTTGGCGTATTCCTCTCCTTGTTCGTTCTTCAGCTTGTACGAGCCGGGTCGGAGGACTTGGGAGATGATGAATGGGCCTTCCCAGGGCGACGAGAGTTTGTGCCTGTCCTTGTTGCTCTGAACGAGACGTAGCACCAAATCGCCGACCTGGAAAGCTCGGCCCCTAATGCGCCGAGCGTGGTAGCGCCGTAGGGACTGCTGGTACTTTGCCGAATGGGCCAACGCGACTTCCCTGGCCTCTTCTAGTTGGTCGGCCGCGTCCTCGAGAGAGGTTTGGTTGCCTTTGTCGTCGTAGGCGCAGACACGCGGGGACCCGTAGTCGAGGTCGGTCGGGAGTACGGCTTCCGACCCGTACACCATGAAGAACGGGGTGAAACCCGTCGCGCGACTCGCCGTCGTGCGCAGGCTCCAAACCACCGCCGGGAGCTCTTCGACCCATCGCCCTCCGAACTTTTTCAAGCGCTCGAATAGCCGAGGTTTGAGCCCTCGTAGGATTAATCCATTTGCGCGCTCTACTTGCCCGTTTGTGCGTGGATGTCCGACGGCAGCCCAATCGACCCGTATGTGATATTCATCACAGAAACGCAGGAATTTCTTCCCGGTGAACTGAGTTCCGTTATCCGTGATGATCGAATTGGGGACGCCGAAGCGGTGAACGATGTCGAGGAAGAATTTGACGGCTTCTTCCGATCGGATCGTCGCGATTGGGCGGACTTCTATCCACTTGGTGAACTTGTCAACGGCGACAAGCAAGTGGTCGAAACCGCCGGGCGCCTTTTTGAGGGGCCCGACCATGTCCAATCCCCAGACTGCGAACGGCCAAGTGATGGGGATTGTCTGTAGAGCCTGTGCAGGAAGGTGCGTTTGCCTTGCAAAGAACTGGCACCCTTCGCAGGTGCGCACGATCTTGGTGGCATCCCTCACCGCCGTCGGCCAGTAAAATCCTTGCCGGAACGCGTTTCCGACAAGGCTGCGAGGGGCAGCGTGGTGGCCACACACGCCCTCGTGGATGTCCTTCAACAGCTCCACACCCTAGTCGGCGGGAATACACCGTTGTAGGATTCCTGTGGGGCTTCGTCGGTACAGCTCGCCCTCCAGGATGGCGTAAGATTTGGCGCGCCGGGCGATCCGGCGGGTCTCGGTCTTACCCGTCGGGAGCTGTTCGCGCAGCAAGTAGTCGAGGAACGGTTGCCGCCAATCCGTGGTGCCGGGGTCCGGTCCCTGGGCCTCGGTCAGCGTTGCAACCGCAAGGGCGAGCAGGTCGGACAAAGCCCGGTCGTCCGGCTCGGTGCCGGCCCCCGACCCTTCCGCAGCCTTGGTTCCGTTCTCGCCAGCCCCCGAGCCCAGGGCGCTCCGTTCCGCGGGACCTGGATCACGCGGTTCGGTCTGCTCCGGGCAGGGAAGCTTTATCGAAGGGTCTCGTTGGTCACTGGCGAAGATTCCGGTCGGGACGGGTTCCCGGCCGGAGGCTTTCTTGGCCAGGGCGTCGGCGGCCTCGTTGAACCGCCTTTTGATGTGCCGGAGCTCGAGGCCATCGAATTTGTCCTCGAGCTTGCGCACTTCGGGCAATCGTTGAACCGCCTTTTGATGTGCCGGAGCTCGAGGCCATCGAATTTGTCCTCGAGCTTGCGTACTTCCTTGCAATACGCGGCCATGGTCTCGCTTTCGCAGCTCGACTCTTTCATGACCTGATCGACCACGAGCTGGGAATCGCCTCGAATTTCGAGGCGTCGGATTCCTAACTCGATAGCTATTCTCAGGCCGTTTATCAAAGCCTCGTATTCGGCAGCGTTGTTGGAAGCAGGGAAGTGTAGCCGGATCATGTATTTCATCCGCACTCCGAGAGGCGAGACGAAAACTAATCCGACCCCTGCTCCCGTCCGAGTCAACGAGCCGTCGAAGTACATCACCCAGTACTCCTGATCGATAGGGGCCGTGGGCAGCTGGACCTCGGTCCATTCCGCGACGAAGTCGGCGAGGGTTTGGGATTTGATGGCCGTGCACGGGGCATAGGTGATGCCCTGACCCATCAGTTCCATAGCCCATTTCGAGATCCGACCTGTCGAGTCCGGATTATTTATAATCTCACCGAGAGGAAAAGAACTCACTACTGTGACCGGATGCGAGTCGAAGTAGTGGCGGAGCTTCCTCTTGGAGATGAGGACGGCGTACAGCAGCTTCTGGATCTGCGGATACCTCGTCTTCGGGTCTCCGAGCACCTCGCTCACGAAGTATACCGGACGCTGTACTTTGAGGGCGTGCCCCTCTTCTTCACGTTCCACCACCAGCGCCGCACTCACCACCTGCGTAGTTGCAGCAATGTAGAGGAGAAGAGGCTCGCCGGCGTTGGGCGAGACCAGGATCGGCGGATTCGTCAAGACCGCCTTGATGTGGTTCAGAGCGGTCTCGGCCTCATCCGTCCAGACGAACTGCTCGGATTTCTTCAAGAGGCGGTACAGCGGGAGGACTTTTTCGCCGAGGCGCGAAATAAACCGGCTCAAGGCGGCTAGACACCCCGTGACCCGTTGAACCCCTTTCAGGTTCTGAATCGGGCCCATCCTGGTTATCGCGTTGATCTTATCGGGGTTAGCTTCTATCCCTCGGCGGGAAACGATAAAGCCTAGGAGCATTCCCCTGGGTACCCTGAAGACGCATTTCTCGGGATTGAGCTTAACGTCGTTCGCCCTGAGTTTGGCAAACGTTTTTTCCAGGTCGGCCACGAGTTGGTCGGCCTGTTTGGACTTGACAACGATGTCGTCCACGTACGCCTCAACGGTCGGTCCGATGAGTTCGTCAAAACATTTAAGCATACACCTTTGATAGGTGGCGCCAGCGTTTTTGAGCCCGAACGGCATTGTCACGTAACAGTACGATCCGAACGGGGTGATGAAGGAAGTCGCGAGCTGGTCGGACTCCTTCATCGCGATTTGGTGGTATCCGGAATACGCATCAAGGAAGCATAGGGTTTCGCACCCCGAGGTCGAGTCGACTATCTGATCTATGCGCGGCAAGGGAAAGGAATCCTTTGGGCATGCTTTGTTAAGAGCAGTATAATCAACACACATTCTCCACTTCCCATTCTTTTTTCGTACAAGGACGGGATTGGCTAACCACTCGGGATGATACACCTCCTTGATGAAGCCGGCCACCAAAAGCTTTGCGATCTCCTCGCCGATCGCCTTACGCTTCTCGTCGTCGAAGCGGCGAAGGCGTTGCTTCACGGGTCGGGACCCGGCTCGGATGTCCAGGGAGTGCTCGACGACTTCCCTCGGGATGCCCGGCATGTCCGAGGGCTTCCACGCAAACACGTCGACATTTGCGCGGAGGAAGTCGACGAGCGCGCCTTCCTATTTCGGGGACAGCTTGGCCCCGATCCGCGCCACCTTCGCGCTCGGGTGGTCGGGGTCCAGCTGGACCTCCTTAGTGCCCTCGAGCGGCTCGAACGACGCCAGGCCTTGGGTGAAGTCTGGCGCCTCTTCGACGAGACGCGCCTTGATTGGGGCCAGCTCTTCTGTCGATGCGATGATGGCCGACGCCAGCTCGCAGCTTTCCACCTCGCATTGATGGGCCCGTTGGAATGACGACCCCACCGTGATCACCCCCTTCGGCCCTGGCATCTTGAGCTTGAGGTAGGTGTAGTTGGGAACGGCCATGAACTTGGCGTAGCATGGGCGGCCCAGAATGGCGTGATAGGCGCCGTGGAATCCTACCACCTCGAACGTGAGGGTCTCCGTCCGAAAGTTGGTCGGGGACCCAAACGTGATGGGCAGATCGATCTGCCCGAGGGGGACGGCCTGTTTACCGGGGACCACCCCGTGGAAGGGCGCCCCGGTCGGGCGAACGCGCCCTCGGTCGATCCCCATGGAGTCGAGCGTGTCGGCGTAGAGGATATTTAACCCACTCCCGCCGTCCATCAGCACCTTGGTGAGGCGCTTCCGACCTATGACCGGATCAACCACGAGGGGGTACTTACCCGGCCTCGGGACGAACTGCGGATGGTCGGTTCGATCGAAGGTGATGGGCGCCTCCGACCACTTGAGGAAGGCTGGAGTGGCTGGCTCGGCGGCGTACACCTCTCGGCGCTCCACCTTGGCTCGCCCTTTGCTCACCGACGCCTCCGTGCCGCCGAAGATCATCAGGCAGCCGTCCGGCTCCGGATAGGGGTCGGCGTCCATGTTCTGGTCCGCCCCCGGCTCCTGCGGGGCCAGGTCGGGCTTCCTTGACCGAGGCGCCGGCTTGCGGGAGCCCCCCGCCATGAATTTCTTTATGAGGGAGCAATCCTTGTACAGGTGCTTGACGGGGTACTCGTGATTCGGGCAGGGCCCGTTCCACTTCTTCTCGAAGTGGTCGGGGACCTCACCAGTCGGAGGTTTGAAGGTCGGCTTTGGGTCGGCGGCGGCCACCATGGCGGTCTCGTCGTCGTGCCGCCTGCCCTTGCCTTTCCTCTTTTTCTTGGCGGGGGGCCCCGATGGGCCTCCTTCCGCTTCCTCAGTCTGCTTACCCTTAGGGTCGGCGGACTGGTGGAAGATGGCCCCCACTGCTTCCTCACCAGCCGCGTGGCTCGTGGCGATATCAAGCAGCTCCTTCGCGGTGCGGGGACTCTTCCGTCCGAGCTTGTGGACGAGGGATTTGCACGTCGTCCCGGTGACGAACGCCCCGATGACATCGGCGTCAGCGAGGTTAGGAAGTTCGTTGCACTGTCGGGAGAAACGCCTGATGTACTCCCGTAGCGTCTCCCCCTGTTTCTGCCTGCAGCTCCTGAGATCCCATGGGTTTCCAGGGCGGTTATAGGTCGCCTGGAAGTTACCCACAAAGACCTCCCTCAGGTCGGACCAGCTGCCGATTTGTCCGGCGGGGACATGCTGGAGCCAGGCCCGCGCCGAGTCGGCCAGATGGAGCGGCAAGTTGTGGATGATGAAGTCATCATCGTCGGCTCCTCCGGCTCTGCAGGCGAGTCGGTAATCCTCGAGCCAGAGCTCGGGGTCGGTTTCCCCGTCGTACCTCGGGAAGTTCGACGGGGCTCTAAAGTTGGCGGGACGAGGAGCCACACGGATCCGCGGGCTGAAAGCCCGCGGTCCCGGCGCCTCCGGACTCGGCGTCCTCTCGTCCTCGTCGTCGTCGTCGTACCGGCCGCCTCGCCGGGGAACACGTCCTCGCGGTCGCTCGGGTTCGCCCACGGGGGGTCGCCGCCGGCGGGCATCCAGTATGCTCCGAGCATCCTGGATGGGGCCGACGCGTTGTCGGACCGGAAGCGCGTCCCCGGGGGGACGGGGCTGGTGCACCGAGTCACCTTGTTGGGCGCGTCCGCCGCGCCCAGCGCCCAGCTGCCTCGAGGCTCCGCGGTGGGGCATCTGCGACGCTCGCCGTCGCGACTGCGAACTCTCGGCCTGCTGCGCCGCGGCTCGCTCCAGTAGCTCGCCGAGTTCCCGCTGCGCCTTGCGGGCCTCCGGGGTCACCGGCGGCGGGAGCCCTCTCACGAGCATGGCAGCCGCGGCTATGTTCTGCCCGGCGTGGGCGAAACACGGGGGCGGGGCACCGTCGTCGTCGACGATTTGGCGCTGCACGTCCCGGGCGCGCTCCCGCGCCGGAGGCGCGTCTCTGACCTGCAGGAGCTCGCGCTCGATGCGCTCCCGTTCCTGCTCGATCCGCACCCGCTCCTGCTCCAACCGGCGGCGAGCCTCCTGGAGCTCCTCCCGGCGTTGCCGGGCGTCGTCGGCTTGGGAGCGTCGTGGCGGTGTAGCCGCTCGTGGCGGGGCTGGCTGCCTTGCCACTGCCGCGGCTTGGGCCGCAACCGGAGCGGGAGCGGCGGGCGCGTCGGCCACCGGGTGACCGTCGTCAGGGCCCGCTGGCCCTGAGCCGCTCTCACTCGCTGCTCCCTCTGCCCCGTCGGGAGTGTCCGCCATGAAGCATTCCCGAGAGGGGTGGTGGCTTTCTCCGACGAGCTCCGTGTCGGATGCCTCCGAAACGGGATCGTCCAGCAGGTCGAAGACCGATTCGGAGACGTGATCGATCACCCCGACGAACTCGCTGTCCGCCGGGGTGAGGCTCAGGAGGTGTGTCGCCAGGCGGGACACGACCTCAGCCGCGTTGCACAGACCGTATGGGGCCGCATACGGTGGGATGGAGTCCAGCATCCCCGGGGGGAGAGGAGCTCCTCCCGCAAGCTGAGCAGCGACATTCGCCAGGGTGAACCTGACAAAGCGCGCGTCTTCCTGCGTGGGCCGTGGTCCCAGGAAGACCTCAAGCTGCTCCCACAGCGGGGCCTCGTCGGCCCTCGAACGAGGGTTGCTAGCCTCGTCGCCAGGGGCGTTGATGTTGATGTCCGCGAGTCGGTGGCGGTCGCGACGTCAGCGTCGGCAGAGTTGACCGGGGGCGCGAGAGCGACTCTCTCCAAGTCCCCGGCGTTCGGTGATGACGAAATCCAAACTCCCAAGACGCAGCCGCGTCCCAGGAGTCCAGCTCGATCCGCGGGTGGCCATCCGAAGCCTGGTGATCGCCGAAACGCGCAAAGTCCCCTACCTGGCGCGCCAACTGTCGGTGTGCGAAATAACCAACAAGTAAATCTAGTGGATTGCGCGTTTGGGCTCCGGATGGTTCGCGAGAGGACACAAGGGATTATACTGGTTCGGGCACGAACGCCCTACGTCCAGTTCGAGGCTGCTCGTGTTACTCGCGTTGCTCGTAGTAGGGGTTACAAGCGGTCGAGAGAGGGAGGGGCTCCCAAGTCTCTGGTGCGTCTGAGCGTGTGTGTTTCGTGGGTTGTGTTCTGGTGTGTGCGTCGTGTCTCTGTCCTCCTCTCTCCTGAAGCTTGATTTTTCTATTTATACTCAGGAGAGGTGAGACTTTACAAGGCGTGCTCAAGAAGGTAAAAAATAGAAAGCTTGCTGAAGAAGCTCCGCCGCCTGCGGGATACTGTGGACGCCGTACAGGACACTGTTCGAGACGCTGATCGGAGTTGTTGGGGACGTGGCTCTCCCTGCGTGGACGCTGATCGGAGTTGTTGGGGACGTGGCTCTCCTCGCGTGGCGCCCGCGTACGGGCAAGTCAGTGGGAGTCACATCCGTGGCCGCGCCGGACAGTGCTTGGTGAGACCAATTAATGCCGATGGGAAATGGCATGGGCGTATGGAGACACATCCTTACGCCGGGTCTTCCGGACGCTCCACTTCGTCTCGGGCCCACGCCGATTCGGGCGAGACGAAGAGAGGTCGGGCGAGATAGCGACAGGAGTGGATCGGCCGAGGCGGACGAGGGTCGGCCGAGGCGGACGAGGGTCGGCCGAGGCGAACGGGAGTCGGCCGAGGCGGACGAGGGTCGGCCGAGGCGGACGGGGGTCGGCCGAGACGGACGAGGGTCGGCCGAGGCGGACGAGGGTCGGCCGAGGCGGACGGGGGTCGGCCGAGACGGATGAGGGTCGGCCGAGTCAGGGGAAAACTGATCCTCCCCTAATCTGATGTTCTTCGGGTTTTCTTATGCCTATCTTCTTCCTGAAACGGCGTGGTCTCACCCGTCGGTGAGAGGGTCGGATATTGATATCCGACAATTACCTTGAGCTATCTCTCATTTGTTAAATATTTAAACATAATACCTATATAGATATATACTTATTTTTTATCCGATTGTGATAGAATTTAGTTAGTAATTACTCTACAGAGTTTTCACACACATTTATAATCTTTAATTTTTCACTTTACATCACATGTATGTAGGGATGGCAGCGGGTCGGGTAAGTGCGGGTAAAGCGTTTACCCGCCCGCGAGCATATCCGCGCATCCGCCCTTTACCCGCCCGCGAGCCTGCCCGCGGGTAAAAATTTCTGCCCGTATCCGCGGGTATCGGGTATACCCATCACCCGCCAGAAAATTGGCTCATTTCAACAAAAATGACAACATTTGGACAACCATAATGCAATATATGGATCAAACAATATAATCACACATTGAACATCAACAATTTGATCCACCAGCAGCAATATACTGCCGCCGCCGCGAGCGCCGAGCCTAGATGCGATTTGCGAACGGGAGAAAAATGACGAGGGGGCGGCGGCCACGACTCCAGGAGGCCGGTAGACCGTGGGTGGAAGGATTTTAGGGTTTTTTGGTGGACTTGCTTTGGGCCGAATTGTAATATTGGGCTGATATTTGATAGGGATGTATAGTTCAACGGGTAACGGATATTATCCGCGGGTGAAGGATTTTACCCGTTAGCTGCCTGCGGGTAAAATTTCTCGTCCGTATCCGCGCCCGCGGGTGAAATTTCTTACCCGTACCCTTACCCGTCGGGTCGGATATCCGCGGATATCCGCGTTCGCGGGTAAAATTGCCATCCCTACATGTATGCGCTTGAATTTATTTAGTAAACCCTAAATTTGAATTATAATTTTAACGTACTATTCTCGTCACTTTTCCTATATCTTTATAAATGATAACACACATCATGCGTATATACCTTAATCACTATATCATATACAATAGTGCATGAAATACGCGATTTAGAATCTTATATTGGTGCATATTTTTAATTAAGTTGATTTGGATTCAAATGTTGGATTACCTCATGTTATTTTTAATAATTTTATATGTGGATAATATAGATGTAAAGTTAAGGGGTTTCTTTAGTTTATTTTTTATAGTGGCAGAGTGAGTAATTTAGATATAGATTTAGGGGGTTATTTTAAGCTATTTTTATAATGGCATAGGTGGGTAATTTTTTTTAAAACATAATAGATCTAATGGCTATGATGGTTTGAGTGTTCTAATTGATGGCTAGATGTTTTGCTTTTTTGTGAGAATTTTTAGGATTTCTTTTTTTTCTAGAGTGTCCACCTAGGATCCTAGGTGGCTTCACCTCAAGGCTTCAAAAGGAGCCTCCAATTAGTAATAGTAAGATAGAAAATTTACTGGCAAGAAATTACGACAAATAGTTTTGGTTTTAAGGTCTGCAAGATTCCTAAAAAAAAGAAGGTTGTAATATCATCATAATGCGATTTTAGGCAGTGATAAGACGTCAGAGTTATGAGATGGCAAGCACAAGCGGACATCTCCAGTTCAGCACAACCTCAGGTCGTCAAATATCTTAGGTCCAATCAAGCCTTGATAGTATGGAGACAATTACGGGCTTTCGGCTCCCAGCTCAGCGGCAGCCGCTACCCACCGCAAGAAATTCAGGAAGACGACACCGCAAGAAATTCTTCGTGAGGCCGTCTGGCGAAAAAAAGGTTCAGGTAGACAGTATAGAAGGACACCTGTGCCCTGCGGTCTCTTCTGCCGGTTGTAGCCCCAAACTCAGATACTGCTTCCTCTGTTCCTCAGCCCTTTGTGATTTTTCTGATTTCACGTGGGAACATCACTGATGGAGTAATGGGATTTTTCTGGCTTGGGTCGCGATGAACCAGGTCAAATGAAAAGCAGAAGAAAATGGCAAAACAAACTGTACATCTGAGGTTCTGAGCTAGTTAGTGAACCTGAAGAAAGATGCTATTTAGTGACATGGCACAAAAGAAGATTAAGTAGTCCTCTCCCTTCTTACAGGGGAGCAGTAAACTCAAAAAGTTTAAAGCTTTCAAACTGGAACATTTCCTTCTCGCACTGGGAGAGGGTATGGTTTGGGCCACATTTCGGTGTTCAGGACCCAGTGACAAACAAAAAGGAAATGAGGCTCAAAGTTCAAACCGAATGGCGAAGAAGGAAAAAAAAAATCATACTTTCGAGATAGTGTGACATGCCATGAAATTTGTATTAACTTTAGGGCAATATAGCAATCACATATGGGTAAATGAAACCGTAGCATAGCGTGACAGACTGCATCTACGAGAGTGCAGACTGTGGTGTAATTCAAACCTTCATAAACCGAAAGATGACCTGAAACTATTGCTGTCTGCGACAGCTTATGATAAGTGGCCTGTAGTATAGGTTCTCAGTGACGCTGGAAGAATTCCACCATGGGCTTGTAAATAAGCTGTGGAGCATTGTAACCCATCACGAAGTCACCATGAGCGTAGTCAGGCATATACATCACTTCGATGTCATCACTGTCGTGCTGCCTGACCAGCGTCCGCAGGAGGTGCCTGGTGTCAGGGACATCACCGAGGAAATCTTGGCCGCCATGGGTGAGGAATAAGGGGACATGGGTCGGAATGGACGCGAGATCGTACAGCGGGGGCTCTGACTGATTGTAGTGTTTCATGTTCTTCTCCTTGCTTCCATAGTCGTACCTTCTGACCCCTGCTTTCCTGACCACTAAATTTGAGAAACAGAAAAGTTAGCTCTGCTTTTGTCTAAAAAAAAAAAGTTAGCTCTGCAACTGGGCTTTGAGCAATAGTTTCTGATAAAGATTTTTACACTGAGACATGTGAATCATGTTTTTCACAGAGGTTGATTGTGGACCATGCTGTAGGAAGATGCATGTAGTCGAAGTATTCAGGCAGCAGTCCGGTCCTACAGTCATCAGATCAAATTCATTGAAACCACAGTCAGCATGATCACAGCCCAAGCATCAAGATCATACATAATGCTTGGAATTAATTAAAGTGAAGGTAACCAGTACCTGCTACAGCTGAAAATATATCATAACAATCAACTTCAGGGTCGGTGCAGACTTCGCCCAACAGTTCTTGTGTAATTCGCCTGTAATGCAGCAGATCATTAGTAGCAATCAACAATCAAGGTTTGATCTAACCACACTCACAGACGGTATTTGAGATGGGTTACACATAATAACAGCACACACATCTTTACATTTTAAACAGATCAGTGGTAGGCTTCTATTCTTTAAAGCAAAGGACCCCTGTTAGGCTATTCTAACATCATAGTAAGCTTCAGTTTCAATGAGCTCATCAGAGAGACTAAGCACACAATTACTCATAATTAGTACGTGACTGATATGAAAGGCAATGTTATTGAAGCCCACATACTTTATTCTACCTATTAAAAAATAAAAGAAGTTGTAGCAGAGATGCCTACCCAACAGGATTGAACTCGTGATAACCTAGCATATGAATTGTCTGCATGACACAAAAACATGGAGAGATAAAACATGAGCATGGTCATTCTAATTGACAACAAGAATAAAGAGGTTCTACAATGCCTTACTTCTGCAAGGAAGATACGAGCCGCAAGTAGTATGAGTCTGGATTTCATCCTGTGCAGATAAGCAATTGGGCAGAGCAACACAGCTGATCTCACTATGTCTATTAACTTGTGCTCTGAGAAGGCTGCAAGAATAATTAAGGTTCCCTACAGAATAGCAAACGTTTTAGCATCCTCCCAAGAGCCAACCGATTGGTATATTAAATAGGGTCATAAGAATACCAGGGAGTGACCAACATAGTGGACTTTCTTGCCTCCTGTTTGATTATAGACAAACTGAAGTACTGCAGGAAGATCATAAGCAGCTAGTTCGTCCCATGTCCAGTCCCAAAAAGCCTACAAAGAGATGCAAGTATTATTTTATTGAAATATATGACATGCAGTTTCTTAATCAAGCTAGAGATGCAAACCGGGTCTTCTGGGGTGAGGGAGGCATGTTTGCGACTGGACTTTGTTCCACGACAGTTGGCAATCCAAACATCAAAGCCACCGTCTGCCAAAATGAAGCCAAGTGATTGTTTTGGTGTACTTAGTACCCAACAGAAACCATCCTGCCGAATAAGCATATTCATTTTAGTTGTGAACAGAATTCAGATCACATGTGTTATGTTCAGCAATGTCCTTACCACCAGCAGCCCATGGAACAGAAGTACTGGTGTCCTATCCTCAGTCGAGTTAGCATTAGAAAGACCATGGGGAATCCTCTTTAAGCTAAGAATATAGCCATCTTCTGTTGTAACCTCATATTCTTCACATGGATAGCCATAAGCTGCTACTCGTGACTTGCACATACCTAAAGGATGGGGCTGAGGGGGGCATTGATCATCGGTATCATTCGTAGAATCCTGGATCCTCCATGAGAGAGCACTTTGCAGGTTCAAGGCAATGAAAAAAGTCAGGACACATAGTAGATGGAGATTCTGAGCCATCTCAATTGAGAACTATGGTTTTTGGCCCTAGAACTGATATATCTTCTACTATCAAACCGGGCTGCAGGGATGGCCTCTGAATGAGACTGAGCTTCTAGCTTCATCGCTATCTGGTAAGGAATGCTAATTTATAGAGCAGGTGCTATGCTCGGGAGTTCCATTTCTGTCTATGTGTTACTTTTCTCTCTAAAGAAGCATGAGCATGAGATAAAATAAAGTATTACAGTAGTTCATGTAATTTGTAGGTATTGAATGCGAGATTGCATAACCATGAGCTATTCAGGATTCAGGTGAAACAAGCAGAACTCTGGTTCATAATACCAATCATGCCATCTTCATGATCAGAAACGAATATGCATAGATCTCACTTCACAACAATTCCGTGAACCCAAATTCTGTTCATGACCACTAGGAATGTTGTAGACGAAAAGATAACATTCTCTAACGTACTTATGGAATTTATTTGCAATGTAGAGGCAACAAGTATTCAGGTAGCATCACTGGAGCACGCTATCCAGATGCCCCTCGTATACGGCTAATCCATCAGTTCTGCATGAACAAGAGATGACAAGGGAACATCTCTTTGATCCTTAAACAGAAATATACCTGTTTGACACTGAAAACCAACTATTTTGTATAGGGAAGCCAATAAAAAAGAGGTGAAATCCTAAAATTCTGAAGGTATGGGAGACAATTTGTTTTCATATGGAATTATGGATTATGCCATAACATCTGGTTAGCATTAAGGGAGCTGATTGAACACGAAGCCCAAAAATATGATATACTAAGCCCAAACACATGATGTACTATATACCTCTTAAAAGTGTAGGATATCAAACAAACTACATTTTGATGGCTAAAAACGAGTGCGCATATGAATCGCATCTGTCCCGCTCTCCACAAATTGTGCTAATGCTTGAGTACCACACCACCACTACTCCACTAGATAAAAGAAAAGAGGACAAATTGCCTCTGATACATCAGTAGGCTCGCGTTCACCAACTGCTGTGGCAAGTCCACAAGCGTGACCAACCGTGTATCTGAGAACAAATCTATCAATCAGCGAGGAAGAGCATCGTACTTTACTCAGGGAGCCTTCACGAGCATATGCACAAACACGTGGTGTGCGTCCGAGGTGATCAGCCGAGGAGGACGACAACCTGCCCTCCGCTCCGGTCCCTCCGATGCCTCTTCTGTGCCCGTCATCGGCGGCGTGGGCAGCGGCCACGCCCACCTCGCACCGGTCTTCCCGGTCGTCGGAGTCGAGATGCCCACGCGCGCCACCGGCGCTGGCTGCCGATGTTCGCAGTCGCGCGCGGCTGCGTGCCGCGCTGTGGGCCGCCGCTTGCAGCGCCTGATGCTCGCAGTCCCGCTATGGGCCGCCGCTTGCTGAGCCTGACGGCCTGGTTGTTGTGGCACGGCCCACGTGGCGCTGGTGACGTGTGGGCTCTGTATTGATGAATGATGCCAATGCTGCTGCTAGCAGCCTAGCATCGGCTGTCAAGCAGTTGTTGATCCCTAACCATCGACGAAGTAGAAGCTTCCCCTGGGTGCGATAGCTACAGCGTTCCTAGGGTTCATCTACTCCCGCTGAAATCCAGCGTGAGTTCCTGTTTTTTTCTCCCCTGTCTGATCAGTCTCACATATCTGCTAGTATCCTCTTTTCAATTCGGGCCGGCAAAAGGGCAAACATTGGGATTGTTTCTCGGCCTTGGTTGCAAATCTAGGGTACCGGTGGTGTTCGATGCTGATCTGATTAGGCTAGGGGATGGCTAATTTCAATAATACAATCTGGAAGAAGGGTAGAGCGTGATTTGGATGATCTGCTTTAGCATTTGGAGATACGGGTGTTGGATATTTCGGTTTGACTTCGGTCAACCGATGAGTTGAGGATAAGGGGAGTTGTTCCCTATCCCCTAAACCTCAGAATTAGCCTAACTAAGCCCGCTGCCGTGATCGGGAGGCAGATCTAAGCCACCACGGGCTCGGCCCCGGGCCAAGGCAAACTTTACATGCTCTCTCTTAATGATGATTCTGTGATGACTATTTCTAATGTTTCAAATAAGCATAAGCGTTTTAATGAGAACTCTTCGAAATTGTGGCACTGTCTCCTTGGTCACATTTCGAGGGGAAAAATAGATTGTCTCATTAAAGATGAGATAATCGAAAACTTAGACTTTTCAGACTTAGAGCAGTGCATCGACTGCATTAAGGGGAAATATGCTAAGACAATTAAGAAAGGCGCTACTAGGAGTACGGGCGTATTAGAAATAATTCACACAGATATCTGTGGCCCTCTCTCCGTAACATCTGTAGATGGCTATGATTCTTTCATTACATTTACTGATGATTATTCCCGTTATGGACACATCTACCCTATTCGTAAGCATTCAGATGCGTTAGAAATATTTAAGATATATAAGAAAGAAGTTGAGAAACAGCATAATACTCCTATTAAGATAGTAAGATCAGACAGGGGAGGTGAGTACTATGGGAAACATGCTCAATTTGGTCAAATTAAGGGACCTTTCACTAAGTACTTAGAAGAAAATGGCATAAGAGCTCAGTACACCATGCCAGGTGAACCACAGCAAAATGGAGTTGCTGAGCGACGCAATCGTACACTAATGGATATGGTACGGAGCATGCTCAGTCATTCCAGCTTGCCAGTGGAATTGTGGATGGAAGCATTAAAGACAGTTGCTCATATACTTAATCGGGTTCCGTCTAAGTCAGTTCCTAAGACACCTTTTGAGTTGTGGAATGGGAGGAAACCGTCATTAAATTATTTAAAAGTATGGGACTGCCCTGCTGAGGCAAAGTTGTTTGATCCACAGCAAAAGAAATTAGATTCTAAAACTGTGAGTTGTCACTTTATTGGATATCCAGATAAGTCAAAGGGATACAGATTTTACTGTCCTGGTCGCTCCACTAAATTCGTTGAGACCAGACAAGCTGTGTTCTTAGAGGACTCAGAGATAAGTGCAGGTTTTCCGAAAAGAGATATAAGTCTTGAAGAATTACGGGTTGAACGTCCCAATCCGGAAATCCCTCAGTCTACAGAGGCATATCAGTTTATACAACCAATTATTCTTCAGTTAAGCAGCACCACGCCTAATACTATTATTCAGCAAGGACACGTGGAGCAGGCTCCTGTTTTTCAGGCGCCAGCTGCTGGGATTCAGGCACCAGCTACTGAAGTTCGAGCAGAAGAAATTCTACAAGAATCACCTCAAGCAGTACCTGAACCAGTTGTGAATGAGCCGTTAGTAAGATTACAAAGAGTAAGGAGGCCTGCAATTAATCCTAATGTTTATGAGACATATTTAAGTGAAGATTTATATGATGTGGGGACAATAAGCGATCCTGTCAATTTCAAACAGGTAGTTGAAAGTAAGAATTCCACTAAATGGATTGAAGCCATGGAAGAAGAGCTAAAGTCTATGAGTTCTAATAAAGTATGGGATTTAGTAGAAATTCCTGATGGAGTCAAACCAGTAGGCTGTAAATGGGTCTACAAGACTAAACGTGATTCCAAAGGGAAGGTCGAAAGATTCAAAGCTAGACTTATAGCAAAAGGATTTACTCAGATAGAGGGAAGAGATTACAATGAAACTTTCTCTCCCGTGTCTACTAAAGATTCATTTAGAATTGTCATGGCACTCATAGCCCATTTTGATATGGAACTACATCAGATGGATGTTAAGACTGCGTTCCTTAATGGAGATTTAGATGAGACTATTTATATGACTCAACCGCAAGGTTTTGTTATTAAAGGGAAAGAACATATGGGATGCAGATTAAAGAAATCTATTTATGGACTTAAGCAAGCATCCAGATAGTGGAACCTTAAATTTGATGAAGTCATTAAGAAATTTGGATTCAGAGAGAATGATGTGGATAGATGTATCTACATTAAGTTCAAGGGTGGAAAGTTGATAATACTAGTGCTATATGTGGATGACATACTATTAGCTAGCAACGATAAGAATATGTTATATGAGACTAAGAACTTCTTATCATCTCATTTTGATATGAAGGATCTCGGTGAAGCCTCGTATGTACTTGGCATTGAGATATACAGAGACAGAGCCCAAAGAGTACTAGGATTATCTCAGAAAGCTTATATTGAGAAAATGCTTAAGAGATATAATATGGATAAGAGTAATGCATCACCTGCACCAATTCAAAAGGGCGATAAGTTTAATAAAGATCAGTGCCCTAAGAATGATTTTGAGAGAAGCAAAATGGAGAACGTTCCCTATGCATCAGCTATTGGAAGCTTGATGTACGCACAAGTCTGTACGCGTCCAGACTTGGCATTTGCAACCGGAGTACTTAGTAGATATTTGGAAAATCCAGGTTGGGCTCACTGGGTTGGCGTTAAGAAGGCATTCAGATATTGCCAAGGCACTAAGGATTACATGCTCACATACAAGAGAACAGATAATCTTGAAGTTGAGTGCTATACAGATGCCGACTTTGCTGGTGATGAAGACGATAGAAAATCCACTTCTGGGTTCGTCTACATGCTGGCAGGGGGAGCAATCTCTTGGAAAAGTTGTAAGCAAGGAGTAACTGCTGCATCTACAATGCAAGCAGAATTTGTGGCATGCTATGAAGCTACAGGCCAAGGTGCATGGCTCAAGAATTTTATTCCGGGATTAAGAATTGTTGATAGTATCTCGAGACCTATCACAATGCACTGCGACAATCAGGCCGCAGTTTTCTTTTGCGCAAACGATAAATTATCTGGTGCTTCTAAGCACATTGATCTTAAGTATCGTGTCGTGAAAGATAGAAACCGGGACGGTACGTATATTATTAAGCATATCAGTACTAAGTTTAATATTGCGGATCTGCTCACCAAAGGCTTACCACCATCCCTTTACGAGAGACATGTCCTTCACATGGGATTAGTGGATACCTTTGATAAAGTCCTGGTTCAGGGCCATTAGAATTTCCCCTAAACTAAGAGTAAGAGTCCTGACGAAGTTTTTCAGTAAAGGCTATGGGTAATGTTGTCCCAGTACGCCGAGGTGCTGCTGATGACACATTGGTCTGGTACTTGCTGTTTTACTGAGGAAGGATTTAGATTAAGTTAGCATTTAGTTTAGTTTGAGTTAGTTTTTTTTTTGGTTTAAGTGTTGACCTTCGATCAAGGGGGAGAATGTTGGATATTTCAGTTTGACCTCGGTCAACAGACGAGCTGAGGATAAGGGGAGTTGTTCCCTATCCCCTAAACCTCGGAATTAGCCTAACTAAGCCCGCTGCCGTGATCGCGAGGCAGATCTAAGCCACCATGGGCTCGGCCCCGGGCCTACAGTGCTATCTATATAAGGGAGGGAGTTCCACAGTGGACTTCTGATCGTTTTTCACGAGCTCAAGGCTCACCAACACCGGTCATTAAGAGCGCTGGAAGGCTTGGAAGCTCGAGCTCCGCGTCCTGGGCAGTGCCGCTGGCGTCCTGAAGGCCATCGGTACCCTCAGAGATCGCTCAAGGAACGACTACGCTACAAGCCCGACGTCGCGCTCGCCATCGACACCGCTGCTACTGATTCGACTCACACCAATGCAATGGACACCACCGCTGCTGGTATGAGTCAAACCGTAAGCTATTTCCGCATTAGTTCTAAGTGCTAGATGTGATTTAGAGTAGACAAGAGATCCTGTGTTCATGTTAATGTGCTAAGTATTGTCAGTTCAAACTAACAACGGGAAGATGAGGACCAGGGAATTGTTTTGGAGGAAGACCTTGAGGAACTCAGAGCAGGAGCTCGATGTACAGCATTGGCAAAGGTTCTTCCCCTAAAACCTTTAGTCACTCTGCATTCTTAGCTAATATGAAGTATGCTTGGAGTTTGGCAAAGGATGTCAGCTTTAAAGCCATAGAGGAGAATTTATTTGTGTTCCAGTTCTCTTGCTTAGGGGATTGGCGCAAGGTAATGAATGAGGGACCATGGTTTTTTAGGGGGAATGTTGTCCTGTTAGAAGAGTATGATGGGATTACAAAACCTTCGATGGTGACATTCAAGAAGGTGCCAATGTGGGTTCGTATATATGATCTACCAACAGGCTTTAGGACCAAGAACATAGGACGCCAGATTGGAAATAAAATTGGTGAAACATTGTTGGTGGAGGTAGATGAGGACATGAAGGGATGGCGAGATTATTTGCGTATCAGGATAAAATTGGACATCGAAAAACCACTCACAAGAGTTGTCTATATTTCGATGAGAAAGGATGGACAGCGTGAGGCTTTTCGTGTTAGATATGAGAAACTGCCAAAGTTTTGTGAAGTGTGTGGGTTGTTGGGGCATGTTGAATCTGAATGTGGGGATGGTGTGCATGACAGTAAAGATTTCCAGTATGGGACATGGCTGATTGCTAGCCCTGAAAAGAAATGGACAGCAAAAGGAAGTAAATCTTCTGATCCTGCAGATACAAAAGTTTCAGACTCTAAGGAGGCGACTAAGGACCTTATTTCAAGGAAAAGCATGGAGCCTAGAAGTGGAGAAAGTAGCCTCAAGGACTCAATTGGTGATGATTTTGATCTACAAGATGATGCAAGAAGCCCAATAAAAAGAGGCAGAAACCTGCAACAAAAGCTTGATGGAAGTGGGGCTTGTAAACAGATTACACTAGGAAATGGAAAGGATCAGAAGCATGATGATGAATCTGCCATGGCACTCATTCCTATCAATAGTCCCTTGGAGCAACCATGTGTAGTTAGTAGTGAACTTGAGAATGATGAAAACTTACGAGGTTCAAAAAGGATGAGGAAGGTAGTTAAGAACAGTGTTACTGATGATATTGAGATGAGATCGGCGGGTTCCCTCGAGGAGTGCCACTGGGAGAAATGAGAGCCCTATGTTGGAACTGTCGCGGAATTGGCAACTCTGCGATAGTGAGAGAACTTCGCGATCTCGCGAAGGTTTATGCGCCCCCATCCCCCCCGGTATTATGTATTCTAGAAACACAAATTGCAAAGATCCGGGTGGAAAATTTGAAGTACTCGTTGGGCTATGACAATAGCTTTGCTGTTAATAGTGATGGAAGGAGTGGCGGTTTGGGAGTGTTTTGGAAGAATGATATTTCACTTAAGATTACAAAATTCTCCCAGTATCATATTGATACAGAGATATGTGAAACGGACAAGGAACCATGGAGACTTACTTTTATTTATGGTGAAGCAAACCGTGGTGAAAGGGAGAAGACGTGGTACTTATTAAAATTTATCAAGAGCCACAGTCCACTACCATGGATATGCATCGGAGATTTTAATGAAATTTTGCACCCAAAGGAACAGATGGGTCCAAATCCAAGAGGGGATTACCTTATGGAGGGTTTTCAGGAGGCAGTTTATGTGTGTGGTTTTGCTGATATTGGTTACATTGGTTTGGATTGGACATGGGAGAAAAGAGTGTCTGGTGGTGCATATGTTCGGGTGAGATTGGATCGTGCTCTTGCCACAACTGATGCATGTACTATGTTTCCCATGGCATCATTAAGACATTTGACTGCAGTAAAATCAGATCATTGTCCAATCCTTTTATCCACGGAACGAGAGGATCAATCACTAGATGTTGCTCCTAAAAGAAAGCTGTTTAGGTATGAGGTTATGTGGGAAACAAATAAAAGCCTTGAATCTATGATCTCACATGTGTGGAAGGATGATGCAGACTGCAACAACATTAAGGAGTTAAATAGGAAACTATCTCGACTAACAAGTGCACTTCAGTAGTGGAGTTCCACTTCCTTTGGTGCAGTAAGGAAAGAATTAAGGATTATGAGGAAAAAATTGGGTACTTTGCGAGCAGATCCATAAAGAAGAGGGCTCACTGCAGAAGAGAATGAGTTAGAATGCTAAGTCTGCAGGAGGAAATGATGTGGAAGCAACGTTCTTGTATTCAGTGGCTGAGTGAAGGAGACAATAACACAAAGTTTTTCCATCAGAAGGCTAGTCGTAGACGGAATAAAAATAAAATTGCACAGTTGACTCGAGCGGATGGTACAATCACTGAAGATATTGATGAAATGAAGCATATGACAAGGGCCTTTTATAAAAATTTGTATTCTTCTGAAGGTACCACAAACATGGAGCATGTACTATCTCAAGTGCCAAGGAAATTTACTGATAGTATGAATGCATTCTTGTGTAAACCTTTTACAGAGAAGGAGGTCAAAGAAGCTTTGTTTCAAATGTCTCCATTGAAGGCTCCAAGACCAGATGGATACCCAGCCCACTTTTTTCAAAGAAATTGGGATATTTGTGGAGAAGATGTTACCAGGGCAGTGCTAGGTGTGCTCAACGGAGATGAGTTGCCGGGGGGAATAAATAGTACATTCATCGTCCTAATTCCAAAGGTGCCCAACCCAATCAAGGCGGGATAATTTAGACCGATAAGTCTATGCAATGTGGTCTACAAAATTATTTCCAAAGCACTTGCTAATCGGCTCAAAATTGTCCTTCCTGATATCATCTCTGAAGAGCAATCTGCATTTGTTCTAGGTAGAATCATTTCTGAAAATATAATTGCTGCGTACGAATGTCTGCATTTTATGAGAACAAATGGTACAAAGCAAAATGGTTACTGTGCCCTTAAACTTGATATGTCCAAGGCGTATGACCGAGTGGAATGGTCCTACTTTTTTGCCATCGTGGAAAGATTAGGATTTAAAAAAAGATGGATTGATTTAATTAGAAAATGTGTAACTACAGTATCGTTCTCGATGCTTTTTAATGGAGAGAGCCTGGAAAGATTTATACCTTCAAGGGGAATTCGACAAGGTGATCCAATATCTCCATACCTATTTCTCCTATGTGCTGAGGGTTTATCATGTCTTTGAAATAAAAACATTCAACAGGAGACGGGGATTATTGTTGCTAATAATGCTCCTAAAATCAGTCATTTATTGTTTGCAGATGACAACATCCTATTTTTCAAGGTGAATGCAAGTGTTGCTACAGAAATTGAATTGCTGCTAAATGCTTATTGTGATGCATCAGGACAGCGAATCAATTATGATAAGTCATCAATTTTCTTCAGCAAAAAGTGCAATGACAACTTAAGAGGGGTGGTGAAAGAAAAAGTTCATGTGTTTAATGAGGCCCTTACTGAACGATACCTGGGATTACTTACTGATGTAGGCAAATCAAAAGGTGGCGCCTTCAAATATTTGAAAGACCAAATATGGAAGAGGGTGCAGGGATGGATGGAACAAAGTCTTTCCGCTGGTGGAAAGGAAGTGCTGATTAAAGCTGTAGCTCAGGCAGTTCCTACTTATTCAATGAGCTGCTTTCGACTACCAAGAGGTCTTTGTCAAGCTACCAATGCGATGATTCGAAAATTCTGGTGGGGAAGTAAGGAGGGGAAGAGGAAAACCTGCTGGGTATCATGGGAGAAGATTACTCAGCTTAAATACATTGGCGGGCTTGGATTCCGAGATATTGAGCTATTCAATCTGTCTTTACTTGCCCGACAGGCTTGGAGAGTCATGCAAAACCCTGAATCATTAAGCGCTAGATTGCTGAAAGCAATATATTTCCCTACTGAGCATTTTTTAAGTGCTGCACTAGGAAGCAGACCATCACAGATATGGAGAGCTATTCTTGATGGGCGAGATGTGCTTGAAAAAGGCTTAATTAGAAGAATTGGGAGTGGTGAAGATACATATATATGGGAACATAACTGGCTTCCTAGGGATGCTGTTCTGAGGCCAATTGCAGCTAAAGCACCAAATCCTCCTAGACGAGTTAGTGAATTAATAGATCATACATCTATACAATGGAAGGATGATGTTATACAAAATTACTTCTATGAGATGGATGCCCAGGTAATAAAAAATATTCCCCTGAGTTGTAGTCGGCAAGACAATTTTTGGGCATGGCACTATGAACGATATGGCATATTTTCTATTAAATCTGCTTATAGAATGCTTATTCATATCAGGAACCAACGGCAAGACTGGCTAGATTCTAGAGCTGAGGCCTCAGACAATGAAGGAGCTAGAAAGAGATGGAAATTATTCTGGAAGGTCAAAGTACCATAAAAAATTCATGTTTTTGCCTGGAGGCTAGCTCATAATTCCTTGCCAACTGGGGAAGTACTTAAAGAAAGATCTATGAAAGAACATGCGGGATGTAAATTATGTGGTGTGGATGTTGATTCCTGGACACATGCTCTATTCAATTGTACAATGGCAAGATATGTATGGGCACTAGTAGATGAGGATCTCACTGAACATGCTGCTGCAGCAGAGTTTAACAGTCCAAGGATGTGGTTATCCTTTATGCGAGAAACTTTATCAGCAAAGGATTTTCAAAAACTTTTTGTTATATGCTGGGCCATTTGTGGGGCTCGACGAAAGGCTCTACATGAAGATATCTTCCAAAGCCCTTTGTCAACTTTTGGTTTTGTTTCAAAATTTCTTATTGATATGGAACTAGCTGGGTTGGGCAAAGGAAATGAAGCAGCATTGTCAATGAAAATTAAACGATCTGTTCCTAAATGGATTGCCCCTCCTGATGGTTTTTTTAAAATTTAATATTGATGGTGCTGTGGCACGATCAGGTGATAAAGGGGCAGCAGGTGTAATGTGCAGAGATAGTACTGGGAACTATGTTGCTGCTAGTTCGAATATATTGCTTGCAATGAAGCATTTCCTTGGCGCTGGACATGGGTGTGCAGTGTGCACAAGTGTGTGATAGCTTCAGATTGCTTGGAAGTGATTATGAACCTTTATAAGCAGAATTTGTGTGCATACTCTTCAATTTTAAAGGAGATAAAAGCAAGGAGCGCTGTGTTTGCAGGATGTCCATTTCAAGCACGAAGGTAGAGACTCTAATAACGATTAACGAGGCACATGTTCTTGCTAAAAGTTGTTGTAATATGACACCAGGGAGATATGTATGGCTCCTACGGTGTCCAGAAACGTTGCATGTACCTCAAAACATTATAAATTAATAAGAGTTCACCTTCCTCTCAAAAAAAAAAAAAACAGCCTAGCATCGGCTTCTACTGCAGGAGGAGGAGAGCCAGTAGAAGGGCGTCCGATCAAACATCACGATCCGACGTGGACCAATGGCGCGTCGCGGAGCCTTATCCCCTGGTGTTGCCCCTAATCCAAACTCTATTCGCTGCCCTTCTCACCACCACAAGTGCCTCGCCGCGCCGACCCCACTGCCCATCCCCTCGTTAACACCCATCGCGGCCGCTGCATCCACAGCTCTTCCGTCCAGAGGAGACAGTTCACAGTTGCAGCAGCGGCAGCCAGAGAGCACCGAGCGCAGCGCCATGGCGTCCACCTCGTGCTTCCTCCACCAATCCACCGCCCGCCTCGGCGCCGCCGCCTCCCCGCGCCCCAGCGTGCCGCGGGCCCAGTTCGTGTGCAAGGCGCAAAAGCAGGACGCCGCCGAGGGCGACGCCGCGGTCACCCGCCGCGCCGCGCTCTCGCTCCTCGTCGGCGTCGCCGCCGTCGGCGCCAAGGTGAACCCCGCCGCCGCCGCCTACGGAGAAGCAGGTAACAAGCTAGCTCACCGTTCTTGATTGGTATACACCGACGACGTCTATCTCGGTTCATGGATTGGTTCTTGAGTCTTGAATGCGATTCGATTGCGGTTGTTGCAGCCAACGTGTTCGGGAAGCCCAAGACGAACACGGAGTACATCGCGTACAGCGGCGAGGGGTTCAAGCTGCTGATCCCGTCCAAGTGGAACCCCAGCAAGGAGCGTGAGTTCCCCGGCCAGGTGCTCCGCTACGAGGACAACTTCGACGCCAACAGCAACGTCTCCGTCATCATCCAGCCCACCTCCAAGAAGACCATCACCGAGTTCGGCTCGCCCGAGGAGTTCCTCTCCCAGGTCGACTACCTCCTCGGCAAGCAGGCCTACAGCGGCAAGACCGACTCCGAGGTTTGTAATCTTGTTCTTGTAGTTCACATAATTCTCCGGCAATCTCTGCTCCGGCGACGACGGCTATTTAATTACCGGATGTGTGGCATGCGCGTGCGTGCAGGGAGGGTTCGAGACCGACGCGGTGGCGACGGCCAACATCCTGGAGAGCTCGGCGCCGGTGGTGGACGGGAAGCAGTACTACAGCGTGTCGGTGCTGACGAGGACGGCGGACGGCGACGAGGGCGGCAAGCACCAGCTCATCACGGCCACCGTCTCGGACGGCAAGCTCTACATCTGCAAGGCGCAGGCCGGCGACAAGAGGTGGTTCAAGGGCGCCAGGAAGGGCGTCGAGAAGGCGGCCAGCTCCTTCAGCGTCGCATAAGCATGCATGAGCACGCGTCCATCCACCTACCGGCCGGAACGGGATTTGTTTCTTTGGTTCAGGGATGCACCGTGTCTACGTAGATAGAGAGGGTTGGGCATGCATGTGTGCTCCTTTGATTGTACATGAGAACAAAAGACGAACTAAGCTGAGCTCCATTTCGTCCCTGCAAGGATTGATTTATGCTCTCATCCTCCTTGTTTAAGAACTAATAATGCCTCGTTTTTGTATCTTGCATTGGTGCTCATCTAGTTTCTAGGTAGGTGTTGCGTGATAGATGGTAGTTCTTCTTTCCATCATCTAAGGTTGATGATTCAAGCTCTGTTTAGTTTAGGTAGTGCTTCTTCCAGTTCCAGGTGGGGATTTCTCCTCCACATTCATTTACATGCTAGAGAACCTAGTCGAAGTGCTAAAAGGCCCTGTTGAAGTATAAAGATTATTTTCCAGCTTTTTCGCTGATTCAAGCCAAAGCTGTATCAAGCGGAAGGATTCTTCAGCAAAATTATCAATAAGCAGAACCCAAGAATGTACTGAATAATAAACGCAATCAGCATTTCTCCATCTTTTCCAAAACAGAATGATTCTACACCAAGCAGGGCCATAGTTGCTATCTTTCCTCTATCAACTTTTGTTGTGATCACTCTTTGTGTTACTTCTATATATGACACACACATAAGAGCACCTTTTGAGGTATGACGAAGTTACGGACAGCAAGAAGTGGTCATTGTGGTCTGGCCAAGACGACCTTTATGTTTGGGTCTGGTTCATCACTGCATGCCGTGGAGTTTAACTACCAAAATTGTGATTGATTCACGGCCTGCTTGGTAGAGCTCCGTCTGATTCTGATTCTCTGTGGGAGCTGATTCTCCGAGAAAAGTGATTCTGCGGCTGAAATTGATTCTCTTCAATTCTCTAGCATAAACTCTCAAAATCAGAATGGAGAATCACTTCACAGAATCAGGAGAAGCTACTTTTTTCAGCTCCCAGCCTCTTAGTTCATTTCAGAGAATCACTTTACAGAATCAGCAGAGAATCACTTCTCTCTGAAAAACTGTTTGGCAGAGCTCCTGCTGGATTTAGCCGAGAATCAGCTCTGGGAGCTCTACCAAACAGGGCCTGACTTGGTTGCTCCATGCCTAAAGAATGAATCCCCAATTTGCTGTAACTACCCTAAGCTCACCGGCGAGATCAGAACAGAAGCGTGAGTGAAATCACGGGGGGACAGGAACATAAGATTTTGAATCTCCGAGGAACAGGAGGAAGATAGCCTTTCTTTACTCTAGTCTGTTCTCGATCTGATAAAGAGGTTCATGTCTCCCCGTTACAGCAGAATGGCTAAATAGATAAGGATCGCTCGGCCACGCATGACCCACAGTCCCACATGTCATACACCCTCGATCACACTCTTCACATTACGTGTCCTGTCACTGTAGGCGCCTCTTGAACCAATGCCTTCTCTTGATCATGGGGTGACAGCTCCCCCCCCTGCTGAAGACCTTTCTTGTCCCCAAGCAACTGCATTTGGGAACCATACCCATAATACATTGTCATCCTCCCATGTAGTAGCACCGGCCGGCAAATTACTCCATTTGATAAGTAGTTGAGTGATTGTGTTGTTACCTTTTTTGACAAGGCGATGTGTTGCAGGATCTCCTCCAGTTCAACCTGGTCTTTCTCCAGGTCCAGTACTTTGGGCAATGTATGATAAACCGGAGTGTAGCTTGGTGTAAATGGTTTTAGTTGGGACACATGGAAAACTGGATGTACCTTGGCATCTTGAGGTAGCATCTTGTAAGCGGATTTAGGCACCCTTTCCATGATTGTTGCGGCCCCAAAGTATTTCATGGCTAGCTTGGGAAAGGGTCTATTGACTGCTGAGCTTTGTGCATAAGGCTGTAGCTTCAATAGAACTTGTTCTCCAATTTGGAATTCCATGTCAACTCTGTTCGTTGATAGATTGATTCTTGATCTTGTTTTGGGCTTGGAGTAAATTGTCTTTCAACATGTCATTGTATGCCTTCCTCTCCTGTGCCCAGATAGTAGCTTCAGTACTACTGCTCTCAGTTGTTGATGGTGAGGCAATTAGGTTTGACTCATAGCCATAAAGGGATTTAAATGGAGAGCATTGCATTGAGGAGTGATATGTAGTGTTATACCATATAGTTCAGCCTGCGATAACTATTTCTTGCACTGCTTAGGTGCGTTGTAGACACATCTCAAAGCATTGATTAACTCTATCACTTTGACAGCTGGTTTGAGGGTGATAAGCAGTGTTCATGTTCAGTGTGATGTATTGATTTGAGTAAGGCAGTCAAAAATTGACTTGCGAACACTTTATCCCTGTCAGAGACAATGGACTTTGGGAGTCCATGCAGGGCCCGCAGGGGCGAAACCATAAATAGACTATAAGGGGGACAATTGCAGGCAAATTGTTCATTTGAAGGTCAAATTCAAGATTTTTCATTTATACATGGTGAAATTTTGTGTATGTTTATTGGGTTCATGGAGCTTAGATGGGATGGCCTACCCCCTCTCCCCCCCTCCCCCCTCAGCCCCTCTCCCTGGCTGCACCCCTGAGTCCAAGTAATTTGACTACATGGTCAAATACTGCTTGATATAGAAAGAAAGGCAGGTAGTGGATCCATATAGAAACTATAATACAAATAGCTGCGAAGAGAGTGATATAGAAAGAAAAGGTATATCCAAAAACAAGAATGGAACTAATTCCACTAGCTCATTCTCTCATTTATTGGAGATGTGCACACAAGCCCTATTTAGCTTCGAGGATAGGAAAAGGAACAAGAAAAAAGTTTGGTTTAATTTTCTATATAGGAATATTTTTGCACTTTCACAGTTTGATCCAGATTTTATATTAATTCCTTAGGGAAGGGTTCACTTCTCGACTTTTCACCGGAAACACATGCACAGGGTCTGATACAAAACAAACAATAATTGGTTCTACATCTTTCTTATAGATGGATTTTGGTTCTATCTCTAAAAGCAAACTGTCTTTCTTGTTTAGATTCTCACGTTTTGTCTCCTAATACCAAAGAGAAAAATCTAGCAACTTTTATATTCAAAAGAAGAAAAGCTAGCAACTGTCGCCTAATAAAAAGGTGCTAAAAAAAATACTGGACTGCTGATGCTGGTAATAAAAATATGCTAAAAAATATTGGACTGCTGATGCTGGTAATAGAAAATGCTAAAAAATATTGGACTGCTGATGCTGGTCTGTTTCTCGTGAAGCCTCAACGATAAACATTTCATACATACTAGGCTTATCTCTCTGTTTCTAGCTTTCAGCTCAACGCGCCAATCCTTCCTGCTTTTGTTCTCCATTTATTGTCACCCCACAGTCGAAGCAAATTTGTTACTTTGGTTTTGTAAATAGATGATAGGACGTTTCCTCATGTCAATGGGGCTAGAAATCTTCCTCAGCTTCTAGTAGCTTTGACCTGTGGTGTTGATCGACGACATGCATGTTGTGAAATTGAGGCTTCTAACCTTT